>JASUUL010000022.1:7005000-7605000 GCA_030449875.1 Aegle marmelos | reverse complement strand
AAGGCAAACTCAAATTCATCCCAAAGAGATTTGGACATTTGAAATTTTGATTTAATATTACCTTTGACATGATAGAAGTATACACCATGAGCTGGAGTACAAAATACTTTTAAAACGACTCTTTTTATAGCAGTGCATCGATCAAAGATAATTACTAACTCTGACTTATCACGAATCACTCCATCTAACTTCGTTATAAACCATTCCTAAGCCGCATTGTTTTCGGAATCCATGACTCCAATGGCTAATGGATATAGTTAATTATTACCGTCCAGACATGTTGTCACGAACATGCTTCTGCGATATAGCCTTTTTAGATGAGTGTCATCTATTGCAATCACAGGCCTGATGTACTGCATGAAACCTTTGATTGAAGATCCAAGCGCTACAAAGTAATACAAAAAATTATTATTTCCATTCACCTTGAGATGAGTAACTGTACCCTCATTGACTTTGATTAAGACATGAGAATATTTAAGAAGTAAGTTGTATGATTCTGCAGGGTTCCCTCGTAATATTTTAAGACTAATTTTTTTAGTTTGATAGGCCTGCTGATATGTTAATTAGACACCGTAATCCCGCTGCATGTCTACTCTAATGTCATTAGGAGTATATATTCGTTTATCTTGGATAAATTTATCTGCAATAAGATGACCAATAACTTGACTCCATACTTGACGGACACTATTAAGCAATACGTCATTAGAACAAGTGTGTATATTGTCAACTCTCTTTACAACAGAAGGCACATTTTGCTCATTTGAAGCTCTCATTGTTCGAATGCACCATTTACATGATTCTAAAGAATAGTGAACCTCAAAATGTGTTGTTGTAGACCGTGCAATCTTGAAATTAAACTTATTGCGCAGGGCAACTTTGCGCAATTCTATTATTAACTCATTCTTTTCAGCGAACAACATGCCTATACTAATACCACCAGAATTGTAATTTCTAACTAAATCTAGAGTAACCAAGTTTGAAGGCAAAACTGGAGCAAGATTCACAAAGGGATCAACTGTTCTCCTCTTCTTAGAACGAGGGATTAGAGAAATAGATTGGTTTTCACTGCTATTAGTAGGAATATCATATTGGTGCCCATTCTCATTATTGATAGGAATATCAGAATGACTAATGCCCCTATCATCAAATTCACTATTAGAGTTAATCCCGTGCATGTTATTATATTGCTCCAAACAAGCATTATCAACTTCTATATTGATGGTGTCATCAACAAGACTATCATTGATGTGGAAATCATTGTTGTGGTATAGAGAATAATGTCGTTCTAATGGTGATAGTACCACCTCTTCTTCAATATCAGGAAAAGAGTTATTTGCTCTAAATAAAGTTTCGGTTTCTACAAGTGGCTCAGGATCTTCTACTAAAACTCGAGGAGATGTGGTGACAAATATAGGGATGCATCCATAATTGATCACATCAGACGCCATGTGCAGTACAACCTTAACCATTTCATCATTCAATATGTCCATAGGTAGTGAACGTATACGATATACGGTGTTACTAGACCTCAAAGTTGTCTTCATCATTATACTATATTCGTTAGGATTTATCTGCAAAATCTCATGCACTCTTATCAAAAATTGATCAAACATACAATCTTTTCGAACAAAAAAAGCTGTATTCTTGGCATTCACGTACTCCATATTGTCAATATCTCCCAACAACCATCATAACACAATTGAAGCACAATTGAATCTATTAAACCTAAAAAAATATTAAAAGAATAAAAGAAATAAGATTACACATTACAAAATATAGATAAGTGAATATGCATAACATGTATATGGAGTATATAATGGTTCTTAAGTTCAATAGTTCTTATTGAATTAAATTTCTTGTTCAAACATATCATATAATAGAGTATATAATGTTAGATTTGATTAATCTCATCGCAAGCTTCGAAACGGTATATCATACGCCTAAAACAGACATATGTAGCTCAGGTTATACTTATAAAAATATCATAAATTCAGTGAGACAGACAGTGGGATAGGCGTCTGTCTCACATAAATACAAAATAGTAATATGAGACAGACAGTGAGACAGACGCTTGTCTCACATAAACACAGAACGACTATGTGAAACAGGCAGTGGGTTAGGCACCTATCTCACATAAGCGCAAAATCATTATGTACAACAAGCACCTGTTTCACATAAGTTAGTGAGACAGACAGTGGGACAGACACCAGTCTCACATAAATACAGAACATTAATGTAAGACAGGCAGTGGGATAAGCGTCTGTCTCACATAAGTACAAAACTATAATGTGTGACAAGCACATGTCTCGCAGCCTGTCTCACATAAGCACAAAACGTTTAAGTACGACAGACACCTGTCTCACTTCCTGTCTCACCAACTTAAGTGAGATAGGCAATGGAATAAGTATCTGTCGTATATAATGGTTCTCTGCCTATGTGAGACAGGCACCTATCCCACTGCCTATCTCACCAACTTATGTGAGACGAGCACATGTCTCACTAACTTATGTAAAATAGGTAGTGAGATATGTGCCTATCTCACATAAACTCAGAACGATTATGTGAGACAGGTAGTGGGACAAGCACCCGTCTCACATAAGCACAGAACTTTTAAGTGCAACAGGCACCTGTCCCACTTTCTGTCTCACCAACTTAAGTGAGACAGGCAGTAGGATAGATACCTTCGCACATAATGGTTTTGTTCTTATATGAGACAGACACCCATTTCACTACCTGTCTCACCAACTTATGTGAGACAGGCTGTGGGACATTTGCCTGTCGCACATAATGTTTCTGTGCTTATGTGAGACAGGTGCCTGTCTCACTTGTTCTAGGCTCCGTTTTTCGCTCAAGTTTATTTGTCTTTTTTATGATTTCTCTTAATTTCTCAACTTAAACAATGTACACTATTTTATTGATGAAAAATAATAATATTTACAAAAAAAATTTAATTTCAAACTAAATTTTCAATCTCAATATGTTAAAAATTTATGTTATGTAGAAACATATACTGACCTTAATAAGTTCTTCCCAATTGATGATTATATTTTTAGTTATGTAATGTTTCTTAAAAAGTGTTGAAAATTTATTAAGAGTGATGAAAAATCTCTAAATGTATTGAGTGTGTTGAGATTTTTTTAGTTTTCGTTTTAAATATTATAAGAGTGACATTATTTGAAAATTTGAAGAACTTAATAAAGATAATTTTATTTAAAATATTTATCTTTGATTAGTTATAATAGAAAAAATTTATGTGATTAAAATTAAAAAATATAAAATTTTTTTGTTATTTTTGTAAATTTCTCATCTTTTGTAAGAAAATTTTGGATACGTAATATGTAGCGATACCGTTATTGATTTACAGAATACTATGTGTTGACTCAAAATAGACAGGTATACTCTTCCCCCAAAAAAAATACAGTTATATTCCGAAAATGTCCTTACATCCGCGGCCTTGAGTTTGAGTAACAATAAGTGAGTTTCACAGCAAGGCTTCTCAGATGGCCAAGGATATATATGTAATCAACACCAAGTCAACGACCGATGAAGGCTACTGTATTTGACACCTTTTTGATCTTTTTTCCTCCGGAGTAGTGATTTGCCGGGTCTGAAAATTCGTAGAAACCACAGTATGATTCCTCTGCTTTGATCTTTACAAAGTTGATCATGTAAGTGATTAGTTCCTGCATTGAGCTTGAGCTGTTTAAAAATTTTTTGTTAAATTCATTCTAATAGTGGATGCGTATGGATCATTCTTGCAACTATCGATCTTGAGTAACAATAAGTGAGTTTGAGTAACAATAAGTGAGTTTCACAGGAAGGCTTTTCAGATGGCCAAGGATATACATGTGGTTAACACCAAGTCAAAGACTGATGAAGGCTACTGTATTTGACAGCTCTTTGATCTTTTTTCCTCCGGAGTAGTGATTTGCCGGTTCTGAAAATTTGTAGAAACCACAGTATGATTCCTCTGCTTTGATCTTTACAAAGTTGATCATGTAAGTGATCAGTTCCTGCATTGAGCTTTAGCTGTTTAAAAATTTTTTGTTAAATTCATTATAATAGTGGATGCGTATGGATCATTCTTGCAACTATCGATCTTGAGTAACAATAAGTGAGTTTCACAGGAAGGCTTTTCAGATGGCCAAGGATATACATGTGATTAACACCAAGTCAAAGACTGATGAGGGCTACTGTATTTGACAGCTCTTTGATCTTTTTTCCTCCGGAGTAGTGATTTGCCGTGTCTGAAAATTTGTAGAAACCACAGTATGATTCCTCTGCTTTGATCTTTACAAAGTTGATCATGTAAGTGATTAGTTCCTGCATTGAGCTTGAGCTGTTTAAAATATTTTTTGTTAAATTCATTCATAGTGGGTGCGTATGGATAGAGCCATGAATCATTCTTGCAACTCACGATCTTGTTCAAGTTTTAGTTCTGCAGTTTACACCAAGAAATGGCAACACAAACTTTCAGGCCATTTAGTCGGGGCACAAACTTGGACTCAGGATTTCTGCAAAGAGCTCAACGTCTAACTAGTAATGCTTACACCATTATAACCACAAGCTTGGTTAATCATATTAACAGAATTGTTGACCGACGGGGACCTTTTTGGAATTGGATTTGGCTTGCAGTGCGTATAATGTCCACCTCTTTGGATCCTTTGTTCTTCTACATTTTCGTGGTCGATGATCATAAAAAATGTGTTGATTTGGACATAAAATTGGCGATTATAGCCATTTCTCTACGCACGATTTTTGATTTCTTTAATATAATGTATTCTAGCTCGACTCAGCCTAAAAATAATCGAGCAAATGCAGGAAAATATTTTTCCTTGAATTCCTTCCCGAAGGACCTTCTCTCTAGTCTTCCAATCCCACAGGTAATTAAGGAGGAGCTCAATGTTAATTTATGTTTATATGTTAATATGCAATTTCTTCACATTAGAAGTCTCTGAATTTGATATCACTTTTGGACTCTCAACTTATTGTATTTTGTCCAGCTGGTGACTTCAATTATCATTATAACATCAAAGGGCTCAGAATTCTTTCCTGCAATGGTATTGTTGAAAGCTGTTGTTATAGTACAATATGTGCCGAGATTTTATCGAATCTATAGGCTATATGCAATAGCTGAAAGTACTTCAGGCATTCTTGCTCAAATGAAATGGGTTAAATCTGCATGTTGCATTCTTATTTACTTGCTCGCGGCTCATGTAAGTTAATTCAAGATTTATCTATTGATTTACATTTAAAACCCAAAAAAAAAAAATCACCTTTTGTCATACATTTTGTTTATAGATTTTTTATCAAAGAGTAATCATTTGCTGGTAATTTTAGGTTTTTGGAGCTTTATGGTATTTTATGGCCATAGAAAGGGAAACTGAATGCTGGAAGAAAGCATGCAGAGATCATACTGATTGCTACCACAGTTCTTTCTATTGTTATGAAACCTTTGGAAACTACACATTTCTAACTGGGCTTTGCCCGACCATGATACAAGATACAACGATCTTTAATTTTGGAATATTCCAAGAAGCTATTCAGTCCGGTATGGTAGAGGAGAAAGCCTTTAAGAAGAAGTTCATCTATTGTTTTCGATGGGGCCTCCAAACCGTCAGGTATGTGCATACAACATTCATCATTTTTCTGCTCTGTTATGTCACATTGAGTCAATTTGTGTCATTCAAATTTTTTTTTTTCAATGTTAATAGATAAACAAGATCAACAGTCTCGTCCCCACATTTAATCAAATTCTTCCAGATGATTTGCAAGAAATTGTGGAAGTGTAAGAACAAATTACATGACGTATGCCATATATTCTCAGGGAGACTGCCATGATCTGTGCATGGTTTTCTGAAATTACTGAAAAATGTGAACCAAAAAAACTGGCTATTTCACTGAAGATTAAGGTGAAATTTTGTTTTTGATTATTCTTGTTATTGTCATATTATTTTGTTGTGTGCCACTTCTGTTTATTTAAATATGTCTGTGGATGGCACCTAGGCCTTTTTTTTAGTGTGAATCCATGTTCTTAGCAAAATGAGAGCATGAATGCAAGCCATACTTGGGGATTCTATTGAATTAAAAATTGGACAGGGTAAACATTTCTTTACTAATATAAATGGAGTAGATAAGTTTAGAGTAGTTCTGAGTAGAGTCTTTTTTTATATTATAAATATAAGTGTTAAAAATGAAAAAGGAATCTGTGCATGGTTCTTGGGTTAATTTTAATTGTTTGATAGAAGCCATTAAGAGAACACAAGTAAAGGCATTTAAGGAAGGTCTATAATACAACCTTAGTTGTTGTTAGCTTTTGAAACACCAACGTCATCCTATTTAATTTATAATTTTCTATCTGGCCGGCTGCTATAACTTTGATGTTGGCTTTTATAATTGGCTTCCGGGATGCATAGCTTTATTCTTACTGCTTGTTTCATTCTTATTTCTTATTATAGGCTAATAACTTTAATTTGGTTCCCTTTCTTGGTAAACACCTTTATTTCTTAGCATCTGATGTTCACTTACCAGCACCTTATAGTCAGACCTACATAGATACATACATACATGCACACACGCTACCTATTGGTGCATCTATAATTTCTAAGATTAATGTTTGATATGTTACATTGTAGTTGCGCGGGTCAAAACCTTCAAACAAGTACCCACGAGGGGGAAAACTTATTGGCAAGTTTCATTATCATCACTAGCTTGTTGCTACTTCTCCTTGTACTTGGAAATCTTACGGTCAGTATATATTTTTTCTATTCTTCTCCTAATTTAATTTTTTATGCTTAAGATGCAAGAGAATGAAAGAAGTATCATTTAATAAAAATATTTCTTGTTAAATAGATATATTTGCAATCTGGGACAATAAAATCCGAGGAGATAAGATCTAAGGCACGAGAGATAGAACATTGGAGATCATTTGGAATGCTATCTCAAAATCTCAAGCAGAGGGTTAGAAGTCACCAGCAATATGTATGGCAAGAAAGAAGAGGGATTGATATAGAGAATTTGCTCAATAATCTTCCAATCAACCTCAACTGGGAAATGAAGAGCGACCTTTGCTTAGAAGTGCTCAAGAAGGTAAATATTCAATTTTAATAAAAGTTTAACAGCTTTCAAAAATAAAGAATAAAAAAATCACTACTTTGATTTTTTCTGCATAAACTTCAATTTGCCCCCACTTAGAATACCAACATTAATTTACCTCAAACAGAGGTACATTGAGTATTATTATTATTATTATTATTTTATCTTTTTAACAGTAAATGGGACGAGATTGATGTTTTCATAAACTTCGGAAGTAAAAATAAAGATTTTCATTTAAGTGGGGTTAAATCAAAATTTAGCATAATTGAACTAAATTTCCTTCCTACTCGGTGTTAGGGATTATTTCAAAAAAAAAAACGCAATTTGTTAAGCTATGACTTTTCCCGATGTCCTCCTTAATAGTTGTTCTTAAAAGAATGACTCCCCATATTGAAAATTTTCAAGAAAATTCCAATTTTTGAAAAACCGTAAAAATGAGTTCTACCCTTTCGTCGTTTCTTTTAACCCTTCATTTACAAATGAAAAAAATGTTACATTTGTCTTAACAACGAAGGGGCTTAAACTGGCTTTTGGGCCTGGGTTAAGTAATAACAACTTGAATCTTTTAATTTATTTAAGCCCATTTTTTTATTTTTTATATCAATCAAAATCTTACAATTAAAAATCTATTGTAATTAGTATTAGAAACATTAATGCGTCTAACTTCACCCAATATAATTGGGAGAGGAAAAACCAGTGCCCTCAAAAAGGGCAATGGCTTGGCTGAGTGGCTATTCGGACCCAATTTAATTAACTTATTAACTTATTATAGTAAATTTACTTAGGGGAGCTGGAGGATCAGATTTTGATGATTGGATATCAATTCACATCTAATTCATAATCTTATAGATTATTGATTTTTCAATTCAATCCAATTTATGGATTGTTGCAATTCACTCTATATAATCCTTGCGTTTGCGAATCAAATTTGGATTTGACACAAATTTACATTCAATTACCTTTTCACAGGTAATAATTATTTCAATGTAATCTAATCCTCAAAGTAATTAAGTAATGAAATGATAATTTTAATACCCCTATTACATTCACATTAACTAAGATATGTGATAACCCAACACTGTGGTGGACATTTATTTTGTTCAAATAAATTAATAGGTTAAATAAATCACAGTTTTATTGTAATTGTTTATTTGTTTAATTTTTTTTTGTTTTATACTACAAGTAAAACCTTGGTTAAATGTCCATAAATTAATAATTTTCATTAAATAATAAAACCTTCCGGTCCTAACTTAGACCATGTCATAAATTAATAGTCTTGTTAAAGACATAAAATAATAATTTTTTTAACACTCTTTTGGGCCCAACGAAGATATAAATTGAAAATTAGTTAAAATACTAATAATAAATAACATATAAAATTCATAATATTAAGAATTTTTTTTTTCTAACAACTTGAATTTTCTTGAAATTCAAATTCTTTTCAAAATATGCATCTAATGATTTGAGATTAAAAATAAAACTGATAGCCAAAATTAATTTTAGTACATAGAACATAAACATTATAATTATTTATTAGATAGAACATAGATTATATAAAATATGTACCATATTTTTTGCACATAGACTCTATAAAATATTTATTATATTTTTTGTATGCACATGATAACTTTTGAAATTCATGATTTTTGGTCAAAGAAATAGTGTACGGACCAAAAATGGCACAAGTAATTAAAATATAAAACTCTCCTTAAATTAATAAATTATTCATTTAATGCTTTAAAAAAATTTTCTTATTCCCAACAACATTATTTTATAGTGGTTTTACTATATTATGTAAGATATAAATTGATAACTTCATTTTATATTGATAATATTGACTAACAGTACCACATGGACAAAAGATTTAATTGTTTGCTTAAATTTAAATAAAAATTGTAATCTAGTTCATCAATCCGCTTATTGGATTTTTTTTATTCGTTATTTTTTATTAGATTAGACTCTGAAAACCCTTAATCTTGTTAATAATTATGGACTAAAAAATAAAAGTACAAATTTATTCTCTTCACAAGATATAAACCAAATAATTGAAGTGTTTACTTAGTGTGACTCATCTAATGATCATTAGTACTTATTCAATTTTATAAGTTCTTATTGTTATTTGGTTGTTTCTTTAGTAGAGTTTTTAAATATTAAATAAATTATTTTCTCTCTACTATTGAAAACTTAAATTTCGAGATTTTGAAAGTAAGAGTTGAAAGGCATTCTTTTTTAAATATTAAAATGTCTAAAATATTCTTTATTTATTTGACAATTTTATTTCATTATTTTTATAACATGACTTTAAAAAACTACCTATTAAAGTAATTGTATAATTTTTAAAAAAGTTCTCATTAAGAATTAAATAACTAAAATCTTTTAGGTCAAATCTTTACTTGTAAAAGCTCTATTTAAATAAGTTATATTTAAAAGGGCATAACAAAAGAAGCCAAAATCTTGTAGTGAAAACAAGAAATTTAGTAATGGATTCCTCCTATACCAATATTACAGATGAACTTACGTAATTAGGACAGAGAGGGATTGCATACTAACAATTGATCTCAGATTCAAAACGGTTCCTAAATCTTACACCGTATTCGTTATTACAATGCATAAAATATAGATGAATATGACCTGAATTTTTCTCTTTGCTGGTCAGATCTAGAATCTTTCTCATTTATTGTTTTGGCTGTGTGTAAAAGGTGCCAACATTCCAAATGATGGGAAAACCAATTCTGAGTGAAATGTGCAAATGTCTTAGGCCAGTGCTATATGCACAAGAATGCTGTATCGTTAAGGAAGGTGATCCAATTTGTGAGATGCTCTTCTTCACACAAGGCACGCTATTAACCACGACCACCAATGGCAGTAGAAATACAAGTGTGTTTAACAAATATCTTAGTGCCGGCGACTTTTGGGGTGAAGAGCTTGCAACTTCAGCTTTAGATCCTGATCCGCTCTCAAATATTCCCCTCTCGAACTGTGCTCTTAGCAGCATTACAAATGTTGAAGCCTTTGCTATAGATGCTGATCACTTGAGGGCTGCTGTATATCAATTCTGGCAGCATCATGATCGCAACATGCAACCTCTAGACATATTCAGGTTTTACTCCCACGGGTGGAGGACTTCGAAAGCCTGTGTAATTCAAGCAACTTGGCGCCGCTGTAAGAAAAGGAAGCTCGAAAGATCTCTTTACGCAAAGGAGAATATTCTGCAAGATCAAAAGGCTGAGGCTGGTGGAAAATCTACCAAGTTCGGCACTACCATTTATGCCACACGATTTTTAGCCTATGTGCGTCGATCTGTAAGGCGCAATGGTGGTCTTCCGGGAGGACATGTCACTGTCACACTTGTTGCTTCAGAAACAGCCAGATCTTAGGGTAAAATACTCGTACGTATAGATTATTTGAGTTGGAATTGAAGGTGTGGTGACAATAGGAAATGTCAATTTTTTAATGTGGATTAGCATGACTAATACGCCAAAAACCAAATCCAAATCAGCTATGGGAGTCTAGATTATATTATAACCTTTGCATTTTAATTTATCTTAACTACGAACTCTACGAATTTAAGAAACACGGCCTTGAGCCCTTGACTTCAAAAAACATCTGTATCCGTCACCTATGTGGAGCATTAACTCTGGCCCGTGGAAGAAGAATGTTCAGTTTGTTGTTCTTCTTCGACAATATCATTCATTCGTTTAGGAAGGTCTTACGTTAACAATGTGGCTAAAATTCTCTTCATTAAGCTTGGTGACGTGGTTTAAATTACGTTCAAGTTGTTGTAGAAATCAGTTTTAGCGTATGAGGGCTGATTAACAGCCTATCTTAGTGAGCTCATAATTAATTGTAAAGTGAATCAAATTGTGAATTCTTTGATTCTATGGGATCGTTGTAAATTTTAGATTAGATCGGTCTTCCTTTATTGATGAATGAAGCCATAACTAATCATTTATCATCATGGAGGTACGCTTACTGCCAAACCATGTTAATACTCGGTGTTTTTTTCTTTTTTATTTTTTATTTTTGAATGATTCTTTCAGTTTTCTTATTTTGATCTGCGTAATTGTTCTCCTTAGGCCTCCTGTGTGTATCTAATTGCCATTTAAAGTGAAACCTTGGTCCATTTTGCTACATCTAATATTGGAAGTGACTTGAATGACTCATCTATTTCTCATGTATCAGCCAACCGTGTAAATATTTGCTCTGCTATGAATGGAGTTATGAATCTCTCATCCTTTTACCTTATCTTAAATTCAGGTTTTTTTAGCTAGTTTGGCTGAATATTTTCTACCTAATTTTCCTAAATTAGATGTCCTCTTTAAAAGTTAATCCCAAAAGAATGACTCCGCAAATTAAAAAAGTTTTGAGAAAAATCTCAATTTTTCCAAAAACAGCTAAAAATCAATTTTATCCCTTCGTCGTTTCTTTATCATAGCCCTACATCTGAGCGTAAAAAAAAAAAAATTACTGTCGGCTTTTGGGCTTAGGTTTAGTAATAGTAGCTTGGAGCTTTTAAATTTTTCAAGCCCAACTATTATTAACCCTTTAATTCATTTATGCCCAATTTCTTTAGCAAAAATATTTATATAATAATCAGAAATGTATTATAACCACTATTAGAATATGGAGGGATATTGAATTAAAAAAAAAAAAGGAAGGTATATAGAAGGATCTCTGTCCCACCCTGATTAATGGGACACCTTCATTCAACATAATTGGGAGAAGAAACATTACTACCCTAAAAAGGACAATAGTTTCATAATATTAAGGAGTTTTTTCTTAGCAACTTCAATGTTCTCGATTCAACTTCTTTTGAAAATATGAAGCCAATGATTTGAGACTAAAAATAAAACTACAGCCAAAATTTATTTTAGTACATTAAACATAAACTCTATAAATATTTACTACATAGAATTAGACTCTACAGAATATTTGTTATATTTTTGTGTACAAGCTCTATAAGATATTTACTATATTTTTTTATATGTACATGATAACTTTTTGAAATTCATGAATTTTTTATCAAAGAAGTTATATATGTACCAAGATGGCACAAGTATTTAAACTATAAAACTCTCTTTTAATTAATAATTTATTCATTTATTTCTAAATAAATAACATCACTAAAGAAATATTTATTTTTATTTCCAATAATATTATTTTATGGAGGTTTTATTGTATTATATTAGATATGAAATTGATAACTTCATTTTATACTAATAATATTTATTAATCGTGCCACTTGCACAAAAAAATTAATTTTTTGCTTAATTTTAGTCCCTAAAATCAAAAGGTAAAAAATTCAAGAATACCAATCCAATCCAATTTAACAATCCACTTAGGAAGTATTTACTTTTTGGATCAGATTAAGAATATTGACAAATAAGAATCTTAGATTGAGAGTGAAGGGTGAGAAGGAGAGTATGAGTAAGTTGTTCACTTATGCTTAAATAGATATGTAGAATAATAATCAAAATTACATTTATGTGTTTAGTTTGTCTTAGATTGAAAGTGAATTATTTCAAATTATAATTTAAACTTTATTTAAAGAATTATAATTTTTTATTTCTAAAGTTAATTAAAAAATTATAATATAAAGTATTTATTTTAAAATTAAATTTTTTAATTGAAATCTTGCAGTGAAAACAAGGAACAAGGTGTATTTCCTCTTGTATTGATTAATATTAAAAAATTATTGATTATCAAGCAATAAAAATGTCATTTTGTGCTTATATTTTAACTTATATTTATGTTTATGTAATATATTATAAATTATTAATTATATTTTAACTATATTTAATTTTTATATTTTTATCTGTTTATTAGATAAAATATTAATTTTATATAATTTCAAGACTCAAATACATAAACAATGTTAAATGTGGATTCTGGAGATCTAAAAACCTTAAAATGAGTCAAGATTGGATTAAAATTGAACTTGTACAAAGAAGTTAACTTTTTATATTGACTGAGTATTGATTGGATGAGAAAATAAACTTATAATATATACGAATGCATTAAACAACTATCATTTTTAACTAAATCTCAATCATTCATAATTTGATGGTCATGATCGTACCACATGGTAATGGTCGGTGAAACAACTTATAGGATTTAAATTTTTGTATTTGGGTCGACCTGATCCACCTATTAACTCACTAAATCTTACCTGTTCTTTGACCAAATCAAATGCCTCATATGATGCCAAGTGTAATATTGACTTTTAAAGTTTGACTAGACTTTGGATCTTGATCTAATAACTTTATAGAGCTCATACATAAACCTTATGATGAATTACAAAACACTGGCTCATGAATATATTTTTTTATAAAATAGAGCCTCATTTTTATGTTTTGGGCATCATCCTTCTTCTCAATTTCTCTCAATTTCCTTGTAATATTATTTTTCAGGTGTATTTTAATATTTTACATAATTCTTTTTAGAAAAAAGAATATCTACACTCTCAAGGTTTGGGAAATAATTGCTAACACCCCCTAATTCTCAAAGAGAAACACCAAGACGCACTTTTAATTATTATATTATTTATTTTATTATTCTAAAAAATTAAATTTAAAATTTTTATAATGTAATCTATATGGTAGACTAATAATAGTAAAATAATTTAATATTTTAATATGTAAATTATTATATTTACTTTAATAATACATTTTTATTTATTGTAGAGATTTTAAATAAATATTTACATTAAATGCATTCACAATTAAAACATTCTCACATGCTAACATTATTAAAATTATTATTTTATATAATGTTCAAAATAATTTAAATTTTTACTACATTTATTTTAATATTATGATTCCATTAATTATAAAATTTACTTTAATATAATAAAATATATCTAATAGATTATAAAATATTAAAATATTTTTTAAATATTAAAATTATTTTAAAACATATATATTATTATATTTATATTTATTATAAAATATTAGAATTAATTTTTTAGAATAATAGAGGTAAAGAATATAATGGTCAAAAGAGAGTCTTAATATCCCTCTTTAAAAATTTGGAGTGTTGGTGATATTTTCTCAAATTTTAAGGGTATAGATGTCTCCTTCCCTTATTTTAATAAATAAATTTAGTTTTATTTTCAATTTAATTATTTTTATTCTTTTTAATTATGAATAATTTAATTTTAATAACTATTTTTATTTCAATTATGCTTAAAAAAAATAATAGTTAAGGTAAGGTGAAACTTTTAGCAAATAAATATGATTCAATCAAATTTTATTTTTAATTATATAAATTAAATTATTTTCTATTTAATTTATACATATTTTATATTTTTAAATTTTATTTTATTGTAGACAACCAAGGGAGTTTGGCATAGTAAATTCTTAATATTTTAATATAAGATATGATGAAATTGTATTTTAATTTGTTGCAGACAAATTAAATTTTATGGTAATAAATATTTAATTCATAATAAAATTAATAAAAAATAATGATAATTTATATATTTAACCTTTTGGGCAATAAATCTAAATAGAAATGGCAAAAAGAATTTATTAAATCTTATTTACTACTAAGAGTGGATCTATAATACTAACTAACTTAATTTCATAATTTCACTTAAATTAAGTTACATCTATTCAAGTTTTATTTTTACTTTTAGATAAAATAAAATTAATTAATTAAATCTTTTTTCTATAGATCAATCTCGGAGTCACCAAAGTATAATACAATAAGACACTCTTATATTTAAGAATTAAAAATCAATTTTAAGTTATATCATGTACCAATCTTACATATGAATAGATTATCTTAATTTTTATTTGTATTTAATGCAAAGAGATTGTACAATAATAATTAGTCTAAAATTCAAAATAGTTCCTAAATCTTAATCGTTTATTTTGTATTATAAACGCATAAAATATGAAAGAATATTAGGTGAGCTTTTCTATTTGCTGGCCAGATCTAAAATCTTTCTCATTTATTGTTTTGGTTGTGTTTAAAAGGTGCCAACGTTCAAAATCATGGGGAAACCAATTTTGAGTGAAATATGTAGTTGTCTTAAGCCAGTGCGACACCGACACGCACAAGAAGGCTGCATTGTTAAGGTCTGTCATCAAATTTCTGAGATGCTCTTCATGACACAGGGCACACTGTTGATCACAACCACCAATGGCGGTAGAAATACAAGTGTCCTTAAGAAATATCTTCGTACTGCGACTTCTTGGGTAAAGAGCTTGCTACTTCAGCTTTAGATCCTGATCTGATCTCAAACATTCCCCTCTCAAATTGTGCTCTTAGTAGCGTTACGAATGTCGAAGCCTTGGTTATAGACGCTGATCACTTTAGGGCTGCTGTTTATGAATTCTGGCAGTATCCCAATCCCAAGATGCAACCTCCGGACATTTTCAGGTTTTGTTCCCACGAGTAGAGTACTTCAAAAGCTCGTGAAATACAAGCAGCTTGGTGCCGCTATAAGAAAAGGAAGCTTCAAAGATCTCTTTACGCAAAAGAGAATATTTTGGAAAATCGAAAGCCGAGGATGGTGGAAAATCATCCAAGTTCCGCACTGCCATTTATGCCACCCAATTTTTCACTTATGTGCATCGACCTGTAAGGCGCAATGGTAGTCTTCCAGAAGAAAGTGTCAGTGTCACACCTGTTGCTCCAAAAACTGTCAGATCTAATTAGATTATTTGAGTGGGAATTTCAAGGTTTGGTGAAGGTATAAAACGTCAATTTTAATTGGACATTAGCATGACTAAGGATTTAATTGGACATTAGCATGACTAAGGCTCTAAAAAACAAATCCAAAGCAATCATGAGAATCTAGAATATATTATAACCTTCGCATTTTAATTCATTTAAACTACCAGCTCTACGAATTTAAGAAACACAGCCTGGACTTCAGAAAATACCTGTCTCTTGTCACGTATGTGGAACATTAAATCTGGCCAGCATAAGAAGAATGTTCAGTTTATTATTTTTCTTCTACAGTACCATTCATTTGTTTAGGAAGGTCTTGTGTTAACAATGTGGCTACAATTGTGATAACTAAACTTGGTAAAGTGCTTAAAATTCTGTTGAAGTTGGTTGTAGAAATCAGTTTTCGCATATGAGGGCTAAGGAACAACCTATATCAGTGTGATCATAACTAAGTGTTCAGTGAATCAATTTGAGAAATCTTTGTTCCATGTATCGTTGTAAATTCTAGATTAGACTTGTCATCCTGTATTACAAGTGAAGCTATCACTAATCGTTTATCACTGTCGGATATAGGCTTAGTGACAAACCATGTTAATGCTTTTTGTCCATTTCATTTGTCTCTCTTTTGAATGATTCTTTCAGTTTTTCAGCTAAACTTGATTTTTCATTTTCTTTCAGTTTTCTTCCTTTTTCTTTTTTGATCGTCTTGTGTGTATATAAATGCTGATTCAAGTGAAATATTGGTCAATTTTGTTACAGATTATATTGAAAGTAATTTGAATGACTTATCTATTTCTCACACATCGGCCAGCCCTATGGATACTTGCTTTGCTCTAGATGAAGTTATGAATGTCTCATCCTCGTTTTATCTTAAATCACAGGCTTTCCAGCTAGTTTGATAATTATTTTATGATGGTTTTTATTCGTCATCTACCATATGCCATGAGTGTCGAGCACTGTCCTTAATTCTTGTGTTAAGAAAATACAAAGACAGTTTTTATATGTCATGTAGTGCACGACATACTTTTCGTCACGATTCTATCATATATATTTTGATGAAAAATTATTATGCATGACTAAAATCTATTATAAATACTTTCAAAGCATGATTGGTATCTGCCATCTAAGAATGACACAAATAAATAAATATGTAATTGAAATTTATATAATTAAATACTTAATTTATAGAAATTATTAAAATTCATTTCAAAATTATTATGCTGAGAATTCGAATTTATTTTGAAAAGGATTGAAATTCGTTTTAAATTATTGTGGCGGGATTTGAAATAATTTTAAATTTACTTTTGGTGGAATTGAAATTTATTTTATTTATATTTTAGAATTCATTATTTAAAATAATACTTAGGTGAGCATTAAATGTTTATTTACAGTAATATATATAAACAACTAAAATTTATGCCAACGAATTGACATAAAACATGAAAAAATTATCATTCATAACTTATTATTTATAAAAAGGGTCTCCCAAAACATATCTTACATAAATCCATCCATAGTTGAAACTAATCAAAGATAAAATTACATTTAATTTTATAATAAATAACTAGACTAAAAATTAAGAAAAGGAATAAAGCTCCTGGGCAAAATGAACATGATACTTTTATACGTACATGAAAAAAGTCCAGTGGGAGCCGAAGAAGATAATTTTGTTGGTAGCGAGTGAGTCGGTGCCCTGCCGAGACAATGAAGTTTTTCTTTTTGCTTTTGAAATAGATTGGAATGGAGCTTCAGTGGTTAGGGGATGAATGAAGCTTGAGTGGGTTGTTGTTGTTGTTGTGAGTTTTGATAGGTAGAGAGAAAGTAAACCGATAAAAGTGAGTGGGGAAAATGAGTGGAAGAAATATAAAGGAAGTGGAAAAGTGAGAAGGGAGAAAGATTGTGAGAAAAACACAGGAAGCGGATTCTGTATTCGTATAGTATTGGAAGGAAGAAGCTCTATTGTCCCCTTCCCCCCTTCCTCTCCCCCCCCCCCTCCGGCGGCGGCGCCTCGGTTACTTGTATTTTAACTTTTCATTTTTGTCTTTTTAATTCATGATAGATAAATTGTCATGCAAAGCAAACGATCTCAAATTGCATATTGTAATTTATGAATAGACATCCTTTATGTTATGTAAACGATGTCGAATGTGTGAAAAAAGTGACATAGCTTTATAATGATATTTTTGTAATTTAAGTTATCATAGACTGTTTAAAATTTAATAAATCAACAACTCAAAACGACATCTTTTTAGGTTATGACAGATATGTTGTGCAAAAAATATTGACATTTCAAATCCTTAAGAACTTAAAAATATTCAGACATGACATTTATCTATCAATGTTTATGTCAATTATCTAGAAGTCATGAATACATCATGAATAGATAGGTGACGTGTCGCGAAAATGTCATTATGACACGATAAACTCATGGCATATATCATAAAGATTGCGTCGCAGATAAGTGTTTTTTTGGTAGTGAATGTATAGATTCGAATAACAGTTAACAAACAAATATTGAAAAAGAAATAAGTTCATTGGAACCATAAAGTTTGAGACTCCGAGTGCTTGTATATCAATAATTAAAATCAGCAGCACCTGGATGAATTAGTTAGTACAACAAGTGTAGTCTTCAGATCGGCAACTAATAATATTAACAATGCTAATATATTCTCCGAGTCAAAACCTCGGGTCAAGCCCCGAAAATCTAGTACAATGGCGCCGTTTCGATAGTAACAATTATTTTTTCTCTTTGCCTGTCCCTTTCATCTGTTGTTTCTCTGTCACTTTCTCATTTTTTATTTCCTTTCTTCCCAGCTACCCTTTAACTGTTATTCTAGCAACATACTTTCTCAGCATTGAATTTTCATCCTTGAGTACTCCTACAACCATAATTTCATCGTTGTTGACTTCACTTGGAGTGCTGTCTTGTTTTGATTCTTGAGCTGCTTGAATTACGTCTTCTAGTGTAGGATCATCATCTTCCTTTATTTCTTCATTTTATGAGGTAACAAATGGATTTCATAATTCATCTACTTTTAAGCAACTACATATTATACCTTGAATGATTCAACTGTTCCGACAGTTAAAGATCTTATCCTCAGTCTGCAGTGCTACGAATATTGTCCCTGAAAGATGAGTTTCAGCATATAAAACGAAACATAGATGTTTAATCTGAAATTAAACCCTTTGCTGCCACAAACCCTGATTACAAAATTCATAGATAACGATAAAGAGCCAAAATATTTGAAAAACTCTGCAGATCACACATAAAGCAAATATTATGCTTTTTTTCCTCGTTTAGTGGTGATTAATTAGCTTTGTGTTGATGGATATGTTATAGAATTTTTTACCAAATTTCAAGCAAACACAAATAGAGATGCAAAAACACAAACACAATTGGGACTGGAGTTATGGGCAATTATCTCAGGTGCAGAAGTGAAAAGGATGGTGGTTGTTGGCGGTGGCGGTGGCAGTGGCAATGGCGGTGGTTGGGTATGCATGATGGCTTGAATTTAGGATAATAGTGGCTGGTGCTGGCTGGTTTTTATGACAATAGCAGTGAAGTTTACCTCGATCGACGAAGGAAAGGGAAAACAAGTTTGGCGTCAAAGGTGCATTTTTTAGCTTAGTAAAACGGAGCCGTTTCAAATTCAGGGTTTGACTTGGGACAAGTATCATTTTCCATAAACTTATCTCAAATAAACAATAGCAAACATTAAATGGAGAATAATAGCCATAATGCGCAACTAGGGGTGGGCACATTTCGGTTAGGATTGATATTGAGCATAATTGAATAAATTTAGATATTTTATAAAAAGAATTGGATAAAAATTAAATACAATAAAGAACCGAACATAAATCTATTCTTTTGGATCGATTTGATTCGGTTCAGTTTTTTTAATTTTAGACCCATTTTAAATTTTAAATTTTTAGCCTATTGGGCCACATTAATAGAATAATTTTTCTCAACAATGAGTTTATTATCGTTTTATTATAATACTAATAATAAACACAAAATATTTAAAACATATTTATTAATGTTGTGTTACTAACTACTACTAACAAAATATGAAATATTAAGATTTAAGAATACAAATCTAAATTGTAGTGCTCTATTTATATAAACATAAAGTTATACAAAAAATTAAAATAGCAATAATTACAACACAAAATAAAATGAAAGTGAGCAAGTTTGTTGTAATTATTTTATATAGCCAATTAATATATAACACATTTTGTGTTTTAGTAAAATTAGAAAAACATTTTAGCTCTTCGATTCAATTATTTGGTTCAGCTAAAAGAACTTAAATCCGAATCAGTATTTCAGTTTTTTTATAAATTGAATATTCAGATATTTATAAGAAAATAAACCGATTCAAACATAAATGAATCCACTAATTCGATTTGGTTTTTCCTAGACCTCAATTTTTTTGCCCAGCCCTATACCCTGTTGAAACCAAGGCATTGTTGCTCAGCAGCGATTGTAGGAACACAAAAGAAAAATGGATCCACCGAGATAACGACCACACATCATATTAGAAAAACCTAGTACCCGTATCTCCTCTGCAGGTCAAGTATTTTCTTCACATAAAGAAAGCATTTTGCCAAAAAATCGCTAAAAGCTTAGAAAGCATCTAATCTTTCATAAGACAAATAATTTTCAAATCTCATTGTATTTTGATTAAACAAGATGTTTGGAACGTGAGAAAATGAAAGAAAATTGAGAAAGAAAATGATCAAGAAAATTCTGGAATAATCACGATTTTATTGATGAACAACTGATTTGGAAAATTACATTGTGAATAAGCTCAGCAATATTTATAGCTACATACACTGACTTCAAAGAACGCTGAGCTATACTCTGCAAAATTAACTAGCTAATTAAGCTTCCAATCACATAAGCCAGTCGGAAATTTTTAGAGCGATAAACTGGCCTTTTAACCATGGCGTACAGGTTGAAATCTTCTATCACAAGCCTTAACTGGCCATGGTTGTGCCATCCGTGCGTCCCTGCATGATATCCTGTAATTCAGAAATGGTAGAAGGCCTCGAGTAGCTCAAAGGTTTGGGGTTTGGAGTTTCCTTTAAAGAAGCCCATTGGACCGAGCAGAGCAGAACTACCTTTGGGCTTTTCAGATAATCTATCAAGAGTGGTGCAATAAGAACCCCTTCGAAATCCTCAAAAAGGGTATTTTCGACAATACACAGTAATTCTAAGACAAAATAATTTGTTTCTTTTAACTTTCTCGGTTCCCACTCTAATCTCTTTTTCTCTCTCTATCTCTAAAATCCCAAATTCTATTTGCAAATTTGATTTTATTTGCCATCATCTTCTTGCTGCTTATTTTCTTTAAAAATAAAACTCAATATGGCTTCTTTACTTAAGTTTTTAAGATTTAAAAATAGACCAAATATACACAAGTTTAATGGCCTTCCCTCTTGAATGAGGATTTTGAAAATAAACGCGACTATAAGAAGTACATACAAAATGAAAGATTAGCTAGTTTTTTTTTTTTTTTCTTTCGGATGCAAGCTTCATAATTATACTTAAAATAGGGTGTGAACAAATTTTAAGTGAAAGAGAGATTATGCCTTAACTAAGGGTGAGAACATAGAATAAATCAAACAGAAGAATATCAGGGGGTGCCAGTGGCGCCACCCCACTCACCTATCAAACCTTGCCTTTGTAGTTTTGAAATATTTCGAATTTCCCATTGCAAATTTTAAGAATTTCTAAAGCAACTTTATTTATAATTTTGAAAGTTACTAACATACAAAATAGTGCAATCTAAAGATTCACCGTGGGGGCACACAGTATACGTGTTTTAACACTCCTTTAGGTCCCCAAACAAAGCTATTTTTAGCTCAATCTAATTGACGGGTAATAGAATTACAAAAGGAACTTCGCATCCCTCAGACTTTTTGAAGAGGAAAAGGCCATTTTTACCCTTTTCACTGTGAAGAGAAATGATCGTGATACCCACGCACAGCTTTTTATGCAGAGAAGCCTACGTCTTCATGATGCAAAATGAACTACATATTAGGCAATAAGAATTAAGGCCCACTTGCTGCTGTAACTGTGTTGGCGGCGTTTATTCCTTGGAGATACGTCCGTGCATTCCTTTTAGAGCGCCAAATCCTTCCGAAACGCCAGTATGATTGTATGAAATGAACTGACTGCTGTTTAATGAACAGATTTTGCAAGTCATCGGCCATGAGAACAAAAGCTTCAACATCAGTAAGCGCTTGAATTGTCCTGGTTGATGTGGGGAAGTCAGAAGAGTAGGGGTCAGCCTGAAACCAAGCACTAAGTTCTTCTCCACAGAAGTCTCCGTCTTTCAGATGATGATTTTTGTGATCGCGGTGACCAGTCCTCTGAGATCCAGTTCTTACAGTACTGCCAGAAGTGTAGATCCTAAGCTTGCCTTGCACCACGAAGAGCATCTCATCAACTGGATTACCCTCCCGGACAATGTAAGAGCGCTCATTGTAGTAAGCCGGCCTCAAACATTCACAGAGGGAATCCAGTGTTGCTTCATTTAACTTCCTCAGCTCTTGCACCTTGAAGTATAAACATTCAAGAATAAGCATAAGAGTAGAATGATGACACGAGGCCAAAAGCAATCATTACACTAATTAATAGATAACAAGGAAAAGGAACTCACTTTGTTGATCTGTTCTAAACAGAGTTCACGTTTTATGTTCCTTTTAAGGTCTTTGGGAAGATTGAGCAATTTACTTGCTACATCAATGCGTGGGATTTCTTGCCATTTATATGGCTGGTATTTCTTGAACTCCATTTGGAGTTTCTCAGATAGCTCCCGCGAGGACATCCACCGCTCTATCTCTCCTTCCTTCAGTCTCACCTTCTCTGACTTTATAGTTACAGACTGTAGATACATCTGTTTTACAGAACCATAGTTCAAAGCAAATAAAATTTACTATGCTACATCTTAAGCGATAGAGAAAAAAATACATAGATAAGAATTTTAATTAACCTCCATATTTCCTATGAAAAGGACAAATAGCACCATGGAATAGGTGATTATGGAAATTACGAAGATATTTTCCCCTGCAAAGGCACTTGGTTGCAGGCTTTGACCAAAACTACTGCAAAAGTGAGAGGCAATGCACATGTTTAGTTTTCATTCAATTAAAATCTTAGGCCAATACACAGTTACAAGGGCTAAATTCCTGAGGTGGGGAAAACAAAAAATACTGCAAGAGGTTCAGATATGACGAAAAAGAGAACCTAATCACAATGTAACATATCAAACCCTAACCCCTGCACCCATAATCAGTATCTTTAATTCAACGCACAAACCTGAGACTTTGCAGGCCCCATCGTAAGCAATATGGGAACTTCTGTATGAAACTGGTAGCATCCACAGTCTCAGAGTGAATTGCTTCCTTAAATATTCCAAAATCAAAGGCCGATTCGTCTCCAGAAATATCATTTATTGTAAAGGCCCATTGGTTGTCTATTGAATTCTCATTGTCACAATAAAAAGACCTACGAGTGCAAGTGGAAGAAACTCTGCAGGCATACTTCCAAAATACCATCTCTCTTGCTACAGAAGAAAAGTACCATAGAGCTCCGAATACCTAAATTAAGGACCAGGACTCCGATTGTCGATAAAGAAAATATGTGCACAATTGAGACATAATGGTATATATTTGCTGGATGGTAATAAAAATTACATTATAATGTATCAGAATCATGCATATTTTCAATGACATAGTTTAACTTACGTGACCACCATTCAGGTAAAGAAGAAAATTGAAAGCAGCTTTGGCCCATTTAGCTTCTGCAAGTATGCCTGATATCCTTGTGGCTTTTGTAAATAATGTGTAACATCGAGTAACTCTTAACAAATATTGAAGAAGAAAGAAGTTCATTGGAAACATGAAGTGCTGGACTCCGAGCACTGGTATATCCATAACTAAAATCAGCAGCACCTGGACAAATTAGTTAGTACAGCAAGTTTAGTCTTCAGAGTCCGCAACTAATGCTAATAATTAGAGGCGATTATAAGTTATGACTACGGACACGAAGCACATTCACAGTAAACTGTGCCCCGCCCAAGGCGCTTACTAGTACCATATCCAACGACCAAATAAATGTGGGTTAATTACCAGAGGGAGCGGAAGAACGACAAGAAGATCAATCGGAGAGAAGTGCCAGAAATGTTTGACTTCGATTTTAGGTGAAGCGGTAGGCAGAAGGTAGTTAACATATGTCAAATAAACGATAGCAGATATTGAATGGAGTGCAATAGTCGCAAAACGCAACCCTCGGTCGAAAGCAAGGCACCTTTGGGAAGCATCCATTTTAGGAACATAAAAGAACAATGGATCCACCGAAATAATCATCACACATGATATTAGAAAAACCCAGTACCCGTAAGGCCTCTGCGGATCAAGTATTTTCTGCACAAAAAGAAAGCATTTTGCCAAAAAGTCGTTACAAGATAGGGCTAGTTCTTTAATTTCAACTCCAGATTGTAGGCCTCCTTGAAAATGTCCGGAAACCGAGTTTGCACCTTCCTCCAACCTTAAGTCTTGAGACCTGAAGGAAACTTGCATTATAAATTAATTAGAAATCAGTTCATAGAAAAGCTGTTCTAGGAGAAATTATAAATTAAATTTATAGCGAAAGCCACTTACATGGTCAAAATAATCGAAGAAGCGAAATTCGTGTTGCTGCAAATCTGAGTGGGCATTTTTCCATCGAAGTGTTAATTTATGCAGGATGGACAGCTAAGGCTTCGGTGGAATGGTAAGGTTCGGGGGGGAAAGGAAAAGTTAAACAAATTAACTGCACGTTGACCCAGTCGATTAGGCATAAGTCAGGGAAAGAGTAAAGACTTTGAATTCCTTAGTCAATGTTGGTCGGCTTAAGCACAAGTAAAATAAAAAATGGAAAAAAATAAATCTTTTTGTTCTTTTAGACTTTTTAGCTTTGTATTAGCTTCATGTTAATTTTCTATTTAAATTTATCCCTGAAATGTAGATTGATAATGGTTTGTTGTTCTTTCGAAATTAACGGCATCTAGTGGAACTCTTCATATACAATCATCCCAGAGGAGAAGTTAGTTCGTCGATTACTCTGCGTGGCAACTGGTTCAATATTGCGTAGCGGTCCTTCGACAGATGCCAAGCTCAGTGGTCACCAAATTTTAATCAACTAAAAGAATGAAGAAGAAGAAGGAGAAGGAGAAGCTTGTTGCTCTAATCAATACTAAAACACCAGTCATTACATACGAAGAAGACATACACAAAACCCCTAAAGCCTTCATCTCTTTGCAGGCTTTTTTCTCTCTTTACTTCTTCTATAGACCATTCAAAAAACTCGGTCTCAATAACCTACACCCCATATTTGACCCAGTTGCTTGCTCGACGAAGAGGATTTTCTCCATCTTGATAGACTAAGGAGGAATCTTAACACTTCTGACGGATCGTTCAGAGAATACGAAGCTTTAGTTTCCTTCGGAGTTGAAGATACAATTATCGGATACCCTTGGCCTCTACTCTTTATCACCTGAAAATTTGGAAACAGAATACTGAATATAAACAATTACGCCCTCATTTTTATACTTTCTGTGCAGTGTGCGTATACAACTAGCCGATAAAAATACCTTGAAAGCGTCTTCATCAGTGCGATCATCGCCAATGTACAGAGGGAGAACATCGTTGGGATTGCTCAGTCCTAGACTGTCCAGTAAATATTCCAGGGCATGACCTTTGTCCCATTCAATAGAGGGTCGAATTTCCATAACCTTTTACATGCAAAATTCGAAAAATAATGTTAAGTTATTGAGAGCAAATCCGGAATCAAAGCTGAGATTTGTAGTAAATAGTAAGTTGAAAAATTCATTAATCCTACCTTTTTACCTTCATTTAGATCAAACTCAGGATAGTTTCTCAACACTGCCTTCACCTTCTCTTGTAACACACGGTAATCCTACGTTGCAAGTAAAATCTTATAAATTCCTTGTGGTGGAAGCTCCAGCAGTTAAGTGAAAGTATTTTCCTCAATCCTTGCACCTTGTATTTTCTTGGTTTCTTCTTCCAATTCTTGGATTATCTGTTCGCATTAATCAAATTTGTTGTGCTTGTACAACAAGTTATAATGCAGGAGGAGCTGCAAGTGCAAGCAAAATGAAAAATAAGAAGGTTTGCTATTTAATTACCTCATGAATTGCAGGCAAAAATTTCTTAGCAGGCTGAAAGAGAACTTCATTCCCCTATAGACACATAAAAATAACCATGTAAGTTTTACACCTTTGGATTAGAAGAGTTAGCAAGTTGACTGGGCAGAAGAAGAAGAAGCTGACCTTTTTACCAGGGACTAGGGTGTGGTACTTTCCCTCACAAGCCTTAACTGGCCTTGGTGGTGCCATTATGTCCATTCCGTGGCTCCCGGCATAATACACATTACTCAACTCCACAAATTCCTTAACCTGAATTCAAGATAATAAAGAATTAGAAGTTTCAAGGTTTGAATCATTGGCTGGACCACATTAGGCCAAGGGGATCATGTGTCCCTCTTCCTTTCGAGAATTGTTTTTTGGTATACTATCAAAAGCGCCCACTGTAATTTAAAAATTCTCAAATCTGCCCCAAATAATTTGGAGTTTTTTTCATAATGTCACTTATAATATTAAAGCTGTTCGTACCTTATCTCGGCTCCTACCATTAATGATAGCAGCTGGAAAATACTTTGCAACTTCACGCACAGCCGCACGCATCTGCAAAAAGGAAAAAGAGAAATAATGTGTTTAATTAATCAGTCAGACTCAGTAATATAAATTTGGAATATTGTTATGAATATCAAATCCCTTAATCAAAGGGTTTTGATATTAATTACCTCATCAGACATAAAGGCGCGGTCGGGATCATCAACAATTGGTGAAAGAGTGCCATCATAATCTAAAAACACAGCAATCTTCTTCCCTTTTGTTGCCTTCATCATCCTATCAAATGAGCCTAGAGCTGAAGGATGTTCCACCTATATAACAATAGTAAATGAAGGATTTACTCTTAATCAATGTTGAAAAAAAGGAAATGAAACTTACCAACGTTGTTATTATAAAATGAAAATTATAAGCTTTGAACAATAAAATAGCAAAAGAATATTGTATTACGAATTAAAACTTACGTTATAAAGTGAGAAGAAGTGCACTAAAGAATAACTCATAGAGAATGATCACCATAAATTCCCTCCAACTTTTACATTGAAAAACCTCCCTATCTTCTTGTTGCTGATTCCTAAGTTTTTAATTCTAACCTCCAATTTATGACATATTATCTACCATGCACTAAAACTTATACTATGTCAACAAATTTGAGGTAGTCAACGGAGAGTAGGAAGTGTTATACCAACAGCCTCCCGTTGTGGATATACCTCTTATTACAAGATTGATTTTTGTTTCTCATGTACATAAGATTGGTTACAAATCAGCATAGGAAAACAATGATGATGAAAATTAATGGAACCCTACCATCCACGAATTATAAGTTGCATCCGAAGCAACGGAATCGGGGGGAGTAGATGTTGTTCTTGCATTTACGGAGTGATCTCCACCATTTTCATCACTATTTTCTTTTGAGATAGGCTTCACTTTCTGTTTACTAGAAGGTAATCTTTGGAACCCCATTGCTTGACCAAGCTTCGCAAAGTTTTTCTGAGCAATAAAAGGAAACGAACAGATTAAAAGCAAAGCAATGAATCTGAACTTCAAAGAACGCTGAGCTATACTCTGCAAAATTAACTAACTAATTAAGCTTCCAATCACATAAAGCCAGTCGGACATTTAGTTACAACAAATTAGTACAAATAACAACTTCAGCCAGCTTGGCAATCATTGTACACGTCATCAACAAGCTCAGCACGGTAAGCTAACACTCTCAGCTCAGCTCAGCAAGCTAACGCCCTTAACGCATTGCTATTGTCTTACATTATCTTTTTTTAAAATAAAAATAATAATAATAAATAAACTTAAGGAAGATAGAATAAACTATAACATTGTATGATGTTGAAGTGTTAATTGATTTTTTTTTTCTTTCACACCTTATGGTGTTATAATTAAGTATGTTTTTTCTATTCAAGTGTTATTACTCAAATAAAAATTAGAAGAAAAAAAAAAGGTTATTGAGACCATAAATACGAAACAAACGGAAAGAGAGAAACTTCTTCAATGCCCTTATGTTCCTTCCATGAGCTTTGATCATTCTTTAATCATATAGCTGATCTTTTTTCTCATTAAAAAGGAGAAAAAAAAAAAAACAAATCTTTAGCTAGTGCTTTAATCGCATGATTCTAGAAAGAACAAACAATTTCAGCCTTAGTGAGTTAACCTTGTTTGTTCTTAGTAGTAGCTACCCTGTTATGCTCTGTTTCTCGACTCGTGTTAATTCTGTTCAAATGAAAAGTGTATTAGCTTCACGTTAATTTTCTATTTAAATTTATTCCTCAAAAGTAGATTGCTAGGGGTTTGTTGTTCTTTCGAAATTAATGGCATCCAGTGGAACTCTTCATATACAATCCTCCCAGAGGAGAAGTTTGTTGACAGATTACACTGTCTAGCAACTGGTTCAATATTATGTAGCGGTCTTTGTACAGATGCCAAGCTCAGTGGTCACCAAATTTTCATCAACTAAAAGAATGAAGAAGAAGAAGGGGACGCTTGTTACTCTAATTGATACTTAAACACAGCCATTACATACACAGAGAATATTCACAAAACACCTAGACCCTGCATCTATTTTCAGGCTTTTTTTTTTTCCCCTCTCTCTTAACTTCTTCCACAGACCATTCAAAAAACTTGGTCTCAATATACTATACCCCAAATTTGAGCCAGTTGCTTACTGGAAGAAGAGGATTTTCTCCATCTTGATAGACGTAGTAGGAAAGTTAACACTTCTGACGGATCGTTCAGAGAATACGAAGCTTTAGTTTCCTTTGGAGTTGAAGATACAATTATCGGATACCCTTGGCCTCTACTCTTTATCGCCTGAAAATTTGGAAAAGGAATACCGAAAATAAGCATTTACGCCCTCATCAAAGCTTTTATACTTTCTATGTAGTGCGTGTGCGTACAACTAGCCCATAAAAGTACCTTGAAGGCGTCTTCATCAGTGCGATCATCGCCAATATACAGGGGGAGAACATCGTTGGGATTGCTCAGCCCTAGAGTGTCCAGCAAATATTCCAGGGCATAACCTTTATCCCATTCAATAGAGGGTCGAATTTCCATAACCTTTTACGTGCAAAATTCGAGAAATAATGTTGAGTTATTGAGAGCAAATTCAGAATCAACAGCTGAGATTCATCGTAACTAGTAAGTTGAAAAGCTAATCAATCCTACCTTTTTACCCTCACTTAGATCAAAATCAGGATAGTTTCTCAACACAGCTTTCACCTTCTCTTGTAATATATTGTAATCCTGCGTGCCATGTAAAGTACTATAAGTGCCTTTCTGAGGAAGCTCTAGCTGTCAAGTGAATTTTTCTTTTTTTGGGGAAAAAAAAACACAAGGCCTATATAATCTCCGTTTTATTACCTCTTCTCGGACTTGTCTGAAATGCACAGAGATGCAGAATCGATTGTCCTCAATCCTTGCACCTTGTATTTTCTTGGTTTCTTCTTCCAATTCTTGGATTATCTGTTAGCATTAATCAAATTTGTTATGCTTGTACAACAAGTTATAATACAGGAGGTGATACAAGTGCCGTGATAATGAAGAATAAGAAGGTCAGCTATTTAATTACCTCCTGAATTGCGGGCAAAAATTTCTTAGCAGGCTGAAAGAGGACTTCATTTCCCTATAGATCAATAAAAATAACCATGTAAATTTTTCATATTTGGGTTAGAAGCGTTAGCAAGTTCACTGGGAAGAAGAAGAAGAAGAAGAAGCCGACCTTTTTACCGGGGACTAGGGTGTGGTACTTTCCCTCACAAGCCTTAACTGGCCTTGGTGGTGCCATTATGTCCATTCCGTGGCTCCCGGCATAATACACATTACTCAACTCCACAAATTCCTTAACCTGAATTCAAGACAATAAAGAGTTAGAAGTTTCAAGGTTTGAATCATTGGCTGGACCACATTAGGCCAAGGGGATCATGTGTCCCTCTTCCTTTCTAGAATTTTTTTTGGTATAATATCAAAAGTGCCCACTGTAATTTAAAAATTCTCTAATCTGCCCCAAATAATTTGGAGTTTTTTCATAATGTCACTTATAATATTAAAGCTGTTCGTACCTTATCTCGGCTCCTGCCACTAATGATAGCAGTTGGAAAATACTTTGCAACTTCACGCACAGCCGCACGCATCTGCAAAAAGAAAAAAAAGAAATAATGTGTTTAATTAATCAGTCAGACTCAGTAATATAAATTTGGAATATTGTTATGAATATCAAATCCCTTAATCAAAGGGTTTTGATATTAATTACCTCATCAGACATAAAGGCGCGGTCGGGATCATCAACAATTGGTGAAAGAGTGCCATCATAATCTAAAAACACAGCAATCTTCTTCCCTTTTGCTGCCTTCATCATCCTATCAAATGAGCCTAGAGCTGAAGGATGTTCCACCTATATAACAATAGTAAATGAAGGATTTACTCTTAATCAATGTTGAAAAAAGAAAAAAAAAAAAGGAAATGAAACTCACCAACGTTGTTATTATAAAATGAAAATTATAAGCTTTGAACAATAAAATAGCAAAAGAATATTGTATTACGAATTAAAACTTACGTTATAAAGTGAGAAGAAGTGCACTAAAGAATAACTCATAGAGAATGATCACCATAAATTCCCTCCAACTTTTACATTGAAAAACATCCCTAACTTCTTGTTACTGATTCCTAAAATTTTAATTCTAACCTCCAATTTATGACATATTATCTACCATGCACTAAAACTTATAGTATGTCAACAAATTTGAGGTAGTCAACGGAGAGTAGGAAGTGTTATACCAACAGCCTCGCGTTGTGGATATACCTCTTATTACAAGATTGATTTTTGTTTCTCATGTACATAAGATTGGTTACAAATCAGCATAGAAAAACAATGATGATGAAAATTAATGGAACCCTACCATCCACGAATTATAACTTGCATCCGAAGCAACGGAATCGGGGGAAGTAGATGTTGTTCTTGCATTTATGGAGTGATCTCCACCATTTTCATCACTATTTTCTTTTGAGATAGGCTTCACTTTCTGTTTACTAGAAGGTAATCTTTGGAACCCCATTGCTTGACTAAGCTTTGCAAAGTTTTTCTGAGCAATAAAAGGAAACGAACAGATTAAAAGCAAAGCAATGAATCTGAAGTCCACAAAAGCAGCTATTTAAATAAGTATTTAGCATGATAATAACGTTATACAGTACCTGCATTTCACTAATCATACTGGCCGTGTTTTCAACTTATTCTGCCTTTCTTACTTTCTTCAAAATATGTACCTGCCAGAGAACCAATTATATCATCTAAATTGTATTTAAAAATGTGGTTGATATTATATTACCAATGTTGCTAATTGCTTTCAGATGACATAAAACAAAACATTATCTTGCTTTCAAAAATACTTTCGAACGCACTCTTGATGTGAGGCTTCAACGCCGTGACAATTACACATAATACTTCTCTAAGTACATAAACTAATAATTATAATTAATAATAATCACATAGAAAATTCTCTGGTTAATTAGGTTCTTAAAATCTTCTGATAGTTGGAAAATAGGTGAAGTGAAGCTTTCGGGTCAAGATTTCAAAGGTCGGTGCTGTAATGCAACACCTGTATATACGTATAAAAAATGATTCGAAGTACATTTTTCTTAAGGTCATTTTCAAGAAACAATTATCCCACAAGTGCTTGTAGAGCGAGCCATTATCCATTATCCAAGAACAGAAAGTTTGAGGAAAATAAATAAATAAATAAATGTCACTTTCCAGTTTCAAGGGGAACCACTTATGTCGAAGACAAAGTACAAATTGTGACAATATTAAAAGACAAAAGTGAGCAAATCAAAACAATTGATCAAATAAGTTGGATTCGATGACTCGAGATTACATGGCTAGTTAATTTCAAACTCGAGCATAGTTACAATCGTCTGAATCGGATGACAGTGACATGACCTAGCTAGAAATCAAAGATTTTAAACAATATTAGATTAAAATGTACGTAGTATAGCAATAAATAATTAATAAATAGAATGTATGGCTCCACTTTAACTACCATAATGGCCACTTCATTTTCCAACAGAACTGAAATAGACTAATTAAATTGAAGGGCATACAGACATTATTGACATGGGTCCTCTTCCTGTGTAGCTCAGGGCATACGTTAACAGAACTAAACATCTCAAATATTACATTACATAATTGTGTACTTGTCAATAATTTCTTTTTTTAAAAAGGAAAAAGGTAATTTTACTTTTTAGTCCCTAGGTTAGGCATCGATTACTAATTGGTCCTCAGATTTTCTGTACAAGATCAACTTTGTCAACTTCAATTAATTGAGCTTGTAATAAAACTCTTACGACCAATTAAGATTTGACTATTCACCAACCAAATTATACAAAGCTAAACTAGTAAAATTAATTCATTTTAAATTATAAAAGCAATTAGAGACAGTTGCTGTGTACTTGTGTGCTTCCGCTAATCACGACACCAAACAGGAACCCTAGCATGCATGCACATAGGACACGTCCCAAGAACACACGTGTATCCTACGAAGCCATGAATTGACTCGCCCTCTTTTGAAAAATTTCGCCATCAATGAGGAGGGAGGACCACCGGACCAGGACTTTCTTTTAAACCGAAAGTATGAACAGAGAGAAAATTTTCACTTGGCAAAAAGAAAAATTAAAAAAAACAATTAATAAACAAAAAGAACAAAAAGACAGAGATCACGTGTCTTACTCAAAAGTAACAATTGGAAAATCTTTTGGTGTTGTACGAATGCCACGTTTAAGACAAAGATTAGACTTATCGAAAAGTCTCTCCTGGAAGCAGACAAAGGTGTCTGGGTCTAATGAAACTACTAGGAACGGCAGTTAAAACATTTATGAATGTACAAGTCAAGTCTTCGATCCCGACCCTCGTTTTTAAATTGATCATAACAAAGAATGTTTCGAAAGCTGCATAATGACTTCTGGTCTAAGTAAAGCATCTATTGTTTTTCCCTAACGATGCATTGATGGACCGACCAATGGGGCACTGTTTGCCATGTATCAAAACAATGAAGTTAATGATTTTTGTATGAAATGTTCTTAAAGTGGTAGAATAACAGGTTTGAGATTTTTTAATAGTTAATATTTCATAGGCAGATGGTCGGCTTTTCTATGTGATAAATCCAAACAAATAAATGACGAACTATGCATATCTAATGATAAAGATAAAAAAAAACTTTTCTGAAAACACTCATAATTATGATGGAAAAAAAATTATTTTCTTGCGTTCTATTAAAAATCTCCTCAAATATAATCAATTTATAACGATAATAAAATTTTCAACGGAAAACCTTTGTGTTTAAAATCACTAATCATTGGTTAGTGTATGTCTAATAATAGTTGATTTTTTAAATATCAGTAACAAAATAATTGACAATACTAATATGAAAGGAATGACATATCAAATACCACACCATCTAGAATATAAATATTGCACCACAATTTTATAAGTATATTATTACTTTTAATTTAATGACTAACACGTTATATTGTTATCACAACCACTCACAAAATCCATCTCCCTACAACAAACTTGGCCACCTCTGTGTATAGCAAAATTTCCTAATTTTTGAAGTCTAAAAATAAAAAATCATTTACTAAAGTTGACAAAAACCTTAGTTAAAGCTGCATGCGAAAGGCTTGTGTCCAATCACCCAAACAACTCACCGCCATAACATGCTGCTGACCCGTTGTTTAGGTAGGAGTCGCTTCCTTCGAAAGGCCTGCGTTGCGTTGTGGATCCCATTTAACTGAAGAGACTTGTCGGCGAGACACTGCCATCCTACCCTACACGTGGCATCTGTTTCAGACATTTCCCGACGTGTCATTTGCACATGAGACCAATTAAAAAACCAGGGACCCCGGAAAGCTTTTAAAAAACTGTGGTTAAGGTCAAATGGGCCGCAAGGCCCAGTCAATAGGTGGGACCTGGTGGCGGCACGTGTACGGTAGAAAGCCATTTGTTTCCTTTTACTACTAAAAGGACAGAGAAAAAGTTCACTCGTAACCGAAACTGAAACTTCTCCATAACTCTAACAACCACATCCAATCGCGCGTGTGAGACAAGCCCCCCAGCCTAAACGAGCGTGATAGACGCGTGGTCGTTAATTGCGTAGAGCATAGTTTTTTGAAACAACGAACAACAACCGCTTTTTCGTTTTGTTTCCTAGTTCTAGATTTTATGTCAACCGGTCATTCCGGTAACAGAAATCGTCAAAGGGAATCACAATTAATAGTCTAAAAATAATAAAAAACGACTTGTCTGAGCAGTTTTCAGTTACCATCGGAGAAGACGATGTGTGCATTAAAAATTTTACCGGAAAAGCAAGAGCATGCATGAACGTGAAGAAGTTTGAACATTAATAATAATGGCCTTTTTTAGAACAAACTAAAAAATATATAAATATACTGTATAAAACTAATAAATAAATGCACACAAAAAATAAAAAAGCTTACCCAAAAAAAAAGAGTTTCTCCTCGCAAATTCTTGATAAATGATAATTTGGAAGGGAAAAGAAAATGAGAGAACTCAATTTAAAGGGGAAATGAAACAAAGAGAATATGTTTCAGGTTGAGAGAGAGAGAGAGAGAGCCAAAGCCAATGGACCTTTCAAATGGAGAGGATGAGAAGTGTAAGGAAGGTGGGGTTTATTTATAGAATTGAGGAGGGGTTTAGGGGGATTTTGGAAGTTTGTGAAATGGTCATTGTTGGGATTCCCATCTGCAAATTACCGTGAGTTTGCTCTACTAATATACAATGACCAAAATAGGTCTATGCATTTGTTTAATTTTGTTAACAATTTTTTATTAATTAAACGGGATGTGCTTAGTCTGAAATTTAGGTCACATTTTCGTTAGGTAAACTACAAGATATAGGGCAAAATTAAAATCTAATAATATTTTATTGAGATATATCATAACCAAAAAAAAAAAAGACAATTTGTTCCAAAATGCTTCTTTTTTTTTAACATATGCATATAGAAAATTTGCTAATTCGTAAACGTTAGATAGTTTTAAGCTGATGTATTATACATGTGGACACGATATTATTCAGATTAAAGAAAGAGATTAAGATGATAAATAATTGAATAACATAAAAGAAGAGTTATGATAAATTTTTTATATCTTGTACACAGATTTAAAATATCTTGTCCAAATATTCAACTAACAAAATTTCTTATAATAGCATCAAAGGTGTGAGATCTAAAATTATCTAACTCAAATAAAATTACAGGAGAGTTAAAAACTTTTCCCAAAAAGTGCTTTTTGCTATTGACATATAAAAAACATGCTAATTCAAAGCTTAGTGGGTAGTTTTGAGCTGATGTATTAAATATGTGCCTTTGGGTTATAAAAGAGTTAAAGATGTATGATATATATTTTGAATAACACATAAAAATGTGGATACTAATTTATTCACTTGGCAATTTCTTGTGGTGGTATAAGAAGAGTGGAATTTGAATTATCTCACTCAAATCATGATTGACAGAGGGAAAAAAATGAAAAATTTTCTGAGATGCTATTTTTTTTTAATGTTTTTAAAGAAATCATGCTACTTCAAAAACAATGAGTGAATAAGAGATGATGTATTTCATTTATGGCTCCTAATTCAAAAGTAATTGGTAGTTTTTAGTTGATGTATTATTATTCATATTAAAGGAAGAGATTAAGATGATAAACAATTGAATAATTCAAAAGAAGGTGGATGTTGGTTAATTTAATTGGTAAAATTTCTTATAGCATACCAGAGCTGTAGTGTTTGAAATTATTCCACTTAAATATTAACAAAGAAGGGTGAAAAACTTTTCTAAATTGTGTTTCTTCGTGTAGGCATATAAAACATGCTAATTCAAAAGTGGTAGGTGGTTTTGAGTTGATGCATTAAATTTATGGGTTTGGATTAAAAAGGACGTTGGAAAGATGTATCACAAAGAATTGAATAGTACATAAGAAGATGAATGCTAGTTAGTTTAATTGGTAACTTCCTTTGTGGTGTAGGAATCGTGGGATTTAAATTTTCCCACTCAAATATCATTAACAAAGAAGAAAACATACTTATAGAAAACATGATAGTTCAAAAGCAGTGGGTAAGTATGAGCTGATATATTACATTTGTGGATGCTAATTTGAAGGCGGTGGGTCAAAAGAGCTGATGTAGTTAATTTGTGGCCTAGAAACATGCGGATTTTAAAAGGAAAAAGAAAAAGAATTGTTTCTTGTAGTGATTTGGTAGCCAAGGCTGTAAAATATTTAGTAAATAATTGTAATTGTGGTTTGAAATTTGAGGTGAGTTTTCACACGTTGCTTGATGAAACACTAAATTATCCAAATAATTTTAGTAAATTTAATTTTTTTATTAATTTTTAAAATAAAATATTACTTCATTATAATTAAAAAAAAGACAAAAAAATTAAAAGAAAAAACCATAGTTGTCGGCCACCACTGAGTGCCATGAAAAATCTGCCACCACCGATGGCATCATTGCATGAGTGAGAAGATAATAAAGATTCTGATGGAACCGCCGATACTCTCAACCGATTTTCCTTTTTGAGTTTTACGATGACAGTGTTGTTTTTAACTAACTACAATTTGAGTAATACAATATAATTACATAATTTTCATTATGTGCTTTGCTAATTTTGACATGTTTGTGTGGCAAAAATTTCTTTTTTATTTTGAAATTATTAACTTCACCGTATTACGATATAATGATGAATGCCAACTAACTTCTCACAGATATACATGCATTACAACTTTCTTCCATAATAATTATTGACTTAATTTTAATAGGATTAATGGTATGGATTATTTTGAGATATTCAAAAGTAATTTTATAAAAGTTAAAAATTAATCATTGTGTTTTGTAATTTTTCTTAGAAAACACTTTTAGAAATATCTCACTCTCCTAGACTAGATTTTAAAAAGTAAAAAAGATGGCTTAAAAAGAATGTTACTATTATTAATTATATTTTCAAAATCAATTTTATATTTAATATAATTCTATATACATCCTCACATATATTATAAATCTAAAATTATGAAAAATAAAATTATCAAACTTAAAAAGAATGTTACTATTATTAATTATATTTAGATAACAAACTAAACACTAGAATTAATAAATTATATTAGTTACCAATTAACATATATACACAATAAAAGAATTATATATATGTGTGTGTAAATATATTTTATTCAATATTATATCCATTTAAGTTATTAGAATTATCACAATAATTTAAAAATAAAATTTACTAAATATATATGACTGTTTTAAAAATTACATTACTTTTAAAAATAAATTTTATTAAATATTTAACTAATTCTTTTTATAACTGATTATTTTTACAACATACCTAAAATAGTTTACCTTAAAAGCTTCATCGTATCAATTTGGCCCTAAATTAGGGGAAAAAATTGCTTAGGATATGCAAACTTGTCTCATTATGATTTCGCATATAAAATATAGTATTAGACGTTAATATATAGAATAAGTAGACATCAAAAGTTTGTCACATTATGTACATAGGAAAAAAAAATTGAAAAGGTACGCGAGAAGAAATATAATGTTATGGTTTTAAAATGTATATGGACGTACGTAGATATTATTATTATTATTATACAAAAACTTAAGTTCATTCAAAGTGAAAGCAACAGGTATATGCGTTTAATGAAATTTTGTGGATTAATTAGGTCATGGTGGACATCTGCACCAGTTACGTATATTATATATGATGCCATCAATCAATCTTCGTTGGGTATTTTACATTATCAATCACAAAGGGAAAAAAAATTATATATATATATATATAAATGCAATACAAATATGCCAAGGAAAAGAGAGTAAAGCACATCACATCTTCTCTGATTCTGCTGAACGAATGCCCATGTGGTTACAAGATTCTGCATTCAACTCTCATCATTTATTGTGGGGAAAAAAAAATTATTGACGAAGAACATTATGTGTGAACATTATGTGTACATTGTTGACAAGTGAAATTTACAATGACCTAAACATCCCCAATATCGAGAGCTCTCAATTTGAGGGAGCAAATGTGCCATGAATCTACGGACCATGAAGAGAATTACCATAATGACCTGCCAAAAAGTTATTATAAAAATCGGAGGCAAGGAGTAGAGAATCGGCAAGGTCTACGCGAGAACAAGTCATTGATTTTTTTATTTTTTTATTTTTGGCTTTTAAGTTCCTTGAACTTGCCCTTGGAATCAATTAATCAATTGCCATGAAACTTCCTTCGCTGGTACCTTTTTTTTTTTTCTTTCTTTCTTTCTTTCTTTTTGTTTACACACACACAGACATTTATGCATATTCAAACTTGCATATTCTTCTCGAACTTGCATATTCTTCTGGCTGTTTGAATAAATAAAGATTGCTTACTCATTGGATTCTCAGTCTCGTGTGCTGACAACTCTCGTTGCAAATGTCTTGAACCAAGACACGCAAGAATTGGTATCAAAACATGCACAGGGGAACACAATTATTTATAATTTATGAGTTTGCGACTGATGAATTAATCATCAATATAGAAAGCATTAATTGAAAAGTGACAAAGACAATGGTGTGGGGTTCGTTAAAAATTTATACAGACATTCAAAAAGCATGAATCTGGAGTAGAAATTTTTCAAAACAATTAATCCGTTAATGCAGTTGCGAGTTATTTACGTTACAGTCGTATATAATAGACTCTAATACGGCAATGGATGATATGCTGCGAGCCAGCAACTTTGCGAATTGGTAAAATCATTTTTTGATCTATCACTTTATGGCTCTATAGATTAAAGCGTCGTTAATGTATGATTGTGCTTCAAATCTGCATTTTAAATCTTAGTCCATTGGCAACAACCCAACTATAGCTGGGATTCGATTCTCTTCTAGAATAGAGTTGATATTCCTCCGGTTGGGAGTCGAAATTCCTCCGATATGAAGTGATTATAGAATATTCAGACTCTGTTCTAAATCACATCAAAGATAAAGTCCCATTAGAGTTCTGATCATAAATGTCAGTAGTTTTTTATTTTAATATCAATGTATCAAAAAAAAATCTACATTTTAAAAAATATAGGGACTTGCACGAAAAAATTATTTATAATGCATAATACCCACAGAAGACCAGCAAAGTAATAACTAATAAATTATAATGCAAAGTTCCCACTGAAGACCGGCAAAGATCTTTACCTGTTGTTTAAATTTATCTTCCTCAATTTGTGGAAAGGGAGATTGACTGAAAACCAGAAAAAGAGAGAGAGAGAGAGAGAGAGAGAGAGAGAGAGAGAAGTTCAGATATTTTGAGAACAAACTAGGAAGTTGAAAGAATTATTATAAAAAAAGGAAAAACATATACCATTCCAAGTTGACTAAACCAAGCTGATTCCAATTAATTTCATCAATTTCTTCCCACAATTTTTTAGGGAATATATATATATGTGCGCGTAGACTCACACATACTTAGAAACTTCCATTTGGATACCATCAAATCAATGATTCAATTAGGTGAGGTCGTGAGGACATGAAATTAAAAGCTTTTCTTTGTGGAAGCTGAATTTTTGTCATGAAATTTGATGAGAGTTTTAAGGCACCCTTGCATTCGGGGAAAGTTCTACTTCACTTCTATGCATAACTGGAAGGTCAGTATAGACTATAAACCCAACCAATTTTGCCTGATTCAGTGACAGAAATGGCAAAGCAAGTGCGAGATAAGGCCTTTGTTTGTTTCATAATTCATCTACTTTCGTGGTCACCTTGAAACGAAGGGGCCTTTAAAATGGCATGAATACTTGCAAAATCAGATCAAAAACTGATGCATGGGGGAAAAGGGTTTCAAGAAGAAAACTTCTGTTGAACTTTTGAGGTATTATCATGCACAAGTTCCTATTAAAACTTTTAGCTGTCCGCAGATATACAACAAGAACAAAAAGACTATGGATTTCTGATTACACTTATGGCACAAAAGAACCATTTCTACAATTTGCTTGAGGCTTACAAAAAGAGAAGACTAAAACTCACCTAGTTTCCATTATCTTTAGCTGTCTCCACGTCCTAACTTCTACCATGTCAATGGCCTCAGCTTTTATGCATGGCCATTAACTCCTGTCATCATCAGTTTGTTTGTCATTCTCCACCGTCTCTGATACCTCAACATTTTGGGCATTCTGTAAATACTCTTTGTCAGCTTTCCCAATATTGTCCACCAATTGTTCATTAGCTTCTGTAGTTACCTGAAGCAGTTCCAGAGGGGTGGCAGCTGGGTCTAACTCCCAACTTCCAACAGGAGCATCATCGGCTTCTTTGCCTGTAAGAAAGTGACTAGGAACCTGATGAGAGAAGCGAAACATCTCTATTTTAGGGATTCTGCAGACTTTCTTGGGATCCATGTGCTTCTGAAAAACTGTCCTGAAACCAGCAACTTTAACAAGAGGCGCAACAGATACACCTTCTTCCTCATTAAAGTCATCAAGCACCTCCACCATGTCGTATGTGTGTATCAACTCATCTGGGGTACGCTCATTCCAATCAGGAGACCAGTTTCGGTAAAGAGCCCAGATATCACCCTTCGAAGGAAAGATGCGAATGACCCCACGTGCACCTTTTGTCCACTTCACCTTGTGAGAGAAAGCATTCAAAGTTTCACTAATTTCATGCCTGCCAGCCCGGAAATCTCCACAAGTTTTGGAAAACCCAGAATCTACCCAGCATACAGGGCCCAACTCACTGTTGCTTCTTGAGTTAAGCCAACTGATCTTCATCTTAAACGGCTTCAAAGATATCACTTTATGAATTCGAGCATAGTAACGGGGCATCCCATCATCATCATCATATGCAGCCCAGACCTGGTCATCTCCAAAAGAACTTTCAGTTCTATCCAAGTCAAAATTATGAAAATCAGAATCTGGAACATTAATGGACAATGCGGGGGCATTTTTATCTGAATCAACATCAGATGAGGTGGAACTAGAATCCTTGCTTTGGTGTTTACTGTTGAACCCATTGCACTCATTAAGATCATGCAAATCACCGTTAACCGTGCTTCTGTGCTTCCTACTTTCTTTCTCTTTCTTCTTTTCTTTCTCTCTGCCAGCAGTCTTGGCATCAGTTACCGAGCTCCATTCCTGAAGTTTCTTGCGAATTTCAGACCGTGCCTTGTACACAAGCATATTTCGAATCTCAATTAATGCCAGTTCTCGCTCACTGTTGGGCTTGTTATTAGTACCAGGAAAAAAATTGATATTCTCTGCTTGAAAACTGCCCCTTCTGAACTCAAATGCACTTCCTGGGCCAGCTCCATTGCCCATTGACATCTGATTTGCCATGCCACCTCCGTACCCATAAGCATCATAGGCTCTTCTCTTTTTCAAGGCAGCTGCCGGTCCTTCTTCACGCTCTCTCTTCAATTTCTCATGCACCTGCTGACCTGCATTTGCAGCTTGAGTAGCAGCAGAGGATGACTGAATCTTGCTAGTAATACCAGCTGTTGTAGAAGAAGAACCCCCATGGAGGTTTGCACCATTAGATGAGTAAAGACCTGCCGAACCCCCAGATTTATACAAGTTACTATTTGCATAGTGAGATCTTGAATTCTGATGCTGCTGGCGAGAAGATGAGTTAAGGGACTTGAAAGCATTCGAAGGTGGAGGCTTCTCAACAGCCAGAAAAGCCTCACGGCAATTAGGGCATAGGAGAGTGTTATTCAGGTAAATCCTCAGATACTCATACTGAGTTTTGCACTTGTTGCAGATAGTCCAAAATGTACCAGGATTTTGATTAGAAGGAACTGAGGTCGAACTCATTCCAGTAGCATTGTTCCAAGCCTTAGCTTGTGAAGTCACATTTTTTGTAGACGTATGAACCCCATTTGCACTAGGAGATGCAAATGAAAACCCCGCTTGTGTGGTAGAACTTGTTCGGGTAGCATCATTCCGAGCCCTAGCTTGCGAAGTTACATTTTTGGTAGATGTATGGATTCCATTTGCACCAGGAGATGCAAATGACACCCCAGGCTGGTTTGGATACTTCTGCTGGCCTCTCGGATTTAATTTCTCATTATAAGCTAATCTCTTAGCCTTATCCGATAACAAGCTCCAGGCCTCTGAAACCAGCTTAAAAGCACCATCTGCACCTATAGCCTTGTTTTTGTCAGGATGAAGTGACAGAGCCAGCTTTCGGAATTGTTTCCTCACTGTTTCATCATCAACCCATGGGTTCGTACCAAGTATAGCATACCAATCCACTTCGCCATTAACTTTTTTCTCCGCAGCAATATAAACATCAATTGTCATCAACATTTGGGAGATACCATCAAGCCCAGGATATAAATTTTGAGCTTTCAAAGCAAATTTCTTTGCACCAGCATAATTCTTTTCTGCAACCTTTCTCTCAGCAATTTCCTTAGCCCTGGCTGCCTCATCTTTGTTACACTCCATAAGCTCCTTATGGAATAAGACAACACCTTTTCCTCACAAAACTATTATAAATGTTAGCAAAAATCCAACAAATGATCAGATACAATTGCCCAATGCTTGTTCACACATTACAACAAGGAGCCAGTACAGTAGCTTCAATGATTTGATACCTGAAACAAAAGGGAAATAGATCTAAATTCTAAACTGATTGTACAGCTCAAAACGAAGTCAAATAAATAACATCATAAACTCATAATGTTTACTAAAGAAAATAAATAAATAAATTTAATCAACAACATACAGAATCCTAAAATTTTGATTTCTTACCCAAAAAAAATTAAGATATTTCATATATGTAACATATTTCTCTCCTTATTCAATTTTGTATATATATTATTTTGCAGAGTTTCTTCATCAGAAACTGGAAAAATGTAACAATCAGGGAATTCAATTAATAAGACTCACTAGCAAATCAAGCAACATACATGAGTATGCCATGGTGCTTGCCAAATGAGGTTACAATTAGATACTTCATTATTTTCATTATTCATTTCACTTTTAACACCAATGTGAAGCTACCACTTTGCTTTTCTGAAAAATGTATACCAACAAAAGACACATAACTTGGGTTTAACTCTTTTCCTCCACAGAATAATTTTTTTTCCCATAAGTAACAGAATACCATGCATGTGGAGACACGCTCACTCACAGTCAGAAACTATCCCATGCATTGTAGAGCATGGATCACTTGTCCTTTCATTCTGATTCGACAGTATTCATCATTAAATAATAAAAATAGATGATATGAACCAAGAATAATAATAATATATTTGCAAGCAATGATTCTCAAAATGATCACACTAAGTGGATAGGTCCAATTGATTAACCGACCACATACAATAAAAGAATAACTGAAACTCAAAGCATGATACCACGCATAAGTAAGGGTTCCCTAATGTAATGCATGATTGTCCTTACCAGCCACTCAGTGGAGAGTAGGCATCTCGCCTATCTGGACAAACAAAATGGTGCAGATGCCATGCTAATTGCTGGTTGTGAATATGGAAGTGAGATCCCTAGATCAACGAATCGAAGGAAAAAGCTTCATCATATCGCAGCCATCCTTAAACTGTAACTCAAAAACAAAGGTCAAGAGGTTTAGATCCATACTGAATTCTAGATGTGTTTGACCTTCTCCAGTTTTTTCTTAGCCTGTTTAAACTCTTAACAACAAAAATGAAGGGATCCGTGCTGAAAACAATGATTTAGAAGAAAAAAGATAAAAAAGGGTTGATGAAACAGTCTTAGAACAGCTCAACATGCATGCATACGACCAAAAGCTTTTAAGCGACTATGAAATTTAAGCGTCAATGTCCTTTTCCAATCCAACTTTTCACACAGAGTGCTGTCATTTCTCTAAATAAGGCAATAACAACACTTTAAATTGCTTTACATTCATTGATTTGCTCCAAAAGTAATAATAAGAAACCTTTTATTATTTTACACTCCATGTCCCTGAATTCATGAAGCTGATCTTAACCTGATCACACTTCATTTATAAATATAGTATGTTAAGGCATTTCACTCAATGTTCTAATTCTTTAAACTCACAAATCAAGATTCTGATAACTCAGTAACTCCCCAATGTCCAAACATGTAAACACCGTACCATGCACCAATGATCTCGCACGACTAGCCATAACACCTTTGCAAGTGTCCTTTTCACTTATCTAATGAGATCTGAATTTTCCTTTCTATATCAGGCCCAACAGATAGTTAACAAATGAACTCATTACAAACTCCAGGTTACTTGAAATACTGAATCATCAAAAAACTCACATACAAACCTGAAAAGGAATCAAAGCGATCACATAAACCAACTAAATGAATTCATTCAAAGACCAACAAAACAACCATGCAGCACATACCCACATAACTTACAAAATCAAAAATCCTTTTTTTTTTTTTTAACTTCACCAAGCTTGCATTCCACAAACCACACAAAACACCACCAAAGTCACATTGAACAACCAAAAATGAAGGCCACTAACAGTTGTCAAAATTCAAACTTTTCAAGTTCATTCAATCCGAATTAAACAAGATGGTCATCATGGATCTGAAGTACAAAAAAGAAGAAAATTTTAAACAATTAGACAGTCAAATTCAGAACTTGAACTCGACCTCTCAGTAGAAACTGAAACCCTAGATTCTAACATATTAACATGAAAAAATTTTCATTTTATCATTTTTTTTTTGAAAAAATGCATATAGTACGGAATAAAGAAGTCGGTAAGTTTTACTTACTTAAAAGAAGTATCTACAAGGTGAGAAATTTGAATCTGGTGACAATATGAAATCAGCTGCTACTGTGACCCATATTGTCAAAGGCATGAGAAGTTGAAGAGGACTTTTATTCTTTTTCTTTTTGTTCCCTTACTTTAAGTGAACAAAATGTAACTGAAACCAAATTCGGAACAAAACAAAGGGGAAAAAAAGGAGCATCAAGTATGGGTTTGGTTAATATTTTAACCTTTCTGTAAACTAACTATACACCTTTTGATAATGGGGTTGAACCGAAAAGACTTAACTAGGGTTAGTTTTTAACCTTTGTGTTGGGTTAATAATTTGCCAAATATTTAATTATTTATTAGGGATATCCTAAAAATTAATTAGAAGATCTAGCATTTGAGCCATGGGATGAGTGGTACAGTAAATAATAAATAAAATAATACATTCACGCAGATATATCATTAGTAGTTGGATTATTTAGAATTTATCTTTTATCTTTTTATCTTTTTATAAAAAGTTATTAGAATTAAATTTTAATTTTTTCAACTACATCATAGGATAAATCTAAACATTGAATCTCCATTCCTTATGTATTTATTAAAAATATTTTACAAGTTAGACTAACTATTATCAATAAATAAATATATGATTTTGAATCGATCAGATTCACCTATAAAATATTTTACATTTTGATTTGTTTACTTTATTTAGTTGATATGATTTGTGAAAATATGTATTTATATACATGTGTTTTATAGAGAATACATTGTAATTAGTTTGTTGATCTTTTTAAGTTCAAAAGAAACAAAATATTTCTTCTTCATGTTATGTGAGTAACATTTTACACATTTTCTTTTTTGGTTTATTCGAATAACATATCTTGCATTCATTTTGGTTTGCAATGTCTCGTTAAGTTCCGAAGTCATTCTTTGTTTATGTTAAGATCCTCTTGTCATTTCTCCCTGTCCCATAAGATTGCCCATCTCTTAAATTTGTTGGGAGGAGTTCCATCAAAAGTGATTTTTTGGACTTTATCTTCCAATTTTTTTACCTATGCAGAGTGGCAGGCGCTCGCACTTCAAAGAAGTTACTAGCACTGCTTCAGAACAATCTAAAACATCTCTAGTACGGGGTTTTAGGGTTCGTGAGTATTTCAAGAGAAATATCAGTAAATCAGATCCGTTTCTTGCAAGTTTATTTTAAAATGTAATCATTTTAACATCTAAAGAGATCTAACAATTAATCCATGCAGTAACACAAACCCTCGAAGGAGAGAATTTGAAGATCTAAGCGAATGCATTTGCGGGCATGCGATTTTTCTTCGCCATGCACTCTCATTTCAATAGTCAAGTGGTGAATTTTACATATAAAAAATTAAGGGTTCCAATGACACATTCGTTCAATAATCAATATTTTGCCATTTAAGCAACTGAGCACATCCGCACGTGTGAAAATGACAGCACTCGTCCGATGACTTGATGACGAAAGCAGCACATGCTGCTCTGAGTTATATTTTGCGTCAACTAACTCTCGTGTTTTGTAAGCTTCCATAAACGAACAAAGAAAATATGCAAAACCAATGCATCTCTGATCTCGTTATGGCCAGAGCATTATTAGATTTATTTGCTAATCCAGCAACAAAACCGGGAGGTTGCCAGAAAGTAACGCACAATACACTTCCACTACATGCTCCAGCTCTAACATTGAATCCATCCGTAAAGCCAAATCTTGACTAATGCATTCAAAGTATTTTTTTTTAAGTAAAAGGTGGTGATAAGGACTAATGAATATCCTTTCATTTGTCATTGCATAATATGCGACAAAAATGAAACTGTACATCCAAAACCTCTATACAAGTGTTAATTTCAGAAGAATAATAGACTATGATGCAATCTTCAGCGGTTTCATTTCATTCAGATCTAAATGTGTGAATATTGGAGGTATTTTACTGTAACATGATGCCTAGATTTAAAACCTCCAAGCTGAAAATCTGAAATATACCAAGTGATCTCTGCAAAATAATCATCACTATACCAGTTGAAACCGTCAAATAACCAATAATCAGTCTAAAATATCACCTCTAAATGCAATCACAATGATCAGTCTAAACTAGAAAACCTTATGTTTTTATTAACTTAGGACTGAAATACCCAGTACGGGCATTTAGACATACAGATTTACAGGCCACATTACGGAATGAAGGGGAATAGTTATTCTGGAATGAACCAACACTCTCAATATATGCATTCAATACAGAAAGGTTCAAATTAGGGGGTTGGTTTTTTTTGTTTTTGTGAAGTTGGGGGGGGGGGGGGGGGAGGGGGAGGGAGAATGAAGAAACCAATGAATAAAAAAATTGCCTTCCTCCCTGTTGCTATGCACATTCAGCCATGCATGTGCAGATTTCCAGATGATCTACAGCCTAGAGGGTCGATAAACCTACAACATGCAACACAAATGAAGATTCCTACTCCTGCTCCACTTCAGATTCGGCTGGATCTTCATTGCCGTGGTGGAATCTCACCACGATGCATGTTATGTTGTCAGCACTGCCTTGGGTGAACGCAGTCTCTGTTAACTTCCGAGCTGCGATTTCAGGCTCTTCCCCTGTTCGGGCAAGCGCAACAGCATCCTGCACACGTAATGCATTTATATATATATAGACAGATGGCATTCAGAGAAAAACAATAAATAACATCCCACTATAACCACATTTTTTGAGGGCTGGCTCACAAATGTGTATTTGTTGTGACTGAAATAGCTTGTTCTTTATCTTTAAAGACGCTACTTCATGTACCAAATAATATTGAAGTAACAAATGACAACTAGAATAAGTAGCTTTGGTATATCCTCTACAAACACCAATAGCCAGACGATTACTACCATGATTCAACAGGGTATTTTCCCTCGGAGTCTCAATGAAGGGGGAAAAATATGCTCATCCACTGTAAATCTGAAGCAAGATTTTGCAAGCATACGTTAAAACCAAAGGGCAAGGCTTACCTCATTGGGTACTACATCCCATAGTCCATCACTTGCAAGCACAAGCAACTCAAATTCTTCATCTATCTCAAGGTCCTGAAAAAACAGAGCAATAAGATATTGTCAATTCATCTTTGATAACTTCCAGCCAACTAGAAATATCCAGTTTGTACCTTACAATAAATAGGGGTACCAAAATGTATGTATCACATTGGAAGCTACTAGGCCTGTACCATTAAGGGAGAGGGGGGGGGGGGAGTGGTTCAATGTCTGAACAGGTTGCTAATAGTAATTTTTAATGCAGTGTCCACAAGAAAGTTCTGGTTTTCAAATGGGCCCACTAGAAACCCATTAACAGAACAACTTAGTTCTGATTATCAATGATACTCGTACAACACATCATGCACTATCATGTTTGTGCATAATACGTTTCAAACCCCGAAGATTCTATGTTAAGGCATGGCAAAAATAAATAATTTGCAATGTCTCCTTTATCACTTTCATAAGGTCATAAGGAAAAAATATGAAAATGAATAGACTTACAAATCACCTAAACTTAACAATTACCTGGATCTCAGGTTCCGCAACAACAAATTGCTTCAGCATGCGGTTACCAAAGGCACGAGACATAGCTAACACGCCTCCTACTCTCCAAGTGCCTAAAAACACAAATACAAATAAATAAATCAGTACATGAAGAAGACTTGAAAACATAGGACGTGGCATTACAGAGTGTACTGCTTCAAAATAATCATCACAGTAAATATACAGGTAATTAGAAGATTCTTTGCATCTGTAATAAAGGTGATGGATTAGTAATTTTACCCGCCCACATTACAACGCCCCCAGCATTTTCAATTCTCTTCCGCTCATCACATCTGTTGGGTTTATGGTCCTCAGAAAGGGGAATCGCTGTCAAGAAAGAGAAAGAAACTGCCTTTAGGATCCAGCTGCACAGTGTCCAACATTCACTTTTATTTGCAGCAGAGGTAAATAACTTCAATAAGATCATGAAAATATACAGATATTTAAAAGATCATATTCAATAAAACCAATCCACTGCTCACATATAATGACAAAAGCAAAGCCTTAGGTTTCAAATATAAAAGTAATCTGTTTCGCATACAAATAAATTTTCAGACAAGTTAATGACTATATTTCCTTGTATTTTTAGACATCTTGCATTAATATTTTGAAAATTCTAAATTACTTCTATTAGGAGTTTCCTAAAAATTCCATAAAATAAATGTAGAATCTCAGTTATTTATTCAGTCATGACTAATAAAGGAACACTGCTTTTTTTCTATTTTGGCTGTCTCAAAGAGGCATATTAAGAAACCTATATTCAAGAGTACGCAAAAATGATGTGCATATGCAAGTGCACAATTACCTTCAGCCAACTGCATTTAGAGCAAAATATTTTCTTTGTGCAGCACTAACGCGATGCTTCAATGATAATTACATTGTCGGACAATAAAAACAACATGCACATACAAATATGATAAATTTCTTACAAAGTCACATGGTCAAATACAGGCGTCATATCTGTTTCAATATAATGTTTAAGACCAACATATAAATGCAATGACAGGACTATTTTCCCCAAACATCCAGTTTAAGCTTTACTAGTTTATTCTGCATTGAGCTCTACATTTACATCCTTCTGCGCTGAACTCAACATTGACATCAGCTTTTTATGACAGCTCCATTAATTGTTTACCATATTCCTGGTTGCCATCTTACTTCCAACAGGCTGTACATAATGGATCATGCCATATTTATAATTCTTTTTCTCCTTATGGAAGTCGAAACTTAAAAATAATTCAAGTAATACCTTTACCAGCCTTGGATATTACAGTCCTTGAATCTCCAACATTGGCAACATATAGATGGTTACCAACTAATACAGCCGTTGAAGCAGTAGAACCATCATCCCTGTAAGTATCTCTTTCAGATTCCAAAAAGTCCACATCAGTCTGTTGATATGTTTCACCTGCAAAGTCACCAAAGTCACAAGATGAAATTACAGAACCAAAACAGATTGGAAGGTATTCCACGACGAGCCGATACTAGAAAGCGAATAACAAACTCAGAGCCACTCGATGTCTCATCCTGTTGTACACAAGAATGTAAACAAGCGTATCTCTCTGCATGGTATCCAGCATGGAATGCCAGGAGAAAAAAAAAATGCTGTAATCACGTGATTGATTCTTTTATAACAAATTGATCCATAAAAGTTTATAACTACGTCAACCCAGAATATGGGAACGCACTTATAGCCAATTTGGTGTCTGTCATAAATTGTGGATGTTTCAAGAGATTCTCAAAGAGGTGCTCCTTCAAATACTCAGCAGCACGAGAACCACCATGACCTGTAACAGCACATTTTAGGATTTAGAAAAACAAGCTTCTTCCTAACATAGAACAAAACACAGAATCTTGACAGGAGTCTCTATGCAAGACAGAAATGTGAGGATATGGATGGCACAAAGAGGTCCAAAACTTGATTATTTAATAAGGAAATCTGAGACCTTCAAGCAAGCATTGACCTTGCTATGTTGATAATCAAATATATTTTATTTTTAGGTATAGTCATAACTAATAAAAAAAAAAAAACTGCCGCTAAAACAACATTGACCAGGATATATAGTCAATGTTTCATTTTGTATACTCTTTACGGTGAGCACCATTAAGGGCTAAAATGCAATTTAAAACCCTTAACTAATTTCCATATATAGACATCTGCGCTAGAATCATAATTATCATACATATAACGGTCAAGTTTAACATGATAAGAAGAATTGTTTATAGTATGTCTTTTCCCATCAGTCACGTGCATGTAGATAACCAGTTGAAAACTAACTTCCAAGTAGCACTTTGAATCTTCTATTGTCGCCATGTCGGACACTTTGTTACAGTGTCATCACATGGCTATTCCGTAAATCCCATACTCCAAGGCAAAAGATAATGAGGGAAAATCTAACCATCAAAGATTCCAAACATGCAGACAGCTTGTCCATCAACATTGGAAGTCTTAATATCGTAGCAATCCTCCATAGTAGCCCTCTTTCCCCTAAAACTTGAATATCCACACCTCAGTTTTCCATCTTCACTGTCAAAAAGCACAAACTCACAATTGTAAGTTTGGATCCAACAACATCTTCAACATATGCAGATTAGCATTGCATAAAAACACTATACAGACAAAATCACAATTGTAAGCACAGATCATTAACATAGGAAGGAAACATGGATAATGTGTTTCAACTTGCAGCACAAGATAAAGGGAATATCAATTTAATTCTACAAGTACTAGCCCATGTATGCTGAATCCTAAACAATTATGACCTACAGAAGCATACACAAATGATAAGAACTCATAACCACCTTTTCCATCCTCCGCTGACATAACCACCGTCGTCCTCTTTCTCGGGTAATACGTCGACAATGGGTCCCCGCTTCGCTGCTGAACCTGAATCAACCATCATCTTGCAGCTCTTTCTAAATTCTCGATTCCAAGTATAGCCTACACCAAGACGGGCATGAAAACTCTTGTTTGTGTTGCTTAATTGCACCCTCGTTCTCGTAAACGATCCAATATTCCCAACTCCTACAATCACAGTCCTTATATAACTGTTGCATAACATCTAAATTATTCACTCCGGCCTTCAATGCCAGATCACCAACCCACAATAACATAAAAATCTGCCCAACAAATATCACAAAAAAATATATATATATCATCAAATTTTCTTCAACACTGTCACAAAATCCAATTCAATGATATCTTTAAAAGCCAAAATTTTTTACTAATGCACCAGATTAATGAACAATCAAGTGAAATCTAATAAGCACTATAATCCAGTTATTGAAAAAATGCAGCCAAAAGATATAAAATTTTAATGTGAATAAAGAGAATTACAAATGGCTAAAAATAGAAAGCTTACTTTTTTTAAACTACTGAAGTCATAAAACGGAGCTTTTTGAAATAAAGATACAATATAATAAAGATCGCTTTTTCTTTACTTTTTTAATGGGGAGGAGAATATTCAAAATAAATTACGGATCTAGTTTGGAAGGCGGATCGGATCGCGGGGGCGCGGGGTGTGGCAATGGTGGTGGGGGGGGGGGGTGGTGATCGGGTTCGGGTCGTAGGATGGGACACGTGGAAGCAGGTGAGTAGATGTAGGCGTTGTAATTTCTTTCTCTCTCTGAAGAGATTGAGAGAGAATCTGGAACCCTAGAGATAAAGAGAGATTCGCAGAAGCAGTGAGTGAGTGAATGAATATATACAACTTACGAAGTGGTTGATTTTTGGCGAAGTGGAGGAAGAGAAGTGACAAAGAGAGCCGGCTCTCTCTTTTAGTCTTTTTGTCAGGATGGCACCGAACAGACGTGGCAACGTGGCAATGTTCCTGCAACCACTTTAGCGTTTATCCTCTGCGGCTGAGTCTATTGTATTTCCGTTTTGCACTCCAGTGGGAAAATTTATGCATTTGATCAAAAACTGGTTACAATGGGTTGCATTGCACCCGATAGTGGCTCTCAGACCACAGCTCCAGTCGCTGCAAAGTGGATAAAATTGAGCGAACGTGGTCTTTCTGTATGTGATCACCAATCGACGTCGTTTTTGTCTCTTCTGCAACTCTAGTTGTGCAACACGTCATTGATTGTCAAGAAAGGACGCCATTCAAAAGGGCGCACCGTTCGTCCTTTTTTGGCAAAGGCATAAACGCTTACGAAAATTAGTCAGCAAAAGCTTGCACGCTCACAGAAGAGCCGAGAAAGTTTGTTTCCTGTTTTTTTTTTATTTTTTCTTTTTTTTGTTTTAAATTAACAAATGTCAGAGTTTCAATATATATTTTTGAACTTTCAGGTTCAATTAATCAAGGGGTTCTCTCAAAATCAAAATATGATTACATGAGTTAGAATGTCCAATAAATATTTTTAAAATGGTGACGTCAACATAAAACTCGGGACATTTATTTGGATGTGCATATAGTTTAAAATGTTTAAAAGAAAATTAATTTAAGCAAGAACTTGAACTTGAGAAATATATTCTAGATCAACTTTAATTTTAATATTTATAAAAACAAAATAATGTGAATTGTGAATGGCTTAGTTTCGATTAGTGAAATGCGCGCGACCGTACAGGTGTTTTATGACTTGACCTAAATCCGAGTCAGCCTATAGTTGGTTGTTTCTTATTTGCAAGGCAACGCAACACCGCTTGGATTCATTTAAACATCATACGATCAAATGGCTGGTCTTCATTTGGGTTTGGGTCGATTCCACCTAGCATGTCGTCTTCCAATAAAGGCAATAACATCCTTGTTCATTTTTCTAGTATGATCAACACAAGGCAAAAGCCTTTCAGCTTTGGTTTAGATACTTAATTTTCATTCCAATATAATTGTGATCGAAATGCGATTCCAAGACCTATTAAACTAATTTAAAGATATTTGAATTAAATTTGTCAACATCAATAATTCTATTTATAATTAGACTCGCTTAATTACATAATAGAAAATAATCTAGATATGGAGATGGTAAGTCAATTCTCAATTTGTATCATTGAATCATCAGTACATATTTCTTTAGTAAAATTTTGTTTAAAATTAGGAAGAGAATCAATTGTTAATATCAATGCTTAAGGAGATTCAACAATATATAATCAATAACGAAAGCTATTTTTAATTATAGAAACACTCCCGAGTAAATAGATGTAAGCAAAATTATTATATCAATCATTTATTACATGAGTTATATGTATGTAATCATATAGAAATTTAAAGATTCTGAAATCTTAAATTATAAATTTTATGTAATGATTTGCTGAAATTTACATTTTATCTATTATGGTATATCATGATGAGATTGTTAGGTTTAATAGCATTAAAAAAACATATCAAGGCTTAACATGAACTGGACTTTTTTTTTTCTTTTCAATCGGAGTTATTCTCTTATTCAAATAGCTTGAATAAAAGTCCATGTAAAATCCTTAACGTTGAATACATCTTATCAAAGGAGTGACAAGTGGCATTGACGTCTCTATAAAATTTGTTCTCACTTCACAGATAGCGCTCGGGCAAAAAAGCAATAGGCTTTGTTGGCATCTTGCTATTTGGGCCTTCTCATCATCCCCTAGGCCATTGGCCCTAATTAAGTAAATAGCGCTTCATTAGTACAGCAAATCCTGTTACCTCAAACTTTCGTAATTATTTGAATTTCGCATTAACTTGCATAGGATGAAAAAAAAAAAAAAAGCTTATCCTATATTTAATTAATTATCATTGAATCACTGGAAAATAATTTTCCGAAAATTACACATTTCATCTGTATTTTTAATTAAGTATCACTTATATATGTTTTTTATATTTTATTTTCAAAATTGAAAAGCTATGTATATGGACTGGCTAATCTAATAGATGATGCCAATTCAATGCAAACTATTGTGATTTGTGATCGTAGTCAATAATCATTTCAATTCGTCACACTCCTTCCACAATTAAATAACGCTGTCGTACCAGATTAGTTTTTAATTTCTCACCCAAAAAAGAGCAATTAAAAAGTTTATATTTTCTCTTTGAAAAATAAAAATCTTATGTAAATTGTTGACGAAATTAAATAGTTGTTTCTATTTTCTTTTTCAAGAATGAAAATATCATATAGGTTGCTCATAAAATCAAACCAATTATTGATTCATTGGTTTTCATTGTATAATTTTGGGCTTTGGCTTAAAAAAAAAACAAAACTCATTGAATTGAACAAGTTTTTACCCCATTAAGGAAAATGGACGCCAAGATTAATATCAAGCCTTGATAACGTAAAAAGTAATAATACAATTATAAATATTTAATAAAAAATATTATTATATAAATTGATGTGTTGTGTTATATAATTGGTTGAACTAAGAACATCATGCGAGTTACGTGATTAATTTCATAATTTATACTTTCAATCAACTAATTATATTATGTCACATTAATTTATATAAAATCATTTATAACAAATATACATTTGTGGCTGTAAGTAAAGGATTCTCATGTTTTATTTTGCATCACTTTCCTCATCAACAAGAAATTAAGGATAACAAAAATACTTATTCAACCCTCACCTTGATGATCAACTAACGTGGGAACAAAGTCGAGCTGGACCTAAGCTTCGTTTAATAAGCTGGTTCGGAATCTAGTTTTTATAAAAAAATATATTAAAATAAAATTATATTTATTTTTCTTATTATTATATTTATTTAAAATTTAAAATATTTGAACCATACATTTTCAAGTTCAACTTCATCAGAATAAAATTTAAATTATAAAATTTTAAATTATATGACATAAAATTTAATTTTTTATATATAAAAAATTTAAATATATATATTTTTAAAAAAGCTCAAGCCTAGCCTCAGCGTTTGCCATCCCTCACTAAAGTATTAATGTAACAAGGGCTCGTTTGGTATATTGAATTAGATTAGATTAGATTGGATAAATTGGATAAGATATGATTGAATTGGATAACGTTAGATTATATATAATGTTATATTGTGTTTGGTATATTATGAGATTAGTTAATAACTAATAATATGTCTTATGTATTAATTTATCAACATTATCTTATATTAATTTTAAAATAATATGAAATTTAATCCAACTTAAAATCAATAATTATTGATGGATTTATTAAAAAAAGTAAATTCTCCCCTTATTTTTTTTAATTTAATGTGTCGTAATTTATATGCTTATCTTTTACTAAATAATATCATCATAAACATAACAAGAATATCATTAACAATTATAATAAGAATATCAGTCTATAAATAAAAAAATTATTTATTATCCTTTGAATAGCAATTAAATTTTATCTTATATATTGTTATCCCATGCCATCTTTATTATAAAATTTTAACAAATCGTTAGATTAAATGATGGGTTCCGCTAGTTTTACCCTACAATTACTTTTATTTATCAAATAATATATTAGAATAATTTTAAGATGAAATTCTCTAATCCCACTACTAACCAAACAAGCCCCGAGGGCATCAATTCAGAAAAAAAGGATTGCTGAGTCTGTAACTAATTACGAAGTAACCCCCGAGGGCCCGCGAACAAGGAACAAAAGTCTACGGTGTCTTTTTCCGCAGTCAAAATGAAAGAAATAAGAATCAATGACTTCTGAGTTTGGCCTGGAACTTTGACTTCCACTGAGTCACAGGTGGGCGTTGTTTCCCGGCGAGTGAGTAACTGTGGACCCGCTGAGCGTGTGCCGTACTCGCGAGGAAAAAATCTCTCACCTCGTTAAATCTCGTAATTAAGTTCGCCCTGCCACGCGGGTTGGCAAGTAATTTTCTTTTGTTAAAATTAAATTTCAAAACCACTCGCCCACTTATGTATTTTGACTTTCTCCCACGACGCTTGTCGACTTGTCGTCTTCTATTTGTCTCACTCGCATTTTCCCGGTAACTCTCCCAAACGACATACCGTTTAGCCAAAAAGCGATTAAAAAGCCGTCTGTCAGTGGGTCCCGCCTTCACAAGAAAAATAAAATCTCTTTCTTGTTCCCTCACTGCAACCTCCCTCTTCTCTCTACGGACCAAACTTCTACGCAATTATTTTTCTTTGTGAAAAAGACCGGCGCTGCCCCTCCTGCTCTCTCCTTCCTCGAAATTTCCCCTCTCTCTTCAAAAATTTCTATCACCAAAATCTTCAAGCACAAACCTCCAATCTTCATGGCTGGTTAATCATCTCACAAAGTATGTCTAATTTTTTTCTTTTTTTTTTTTTGCTAATGAATTGTAATTGAATGTTAATAAATAAATTTTGTTAGATTTCTTTTATTTGTGCAGACATTTGGAACTTCACAGAACAAGATATAAGCTATAAGTTATGAATTACCAGTCCGAGAAGTTAGTGAGGTTGGTTGCTTTTATTGTGTTTTTAATGGTTTAATTCCAAATAATATGATTGAAAGTTTTAGTATGTTGTGATTTTGTGATTAGTGTTCGTAAATGTCGAGTTTTTGCTTCACTTTGAAAAATGCAATTTGCTGAAGTGTTTGGTGAACAAGTTACTTATGCTTAACTGCTACGAATTACTATGCTGTGCTATTAGGATTTTGGTTTTTGTTATTTTATTACTAGGGTATGTATGTGATTATTGTGCTTCTGCTTAATTTTGATTGTGTCCTTTGTATAGTTACTTGACCCCTAGTCATTCCACCATGCAACAGCTTCAAATTATAAGCTTCACCACCTCCACGCCAAGCATATCCTATAGTGATCGGTGCCTTTTTCTCTTTTTTCCTTTTTTTCCCCCCTCTTTTGGGGTTCAGGTTTAATGATTGGAACTCAGAGAAATGTCCCGAGGGACAATATCCTTCGGATTATGGGTTGCATTCTGGGAGAATCCGAACGACAATTAACTCAGCTCCAGCGAAGTTCCAAGGAGGCTTTGAATCTGGTTCAGAGAGATTTAAGAGGATTAAAAGAACACTAAAACACTGTTCCTTTAATGGTTTTTTCAGTAAAGGCTTGGGTTCAGGGAAAAAGGTTCTTGATCCACAGGGAGCATTCCTTCAAAGGTGGAATAAGATATTTGTACTGTCATGTGTGATTGCAGTCTCACTGGATCCTTTGTTCTTTTATGTACCTGTCATTAACCGTGACAGAAAATGTGTTGATTTGGACAAAAAGATGGAGACTACAGCTAGCGTGTTGCGTTCTTTCACGGATATCTTCTATATATTTCATATTATTCTTCAGTTTCGAACTGGTTTTATTGCACCCTCTTCTCGAGTCTTTGGAAGGGGTGTTTTGGTGGAGGATACTTGGTTGATTGCAAAGAAGTATCTGTCATCATATTTCTTGGTTGACATTCTTGCAGTACTTCCACTCCCACAGGTAATTAAATGTATATATATTTTTATGTCTTGACAACAAAAGGTTTTCTGGCATACTTGAGCGTTTCAACCGAGCGGATTGTCAGTTTGTTATGATACTAATTACTCACTTCTTAATTGCTGTTCTGTGCACAGGTGGTGATTTTGATTGTAATTCCAAACATGGGAGGATCGGAAGTGGTGAATACGAAGAATTTGTTAAAGTTTGTTGTTTTATTTCAATATGTGCCTAGGTTTCTTCGAATATATCCGTTATATAAGGAAGTCACAAGGACTTCTGGTATACTCACTGAAACTGCATGGGCTGGTGCGGCATTTAATCTCTTCCTTTACATGCTTGCTAGTCATGTAAGTTTAATTTCATGATTGATACTCGTGACTTTAAATTTTTGCTTAGAACAGTACTCAGTTTTCTAATTGTTCGCATATCTTAATCCGAAGATGGGGAGAATTTTTGATTGTCTGTTTGCCTTGAGTTTGGATCTTAACCACTGGACTAGCTGGATGAATGATTGGGGTTTGAAGATAAAATTTATTGATCGGCATAAAAGGCCATCTTGGATTAATTGTTGGACATGTGTCAAGCATAGTATTTTATACTCTGTTGATTCTTACATTTTTGAACAGAAATAGTTTTGTTGGGTTTGGCTGAACCTATATCCATTAACTGCTTTAAAAGAGATTTTTTTTTTGTTTTTTTTGTGGTGGTGGGAGGGTGGGGGGGTGGGGAGGAAATGTATGATTATGGGCCTTTGCCACTGAAGAGTTACTTATATTGTTATTTTATTCCAGGCCCTTTGTTTTCAAACTGTTATTTCCTTTTGGTTAAACTGTACTGTGATTGGAACTGCAATTTGCTTTTTGTTGAAATTTCTGTTACTAAGTCGTAAGCTTCTCTTTAGGTACTTGGAGCATCATGGTATCTGTTTTCTATAGAAAGGGAAACCACTTGCTGGAAGGGCAAGTGTGAGATGGATAGCGGATGCGTCTTGTATTGTGATGATGGTCGGAGAAATAACACATTTTTGGGTGATTTATGCCCTATACAGCCAGCAGATGCCAAACTCTTTAATTTTGGAATATTCCTTGATGCTCTTCAGTCTGGTATTGTGGATTCAACATATTTTCCAAAGAAGTTCTTTTACTGTTTTTGGTGGGGCCTGCGTAATCTGAGGTGTGCATGTATACGATCTTTACTTATTTGATTAGTGTTCATATATTGCTATCTGGTTCTTGAAGTTGAGTTTGACTGGCATGATGATAATTAAGAGTAATTGAATCTTGATGATGACATCCACACTGTGCATTAGCTGTTTTTACTTATAAGTAACTCATGGTTGGTGCATCTGAAACGTTTTGGCTGAATAATTGTAATATCCAACCTGCTGATTCTCGGTACAGCAATTGTTACCTGTTCTCCTTTGGTGCATGTTTCTGTTATATCATGTAGTCATCTTTGTTCTTGTTCTTTTTGATAGATGCATATGCTTACAGTGCTTGATACATGACTTTTTCTTCTGATCTTGCAGTTCTTTGGGTCAAAACCTTGAAACAAGCACTTATGTCTGGGAAATATGCTTTGCAGTCTTTATATCCATTGCTGGCTTAGTGCTGTTTTCATTTCTCATTGGAAACATGCAGGTTCGTTCGGCTGATTTCTATTTTTTAATGTCGTTGATATCTTAATTTTTATTTATCTGCCTCTGAATATTTTCTTCCTTGAAACTTTGTATTATCATTATTAGCACCTTACAAAGTAATACTTTGATGAGTGAGAAAGCGTAGTTTCTAGAGTTCGACCTTAAGTTTGCGGGTTAAGTTATAAAAGTGGCATGGTGAAAGGAATTTAGATTATAGGCCTGTTATTTTAGGTATTGACAAATTGAACTCGTTGCGAAACAGACATACTTGCAATCCACAACAACTAGATTAGAGGAAATGAGAGTGAAAAGACGTGACGCAGAACAATGGATGGCCCACCGCTTACTCCCAGAGATTTTGAGGGAGCGAATCAGGCGTTATGAGCAATACAAGTGGCAAGAAACCAGAGGTGTTGATGAAGAGTATCTGCTTCGCAATCTTCCCAAGGACCTTAGAAGGGACATAAAGCGCCATCTTTGCTTGGCTTTGCTCATGAGGGTGAGTTTGTTAACCGTCATTGTTTTTCTATCCGTCACTAGAGTTAGCAATCTAGTTGCCAAATTGTAAAGTCTGTCACTTATTTTGTTGGTTGTGTTTAAGGTGCCGATGTTTGAAAAAATGGATGATCAACTTTTGGATGCACTGTGTGACCGCCTCAAGCCGGTTCTGTACACAGAGGAAAGCTACATTGTCCGGGAGGGTGATCCTGTTGATGAGATGCTCTTCATCATGCGAGGCAAGCTGCTGACTATAACTACCAATGGTGGAAGAACTGGTTTCTTTAACTCTGAATATCTTGGGGCCGGAGACTTCTGTGGAGAAGAACTTCTCACCTGGGCTTTGGATCCTCAGTCCTCATCTAATCTCCCCATCTCAACTAGAACTGTTAGAGCTCTGACAGAAGTTGAAGCTTTTGCTCTAATGGCTGATGACTTGAAATTTGTAGCCTCTCAATTCAGGCGGCTAAACAGTAAGCAGCTGCGCCATACTTTCAGATTTTACTCACAACAGTGGAGGACTTGGGCGGCATGTTTCATACAAGCAGCTTGGCGTCGATATAGCAAAAAGAAGCTTGAAGAATCATTGCGCGCAGAAGAGAATAGGCTGCAAGATGCATTGGCTAAGGCTGGTGGAAGTTCCCCAAGTTTGGGAGCCACCATTTATGCATCGCGATTTGCTGCTAATGCACTTCGTCTTATAAGACGTAATAGTACTCGTAAAACAAGGGTGCCGGAGAGGGTGCCACCCATGCTGCTTCAGAAACCAGCGGAGCCAGACTTTACTGCTGAAGAGCAATAGGTTAAGGTGAGCTCCCCTTTTTTTTGTTTCTGTGCTTGATTCTGTTGTTGTAAAAATATAATTGTTTAACCTTCCAAGAAAAGAAAAGTTGTATGTAAATTATTTTTGTACATGCAAAATTCTAGTGCCAGCGACGACTGAGTCAGTTATTGGTTGTGTATTAGTCAAATGATTTTGAGGGTTGATGATGAAAATGTAAAATTTGTATGAGTAGTTTTCACGCTTTGTGGACAAATCTGGTCAAAGACAGAATTCGGATGATGTATTTGGGAAACCAATAAATTTTTTTGAGCTTGGAAATGGTTTTGGCACCTCGATCCATTCAGGTTTGAAGTGGCAAATTAAAGAGAATTGCCCAGAAAAAATAAATAAGTTTTAACACCTAGAAATGGAGCGAGATAAATTTGTTGAACAAATTTCAAGTTTGTTTTGGACAACACGATGTGTCCCGCGTTTATTTTTGACGGGACCATAGGTTTTTGAATTTTGGTTAATAGCTCTGGGTCATTTCTTTTTTTTTTTAATAATTTATTTAAATAAATTTTTTATTTATAAATTATATTTTTTTAAAAAAGATTTATTTTATTATTAATGAGATTTTTTTATTAAAAATATAAAATTTTTATAATAGGTAAAGTTTATTAAATTTATATTACGAAAATAATAAAATAAGTAAAAGATATTTTAAATAATTTAATATTATAATTTTTTTTAATTTTTACTCTTAAAGTTTAAAATTGAATTTTTTTTAATAAAAGTAAAATAATTTTAAAGTTTATTAAAGTTATATTACGAAAATAGTAAATAAGTTAATAATATTTTGAGATAATTTAATATTATGAATTTTTTAATTTTTATTTTTAAAACTTAAAATTTAAATTTTTTATTAATAAATATAAAATAATTTATTTAACCTATTAAAAATTTTACTTAAAATATAATTAAATAATACTGAAAATTAAAAAAAGACTTATTAAATTAAATAAATATTTTTTAAAAAAAGATATATGAAGCATGGCCTTTCTCTGACATCATTACGTAATTAGAGGCATAATGAAGCCTGAATGGTACATGTGTCAAGTAGTGTTTCATCACTGAGTCCGCGTTTATTGCACAGTGGTGCTCTAACACTCCAACACATGTTGAGATTGCGACTTCGAGTGTTACGTGTCCATTCTCTTTGAAAAAAAGGGCAAAAAAAAAAAAAAAAAAAGAAGGTTATTACTCTCTTTGACCCCTTGTTTTCTTGGTTTTGGGTTCTGAATCCGCTCAGCTTTGATGCCTGTCCAAATCAAACTCGACGGGAACCCAATTTTGCCCCTGAAATATTAAATTAAAAAAATTTCTCTTTCTTAAATTTGGTTTATTATTATTATTATTATTATACTATATCCTATCGAACAAAAAAGTTTAGCTCCCCCTTCGGACAGACAGCACGTAACATGTTTTGTGTTTGGATTTTCTCAGATGCTGCCTGCAGTAATGATTAATTTATCTAATTTCTAAAAATAAAATAAAATAAATTTATCTTTACGCAATCTCCTTTAGTATCTGCCACGCTTCACCCGATGCAAAATTTCCGTCAATAAATGCATGCAAAGATTTAGGCATCGCTGCTTGTTGTGCTTGGCATGGTAGGATGGACATGAAAGTACTTCTTAAAAAGGGTAGGAAAACATTGAATCGTGAGTTGATATTTAATATAGCAAATAAACAAAAATAACTGTAATATTTCGTTTTGGCCTTAACCGTTAAAATTTTTTCCTAAATATTTTAATTTCACATTGACTTAAATCATTGTCTATTTTCGTGGACTCTAGATTTGTGTGGGACTAATTTTATGATAATTTCATTTAGATTGAACTCATATTTAATTAGTGGGAGTGAATATTTATTTCTAGAAGACTAGTTAAGTAGTTTTCAGATACTTTATTTAATTAATTTCGTCACTGTTTGAATCTTAAACCAAATAATAATAATAATAATAATAATAATAATAATAATAATAATAATAATAAGAAGAAGGGTTAAAAACTGAGAAAAAAATAATCTGTATACTCTTAGCGTAAAAGTGGCATATAAAATACAAAAAAATATAATGGCGAGGGGCATATTAGACAAAACGGCTACGTTAATTCCCTAACTAATTCCAAATATTATATTTGTAATACCAGGTCAATGCCTGTACTATAACTCTCAGTTTCACAAAACCACTGCAAATCATCTAAGTTTTGATTATCGTTCCAAGCATATCATTTGTTCTTCTATCTCTTCAATCTCTGAAGATAATCCGTTTTCTTCTTCTACGTTAATCACCTCATCGTTAATCATGTTAGTCATAATTAATTAATTCGCTGTTTTGGTCTGTAATGTTAGTCATTCATTCTCCTTGATAATCCATTTATAGCAATCCTGGAAACAATTCTTTCTTTTTGCGCTTTTTTTTTTTTTCCTCCCTTTTGATCCCAAGAAGTCTGGATCAATCGATAATATGTTTAAAAAACGTCGTAGCTTCGCCTTTTCTTGAGCTCTTCAAATATGTTCTGTAACTTTCAACAGCAAGTTATTTATTTATTGTTTTTAATTTAACTTTCAATGATTTGTGCTTTCAGGTCAGAGCTAGAGCTTGTTCAAAACCCTTCCAGTAGATTGAGAAACGGGATCATCTCAGCACCGGGAAATTCTTCATCCTCTTCTCGAAGCTTCCATAACCGGAACTTGATAGTTGTTGCAGCCTATTTCTTATCGATTTCGATGGATTTCTCATTCTTCTATGTCCTTTACATCGATGAATATAGGAAATGCATCGTTTTTGATAAAGATTTGGCCTTTATCTTAGTTGTTCTCCGTACCTTCTTCGATAGCTTTCAGATAGTTTATCTTTGCTTCAGAGTAAATGCTCATGTTCCAGTTCCTGATTTTACCCGTGAAAGAGGTTTTCACACCAGTAAATGGACATTGGCAAAGAAGTTTTTGTGCTTAACAAACGGCATAGTCTCCGTTCTCCCTCTCCCCCAGGTATATATTTTATATATTTATTCCCTTTTTCGTTCATAATTAATTTTACCAAGGTGTACATAGTGAAATCCCTGTTTATATGCATGTACAGGCGGTGATTTACCTTGTAGTTCCCATGATGACAGGACAGAAACTTTTGAGTGCAATAAGCTTGCTCAAATTCGTTCTTGTTACTCAATTTCTGCCAAGGTTTGTTAGTATGTATCAATTATTTACAAAACCAGCAGGCTCATCTGGCGCTGTTCACGGATTAGGCAGCGCAATTTTCCATTTTTTTGTTTACTTGCTTATTATTCATGTAAGTTAAATCACTATTATACATGTATTATTATTGATTTATATGACACAAATTGGATAATGTCTACTATTATTTCTGTTTAACTAATTAGCTGTGCGTGTGCATATCTTTGTTTTAATTTCTTCAAGACCTTTGGAGCACTGTGGTACATTCTTGCCATAGAAAGAGTGAGTCAATGCTGGAAGCAAGCCTGCGTACGTGCTGGATGCCGGAGTCATAATTCTTTTGACTGTGAAGATGACCAGTTTGGAGACCGCAGGTTTCTAAATGCTTTCTGCTCTGCAAAGCCAAGAGATCCAACAAGCTTTGACTTTGGAATGTTTCATGATGCTCTTCAGAGTGGTATTTTGGAAGTGAAAAATTTTCTTCAGAAATTCTTGTATTGTTTCCAGTTGGGAATCAGGAGTCTCTGGTAAATTTCTTATCACTCTGTGGCATATGTAGCCAGTTCGAATATTAACATATTCTTGATTTGTAGCATCTGCAGGGACATTTATATTCTCCTAATATTGCATTGCCAAACGAACAAAATATTAATTAAGAATATCATATAGGTCATGTATTTAGAGACCTGCATTAGTTTGCGCGTAACCAGGACGCTTGTTTTGTATTCTTCAAGTGAATGAAACTGAAAGAAGTGGAAAGCTATTATATAATTATAGATTCTTGGAACGTTTCCCCGCCGGAATGTGTTGGGGCTTAGGTAAACGCTTCTTGAATTACCAAGAATGCATTTAACATGTGCATATCTAGTTTATAAACTAATGGATATACAGGTGCATTGGGTTTGTATGCATGGCTGGATTGATTTATGGATGCAAACACATAGAAATATATGTATGTTTGTATATATGTATGCATGTGTGTGTCTCTATATATATGGAAATGCTCAGAAAAAACATTATGATATGTATGTATGTATATGTATAAAAATTTATGATATCATTTATGTAATATTATTTGAACATAACTGATTATTCCTGAAATCATAATCAATCGTGCATTATGTTATTATTGTTTTTAGGTTTATCACACACCCCAAGCTTTACTTGACCTCATGCATAAACACAAATTAAATAAACTCCTTCTAAAGAAAGTGTGAGTGGGATCGATCCTTTGACCTTTTTCTTAAGTGCAAGAAACCGAACTAGCAAAATGGGTTATCTCCATTGGAGACACAGGTTCATGAGGTTTGAAAATTTCCCGCTTGGTGTCCCCCTTTTCCAAAAACACTTTTGGAATATTATCTCAAATTCTTTCAGATTATAATTAACTAAATACTAATTAAGAATGTAATAATACTGAATTAAGAACTTTTGCTGTAGTTTTGCTCAAGACTATCAAACGAGTACCGATGCGTGGGAAAACATATTTTCAATTGCCTTGACCATCACTGGTGTAGTATTCATTCCCTTGCATCTTTGGAATCTGATGGTTGGTACATTCTTCTCTTTCAATTCTATCAGTTTTTATTGCATGCTTAAGATGAAGCACAATGAATAACTTAATTAGTTTTCATTGTGTATCAATGACTCATTATGCTTCTTGTTTTCTGGTGAACAGCAATTCTTGCAGCATATTAACGAAGAGTGGAGGAGGAAAAGTAGAAGATCATGGCAGATGCAAGAGGTAGAAATGTGGAGGCTGTTTCGCGTGCTCTCTGTCGATCTCAAACAGCAAATCCGGAAATATTGTCAATCTGTAATCCAGGGAAATGAAGGCTTTGATTTACATCAGTTTTTCAATGATCTTCCGCAGGAACTCAGCTTTGCTGTGAAGCATGAACTCTGCTTATGGGTACTCAAGAAGGTGATTATCTGATCCCTTGTTTCTTTGTTGGTTATCTGGCGTAATTAATTTGACATATCGAGGGTTTAATTTAGGAAAATATTTGGGGCATTCCCGAAGGTCTAATCAACTGAAAAGAAAACATCGAAAAAATCTTTATTTTCTTGCCCATTTTATATCTTGATGCTTTTAATTAGGTGCCAGTGCTTCAAAGGATGGGTGAACAACGAATGAATGCAATATTGTACAATTTCAAGCTGGTGCCATACACCCAAGGAAAGTTCCTTGTTCAGCAAGGTAACCCAGTTAACAAGCTGCAACTCATTGTTGGAGGCAAGACACGGAGCCCGAGCTCAACTAGTGTCTTTACCCAGTGCAATAACGGTGAATTTTGTGGAGAAGAGCTTGTCTCATGGGCTGTGGATCAACAGTCCAACAGCAATATTGATGTCCCCAGATCAGCGAGAAGTGTTCAAGCTGTTACTCAAGTAGATGCCTTTTCCATTGATGCTAGTGACCTAAAGGAATTCGTGGATCAGTGCCGACAACCCGATGGTCAGCTTCCAAAGTGTTTCAGGTATGGCTCAGAAAAGTGGAGGAATTGGGCATCTGTGATCATACAGCAAGCTTGGTACCGCCAGAGGAAGAAGAAGAAGAAGCTTCAAACGTCTTTGCTTGCTATAACTCCTTCACGGTTGGCGGTTAGTTCACTTCGTCCCATAAGGCCAGAGGCTACCTGAGGGTACCCATAATCAAGCAAGAATAAAGATGACACTGTGGATTGTATAGTAACAGACTTTCGCACTGTCTTAATTTAAGTAGTGTTGACTGTTAAAACCAGGTTTTCTCACCCTCTTTCCTGGTTTTGATTCTTTTGAGGGTCCTCGGGCCGGGTTTAGGCCTATTGACTTGAAACACTATCATGTCTCTATTTTATTTGCTGCAAATTTAATAATAATAATAATAATAATAATAAGAAGAAGAAGAAGAAGAAGAAGAAGAAGGAGGAGGAACTAAAAATAGAGGCTCCAGATATTGAAAAAATGAAAATAAGAATTTTGCCTTCTGTCGTTTTCAACGTATATTCTTTTATAGGTTAAATTTTAAATACACATTTATTTATTTTTGACATAATTAATTAAAAGGTACAGGACTACACGTGGTAACAATTGAGCAAAAGAGACAAGAGCAATGATATATTACCGAACGCATTGTCCCCATTTCAAACTTTCTAACATTGACTATATCGATCATATTGATTAATTTAAAATATTTGCTTGGATAAGTAGTTTCGTTCCTATCCCTTAATCTGACTAAAAAAATTAAAACCATTAAATTACTAATAATTAAGAACTATAATAATAACTAGGTGCTAATGTGGGTTATATTTTTAAAAAAGAAAAAATATTAGTATTATACGTGAAAAAGACTACAACATCCTTAATTAAAAAATTATTGTAATTAATCCCTTTAGAAATATAAACCATATTCACATGATTTATTTTTTTATTTAATTACTATTGTTACTTACTATACATCAATTTATATAACATAATTTTTTGCCTTTATCATTAAAAATTTCTTAAAATTTATTTCTCTCACATACTACAATATCGTGAAACCCACATAATATTATAACACCTTATAATATTATAACACGTAAAAAAAATAAATTATAACAATAAGCTACAACTTAACATTTTAGCTTATCATCATTCTATTTTAATTTTTGAATGAGATAACAGTACCATGTTCCATGTATCCCATAATTTTCTACCTGAATTTATTGGATCCTTTAGGAGGCAGAGGAGTCCAACTAATTAAGCTACGTTTCGTAGGTAAGCGTATTTTCTTAATTACCCCCAAATTTGGGATAGAATGATTGAGGCTTGAGAATTGAGATACGCATAAATAATTTTACAATTAATAAGAGAATTTTTAGATGTCAACTAATTCCGTCGATAAATTTTGCGCGTCAAAATAATAGAATAGAATGGATTGTGTACTTGCAAAGGGTATCATCGTATTTTCTCTAGACCCTCGGTTTAGCTTTCCCCGTTGCTCTCCTTCCTATGGTCCGCGAATGTGTACAACAGATATAAATAAATAAATAACAAAATGATTCGTTAGCACTCAGGTTACCTAACAAAATGATACCGGCTCTCCAAGCAATTAATTTTCCGATCATATCCTGAACGGTACTGATCGTGGGCGCTGCCTTCGAACCAATTTTTCTTTGGCCATATTACCACAACCATCCATGTAAGTACCTAATTTAGCTTTCGCTTTGCCATCTAATTTTCTTTAAGTATTTTCTCCTAAACTAACGCTGGTGATTTATGTTCCTTATTCAGGTCTCGCTACCCTTCTTTAAGTACTAGTGAACTAGAACTGAGGGGGGAAATAATGGGTCCACAGGAGCCTCCTCCATCGAAATTCATTTGGTTTATACTGTGTGTTACTGCAGTGTCATTAGATTTTTGGTTCTTGTACATTCCCGTTGTGGATGATAATAAAAAGTGCATTAGCTTCGACACTAAATTGGCAACTACGGCTTGTCTTCTTCGTTTCCTATTTGATTTATTGTATTCAATCCCCATTGTTCTCCAAATGCTTACTGATCTTGTCTCTATTGCCTGTGTGTCGTATGGAGAGAATGATTTGTATGTAACCCACACTCTTCGGATGATTGTTGATCTTGTTCGGGGAAATAATTCGCGACGAAATGTTTCTCACAAAATGGTGTCAGAATATTTGTCCCCCTCCCTTCTAGCGGAACTTCTTGCCATTTTTCCCCTCCCGCAGGTAATGGGAATTCTTTTTAAATTTAATTTCAAAGGATTGGGTGTGCATGTATGTACGTATACAATTAGTGCAAACACATGGACTCTTAAGTTTATTGTCCTCTGTCCAGGTGGTGATTTTAGGCATCATTCCACAAATGAGAGGCTCAAAAGTTTTGGATGCTATGAACTTGTTGAAATATTCAGTCTTTATCCAATTTGTGCCAAGGATTATCAGAATCTATCCATGGAGTTTAGCCAAACTTGCTGGAGCTACATGGGTCATTGCTGCATTCAATCTTCTGCTTTTCATGTTTGCAGGTCACGTAAGTTAAGTCTTTAAGTTAAGTTGTTGTTTATAAGTTCATCAGTGCATAGTTGTTCTTTATAAGGATGCATAGTTTTTTTTTTTTTTTTAATCATTCGTCCTTTGGATCAACTAATGACTTGATGGAGTTTTAGGTATTTGGAGCCTTATGGTATTTTTCGGCCATAGAAAGAGAAACTGAATGTTGGAAGAAAGCTTGCATAAATGATATTGGATGCAATCGTGGTTCGTTTTACTGTGATGACTGTGTAGGAGACTGCAAATTTCTAAATGGAGTCTGCCCAACAAAGATACGAAATACTTCGATCCATGATTTTGGAATATTCCAGGATGCACTCCAGTCTGGTATAGTGGAGGTGACGGATTTTCCACAGAAGTTCTTACATTGTTTTCGATGGGGCCTGAGAAATCTAAGGTTTGTATATAGAAAAGACTTTTCTTGTTCGTGGGATTATTTTTTGGATGTTTATTATACAAGGTCTCCTGCATTTTGGCATACTAAGCTATATCTTATAACTTCTCTTTGAAAAAAAAAAAAAAATTCATCATTGTCCTCCCATTTTATGTCCACTGAGCATACATTAGTGTCATCCTCAGTGTACTCTCGAAGTGGCTTGTGGTTGTTTCTCAATGCTTCTGGATGACTATTCACCCATTTTTTGTCATCCTATCTGCAGTTGTAATCTCATATGTTCATATTGTTGCCTGGAGAGAGTGGAAGCTTTATCTGTTTTGTTATTTTAGCTTATCTGGTGCTCTGCAGTGAAATATGGTAAATGGCTTGCAAAGGTTCCTATGGTGACAATGGTTAAATTCCTTCAATCTATGATGTGATGGGTGAAATGCCTGTTAGGACCTTTGTAGTGCTATTTCTGGTTATTGTTTATTGACGCATTAGTTGACATGCATTATTTATCCTGATAGTGTTAAGTGTTTACTGTCACATGGAAGTTCCAACTTCTGATATAAATTTCTGATGCACTGGAATTGGATTTAATTTTTGCAGTTGCTTTGGTCAGAACCTGCAAACAAGTAGCAATTCGTGGGAAAACTTCTTTGTAATTTTGGTCACCATCTGTGGTTTGTTGTTATTGCTTTTTCTCTTTGGAAATATGCAGGTTGGTATAGGATATTTGTTTCTGATTTTTACATTAATATTTATATGCTTAAACTGAAGAAGAATTCAAAATTGTAACTCCTATGAATTGTGCTTCATTCGAATCAGATGTATCTGAAACCCAAAGCCGTGGAATCAAAGGAGATGAGTGTGAGGATGCAAGAGATGAATGAGCGGATGCCCATTGAAAAGCTCTCCCAGTCTCTCCAAAAACAGCTTAAGATATACCAGCGACACATATGGCGAAAACCCAATACTATTAATGTAGAAAGTACACTCAGTGGTCTTCCTAAAGAACTCATAAGGAATATAAAGCACGAACTTTGCTTAGAGCTGCTGAAGAGTGTGAGTCTTTTCTATAACTGCTTACTTATGTTCTGGGTAGTAAGTTCAATCTTCCTGTTATTTTATTACTTCAATCTTCCTGTTGTTTTATTACCTTCTATTGTCAATATATGTAGTAAAAACAAAACAATAAATTACCAACATTTTGGCGAACTTTGATGCTGCAGCAAGGAACTTGTAATGTGTGGTAATAAGATACTATTGCATATGATAACTTGTCTTTCAATGTCCCTCAAAAAGGATTCGGACATACATTTTAATGGTATGATCAGTTTCCTTTGAATGCAGTAGTTAAACCTGGTAATGTTAATTGGATTGAGCTATAAACGATAAGGGAAGTGTTCAATACATGAAAGGCTTGTCCATTAGCTTTTTATAAGTAACTCAATGGAGGGACTTCAGATGGTTTTAAAAATTGAACTTCATTTTTACTATTTAGCCCACCAGATTACTGGTAATTACAAGTAATTATAATGTTTCATATGAATCCACTTTCATATTTTTTGATATATTCTTATCTCACCTTTTTAATATTTCTCCAGGTAAAAGAGTTTAAGAAGTTAGATGAAGCAATATTGAATGCACTGTGTGATTGTGTAAAGATGACTTTCTACTTTAAGCGAACTCATATTAGCCTGGAGGGAGATCCAATTTATGAGATGCTCTTCCTGGTGCAAGGCAAAATTTGGATCTACGGTTCCAAGGAGAGAATCAATGGCTCTGCAAACACTGATTGTTTTAGAGATAACAATAATAAGAAGAGCAAAATGGATCATCTGGTAGATGGTGACTTTTGGGGAGAAGAACTTGTTGCTTGGGCTCTGTACGACCGCTCTTTGTCCAATATCCCTGTGTCAACTAGAACTGTTCAAACGCTAACAGATGTTGAAGGCTTTGTTCTTACTGCCGAAGACTTGAAAAGTGTATTTGTTGAGCACGAGATTTCTAGCTCAACTAAATTGAATTTGAATCACTGGAATACGCAGGCAGCTTGTGTCATACAATTAGCTTGGCGTCGCCATCGTACTAGAAGAAAGTCTTCTCTGTGAAATTGAGTCTGGCTTGTAAGTTCTGTGCTTCATTCAGTTATTAATAACTAGATTGTGTTTAGGTAGTTTTAGATTGAATTGAAGGATTAAATTGGGGTATTTTACTACCGAGTGTTTTACGGGGTGTCAGGTTGCCTGAGAAGACATCACCGACAACTTCTAAGCATCAAGGATAGCCTATACTATTTGCTGAAGGAAAATGATTGGTTAGATCTTGTGGTTTTTTTCAGCGGCCTGGTTTTGTAATAGAGCCCATATGTCTGGTACGTATTATGGTTGTTCTATCCACAAATTGTATTGCGTAAGAGAGGCAAATTCATAAGAGTGCACTCGAATTAGTTTTTGCAGTTGCGAGGTGCTGTTATTTGTGGTATTTTTTATGAAGGTCATTCAACAATCTCCGTGTAATTTGTGTGCTTCATTTTATTCTAGAACATATGATTTTGATACACAGATCCTATTTCAAAAAGAGTGTGTTTATGTTTTTCAAAAACCTGTATTTCTAATTTTTCATATCAGATGCTGTGTTTGTTGGTTAACTATTGAGATTTCATTTGACCGTTTTGAAGCAGCTTCTTTCTAAGAATATTTAGTGAGCCTGAGATACCAACTCATGGTGTCAGAATTCAAAGATAAAGTCGTCGCTGCTGATGTTTCGAGGATGGCTTTCCACTGAAGATAGGCCAATAGTTTTACACTGAGGAATTGGCCAGGCCGTAGAAGACCTTCATCTAATTATCTAAGTTGCAGCTTTATCTATGGGGCATTCCTGCAGAAGATGGAACTTAACATGTCTGCCTGCCAATAAAAAAGATAGCAGCGGCCGTGTAATTTTCTGGAGAAGAACCCATGCTGCTAGTAGTTTGGTACCATCTGACTCTTCTAATTTTCGCTAGGTGGAGGTTTATAAGACTTATCTTGACAGTCTATGGACATGTAAATTTATGGGTCCTTGGCAGGCATGGCTCTGGAAATAAGTCCCAATTATCTACTTGCATTAGCACCCCTGCGTTATATTGACCATTAGCATTAGCAGCGTGGGTTCTTTTCGGGGAAATTATACGGCCACCAAGTTTATATGGTTTACGAGCCAGCCAAGTTTTATGTATTTTTTTGTACTCTGGCTTGTTATTACCTGTATTACGTGTACATTATTAAGTTTTTTTTATGGTGTAAATGTATCATTTCATTATTATTATTATTATTCATATATGTATGGTTTAGATTTTTCTTTTCCCCTTATCAACCACGAAAAAACCAAGCTAAAGACGAGTAGAAATCTGAATCCGAAGAATAATAGGTGAAAGGTGAAAAGAAGCTGACACGAGTAGATGGTCAAGAGTTTATTGAGCGTAAGAGGTCTGTGAATTAAATTGTATCTGCAAATTTATATATATGGTAGACGATGGAAGAGATGTTAGTGGTATTACTTTAAATGATTATGAGCAGATGAAGAAACCGGAAATCTTTTTTGTGAAGTCTCCGTTCTGAGTTGGTCCAAAGGGTGACGGGACTTATTGGAGGAGTCATCTCCTTTTGTTGAAAATGAATTTGGAATCTTGGATGACGCGTTTCGGACTAACAAACTTCGTCAGTTTGAAATGGTTTTGACGGGGAAATTTATTAATTAATCAAATATTAATTTATTGAATTATAATTTAACGGGCTGACATGAAGGAGCTTATTATTGAATTAGAATTTTATTTATCTAGGTTTTATTGTGTTTAATGAATATATTTTGTTTTAAATAACTCACGGTAGCAATATACTCTTGAGTGTCTCCCTAACTTTGGCAGTATTTGTCTTTTTATCTGAAATTTTAAGGGATTTAAATTTTTCTGAAATTTGAATGAATTTAAATATAAATATTTTAATGATATTTTTATTTTTATTTTTTAAAATTTATTGAGTATAGGTGGCATCTTATATTTTTTATAAATAAAAAATTTCTTAAATATAGTTATTTGATATTTACATCTTTGTAAATTAAAAAAAATAGAATTAAATTTTATAGTTTAGGAAATAAGTGTATTTTCGAATATAATCATTTACTTCTTAATTAGACATTTTTTCATTATGATACAGGTCACAAAAATTTACTTTTTTTCAAATATAAATATTTAAAAATTATACATAAGTTAAAAAATAGAGAACCAAAAAAAAAATTTTAACAAATAAGGGCTTAGGGGTTGTTTTTTTTTTTTTTTGTTTGCAGTTTGAATCTTAATTATTTTCAGACATTTATATTTTATTTATTTATTTATTTTTTATCACTTACATTTGATTATAAGATGTTTAGGTTTGAATGAAAAAAGTTGAATATTCTAACTTTTATCTGAATAGCAAAACATAGTAATGGAATTTTAATATTTTTTCTCATAATACCCTATTAAATAAATTTATTTTCTGTTATGTAAATTATTTTTTTATTATTTTTATCCCTTTTTCTCATTGATACCCTATTATTTTTTTTAATGAGGATTTTAACTATAATAGAATTTTAAATGGATGTATTTTTTCATATGTCCATCTCTTTGTTATGTATAATTGCTGTTTTTATAATAGATTTTGAATTTTATTTAAATGTTAATTTTAATTAAAATGATTAAACAATTATTGATTGACTTATGTGATTAAAAAGAAAAAAATCAATATAATTACTAAAAATAATATTATAAAGTGTCATATATCAATGTAAAAATTTCACGTGTTTGAAATACATTTTACTTTTCATGGTTTGTTAAGATAAAAATTATCAAATTTTTTAACTAATCAAATAATTTATTTATAACTTGTCCTATGTTTAGCCAATAAATATTTGGATTGTTAATATTTATGAGATTATATATATCAAAACATCATATTCAGAAATTTTCTTTTAGAAAAATAAATAATTTAACATTTATATTAATATATTTAAAAAAAAAGTCATTGAGATATATGTATTCAGACCTATTCATATTTTGATCAATTTTAAATCTATTCAGATTAAAAAAAAAACTATCTAACCTTTCTTAGTGAAAAAATGGTTAAAATTAAATTTTAAATTTTAATATTGACAATTAAATATTTTTATTTTATTTATTCTTAAGTTAATTTTTTAACTAAAATTTAAAAATTAAAAAATTTAGAAGAAGATCCTAATCTAATTAAAAAAAAAAAACATTTGTGAGCACATATTATCCCACTTTTTTTTTCCCATAAATTTATGAACATATGCACTGAACTTTCGTGCACGGACGGGTAGCTGCAATTTTGGGAGGCGCGTGTAATGGATATTGACATCAATTGTTTAATAGAAAAGACAAAAGAATAAAATTATTTAATAAGTCCCTCTTGTGGTCATTGCTATCCGGTTTATTTAATAAAAGATAAAATTTGAGATTTGTTTAAGGAGCCCAAAAAGAGAGAGAGAGAGAGAGAGAAGAAGAAGAAGGGGTTTGGCGCTCTATGCACTGTTGTCGTAGCCTAATATTTAATTCTAAAACCATAGATTCAGCGTAAGAATAGCCGTATTTAATTCACCTTGAAAAAAAAAAGAATAATATCTAAAATTCTTTTATGTCTTCTTTTTTAAATCTTCAAAAGCATTCTCTATTTTTCTTTTCTTCTTTTTGAAAATAATGTGAATATTTTCCTATAATTTCTTTTAGTGGGTGCTGTGTTCGTCAAGTAATTGAAAAAAAAAAAATCTCACTCAATTTTCAATAAAGAAGATTTCACAATGAAACTGAAAATTCTCTAAAAAAAAGATAGGAACAAAGGTTTCTCTTGATTTAAGCTCTCTTGAATTTTTACAAATCATTGATTATGTGCCTTTTAACTAATGATAAGATGTGGGGAAGATTTAATTTTTCTTTTAATTAACTAATGATCAGCTGAATTCTAACTGATTACAAGATTAGTTAATGAGAGAATCTTAATTAAATAAAAAATGAACAATAACAATTAATTAATTTATTAGATAAAATATAGTTTCACTCTGTGTACATCTGTTTTATTTTATTGAACTCTCGTTATTGCTGGGCGGATGGACAAATAATATAAAGAGGCGTGAGGGCGACTGAGGGCCGCGTCTAACCGAGTAACCAACTTAACACGCTTACAATTTCGGGAAGTCACCTTCATTTCGTTGTTTTGTGGGCGGAACCGTTGGATGTGGAGCGTGTCAATCCAAAGGCCCAAGACTGTTGATTGACTTACATGCACTTGGTAAAATTACGTGACAAGTGAGAGATAGCCTTACTGCTTAATAAGTTTTAAATTATTTTTAATGGATATTAAGAGAGAAAAAAAATAGTTTTAATTAGAGATGCCTATTTTTTGCGACTTTAAAAGATATCTATAGAGATAAAAAGTCAAGATTTAATGGAGTCCGTTGAGAAATCTGTATGAAGATGATTCCAAACAAGGTTATTAATAAAATAGAAACTGTTCAATTAATCTTACACTACAACAGGTAGACCAAACCAAAATAATTATTTTGACTCTCTCTCTCTCACTCTACAAATTTTCTCATCGAGTTGAAGAAAATTATTTTGTATGATTTGTAAAAGATTTCAATCTGGATTGTACATGTGTTAAGGAGAATATATATCTCAAATCGGATGAGGACTAATCTCATGCACGCTAAATGTATAAGAATTTTTCAACCCCAAATTCAATTAATTTTTTAGGACAAAGATCACTGTCGGCAACGATTGAGAAATGACCTTAAACTATGCCCATCTGTATTTTAGGAAGAAATTTGTTTTAAATTGCTCTCTCTCTCTCTCTCTGTCTCTGTTTATCGAATAGTGATTCAATGGTCAAAATGACCAATAACCTCATTATCGTAATGCTCTTGCATAAAAGTCTAAATATGTACGTAACGTGGCAAAACCAGAAAATTAAAAGAATATAAAATTTTAAAAATAGCATTATTACAAGTAAGTATCTTCTCGGTTATATCTTAAACTAAATTTCTGCAAAAAACTGACAGATAAAAATTCCTGAAATAGTTACAGTTTCCTTCCAAAACTTGGAAAGCTTCATCCTTGATACGATCATGCAGTCATGAAATAATCAAATCCAATTTGGGATATTAAAAACTTTTGGAGCTCCTTTTAATGTAGTCTCCAATATTCAAGTCGCACTTTATTCGTTACTTTTTTTTTAGTGAATCGCTGCACATGGGCAGCATGTATAGAATCTTGATCAGTTGTTCCTTAAACTATATATATTTGTCTTTGGTTTCAGGTCTGATGTACAGATAGTTCAACAGGAAGAATCTTCAAGGACAGTGAGTAATGGGGCTGTGTGCGTGTCGTCAGTCCCAAGAAACCCTACTAGGAATTCATTTTCTGTCCGAGGCTACCAGCTCATCAATATTCAAAATTGTAGCCAAAAGTTGAAAAAAATTCTGAATCCAGGGGGGCTCTACTGGAATTGGTTTTTTCTGGGAGTCTATGTGCTATCAATCTCACTAGATTCATCATTCTTTTATATCCTTTCTATCGATGGTTACAGCAAGTGCCTTGCCTTGGTCAAGAATCTCGCCTTTGCGTTGGCTGTTTTTCGCTCCCTCTTTGATATTTTTCATGTTGTTTATGTTATTTTCGAATCAGATAGTGCTGATGTTGATGTTTCGGGCAATAATAGTTGGGCAATTAATGCAAGGAAATATTTGCATTTCATTAACGCCTTCCTCTCAATTTTGTCGATTCCTCTGGTAAATAATACATGGAATGATCTAATTAGTTAGTCACGTCAATTTGCTACATAATTAAGTAGCCATAATTAATCATTATCATACATGTTATTAACACAGGGGTTGCTTTTCATTCTTGTTCCCAAAATGAGGGGCTTGAGATTTGAAGTTGCAATGAGCTGGTTCAAATATCTTGTTCTTGCCCAATATGTGCCAAGGGCTATTCGTACGTATCAACTATTTACAAGAGCTACAAAGAGAGCAGGCGTATATGCTGTTATATTGGCCAATGCAGCATTCAGTTTTCTTGTTTTCTTAATTTTTAGTCACGTAAGTTAAATCCCCTTCTCTTCCACGCCTTTTTTTTTTTTTTCGATGAATAGTAAGTTTTCTGTTAATGTTGGTCCTTAGGGCTTTGGAGCCTTGTGGTATTTTAATGCCATAGAAAGAGTGACTGTTTGCTGGAGCCAAGCCTGCGAAAGTTCTGGATGCATTCATGATTCCTTTCACTGTGACCAATATCTCGGGGACCGAAGGATCCTAAATACTTCATGCCCTATAAAGATAAGAGATCCAACTGTTTTTAATTTTGGGATGTTCCACGATGCTCTTCAGACTGGCATTGTGGAGGTCACAACAAATTATCATCACAAGTTCTTGTACTGCTTCCAGTGGGGCATAAGGAATCTCTGGTATGTATATTGATTGTCACTATTTGTCATTAAAGACCATATCTTTCTACTGTCGACATTGTTAATTTTTTTTCACTGGTGATCTATGAATAGTTGCATTGAGAAAGAAATTAACATATTTGGGCTTCTTCAATTAATATTGACTAATAAATGAAAGTCACTCTTGGGCTTATGAGTAGGACACATTCCTCCATCCAGCAAACTAATCTTTTGAGTTAGATACTTAAAAATCTGAGGCTGAATTCTTAGTAAATGATATTAAATCCAAATCCTAATACTTAGAATATGGTGCTGAATAAAATGGTTTGGGGGAGGTAGGGGAATGAATTGTTGTATCCTATATTAATTGGTAAATGAAAGTCCTTGATTCTTATTTAACACGTTGGAGCAATTCTTAGCTTGTCTCTTCATATCCTATATATATATGTGTGTGTAATAATTTTTAGGTGGAGGCACTCTAATTCTTTTTTTTTAATGAGAATACTTTTTTAAACCGTGATTTAAAAAAATTATTTTTTAATATACTATAAAATCATATGATTTAATAATTATCAACATTAACTCTATTAAACCATATAGTTTCTATTAAACTATATAATTTAACAGCGTGTCTGTAGGAAAAAAGAAAAAAAATGAGGGTGTCCGCACTTTGCTTAGGGTACTTACCAGGTTTTTTTATCATGTTCACAGCTGCTCCAGAATTGTTTGGATCCTCTTCATTGTTGAGAATCTTTGCAGTGAGCGTACAAGGCAGTTCTTCAGAAACATATTTGTGCCCACATATCTTTCGGTACTCAACTGTAGAGTGGCCAGGTTTGTGCAAATTTGGTTGCTGGATTTTGGTTGTTTGAACTTGAGTAATTTGGAAGTTACTTGACATGTAAATTAATAGAGTTCAAACTGTCTTCTGTCATAGTCTATACAACCGAACTTGCTTCCAAATATTTAGAAAGAAAAAATTTCCCTGTTATGCTAACGGAACTTGTTCTCCGTCAAACTTGTCGGCTAAAAGAAATTAAGTTAGGAAGGAAGTAACAAACAGGATAGATAAATAAATGTTTGCCCATAATAATTTTGATTACTGTCGTAGTGTCATATTTACCATTTACCACCCAACCAAAGGCGTACCTCTATTGTCGTCTAAAACCAAGTTTCAGGAAAGATGAGTGTTGTAATTAACATTTGGCCAATTGGTTTGAAAATTCTACGAATTGGCTCCTTTAGTTTTATTTAATTTATTTGTTCAATTTTGAAATTTGCATTCTTTTCTATTTTAGACTCAACTGAACCAAAATCCAGGGTCAACTCATGAATAGATCCTATAAGTGTCTTTATGAGATCTCTCATTTATTTGACCCTTTAACTTTTGTATTTTTCACATTTTAACAATTGAACTAAAATCCTGTTTCTACCTAAGAACCAATTGATAAATAGATCCTTTGATGTGCACTTAAATCTCTCATTTATTCAAGCGTGTTGAAATTAACTTTCGAGATTAATAGTTTTATTTATTTATTTATTTTGGTAGTAGTTCTGCTCAAAACTTCGAAAAAAGTGCCTATTTCTCGGAAAGCCTCTTTTCTCTTGTTATGACCATCAGTGGAGTGGCTTTGATTTCCTCTCTTTTTGAAAATGTGAAGGTTGGTACAATTTTCTTTTTACTATTTTGACCGCAGATGTTATTATATGCTTGAAATGAAGCACCACTGCACCATATATTTTTGTTGATGCGTGTATATTATATCTGTACATATTGTGTAAGTTTAGTTAAGCCATGTATAAGCATTATGTCTCTCCAGATTATAGCTGTTTTCGTTGTACGTTTGGCCGAGATTTTGTATAAAAATAAAAAAGTGTTAGTCGTGAGGTTGACAGCACGTTTTGCCGCCTTCTTGTGCGATGCGCTTGAAACAAAAGCCAAAAAGAGATGCCTTAAAAGATTCAGAATATGAGCAAAATGTCCCTGTAACTAACAGAAGTTAGATAAACAACGTATAACTATATAAATATTTCTGATTTAGTGCAAACATCTGCATGTTACGTAAAATATAATATAAAATTTGAAGTTGTATTAAGGTTGTCAAAGATCATGCTTTTGTTTTTGCGGATCAGAAACTATTGCAGTATCATTATGAACAAATATCAGCGAAGCAGCAGATGCGAGAGATAGAGAAATGGAGGCCGTTTCAGATGCTTTGTGACGATCTTCAACAGGAAGTAAAGAACTACCATCAAACTGTTTGGCAGGCAACTGAAGGTTTCAATGTGTACCAATTCTTCAATGATCTTCCAAGGGACGTCAACAGGAAATTTAAGATACAACTCTGCTCACCGGTGCTCGAGAAAGTGAGTTCCCTCTGCTTAATTATGCATAGTAGCATATAGATGAATGCATTTGCATTGAGTAATTGCTTGATTTTATTCTTTTAACGCTCCTTGGAATGATCGAATTGATTTCTAATTATATTTACTTTCTGAGATTCTTTTACCGTATTTGCAGTCTGCAGTATTTATTATGATTCTTGTCAATTTAGCGTGTCTTGCATAGTAATCTTAATTTCAACACATAATGGTACTGCTTGAGGGAAGAATCTCTACGTGATTTTGGAGTTGCCGAGTACAGTGACGGAGGGGTTTCTGCATGTGAAGAGAGTTAGGCAGTTGTCCCAATTTACGGATTTGATGGTGGAGGCCAGCGGTGTTGGTGAGCTTTGATAGAGGTTACTAAGAAATTTCTGACCATTTCGCTCTTTCTTTCTTTCTTTTTTTTTTTTTTAGGACAAACAGGAGTGATATAAACGCACCATATCATGGTTCGGTTTTGACACCCAGTTTCATTCCTTTGCTTTTTATTTAACTAAAACACGAAGGCGTTAAAATGGCACCATGGGCTGCCTTTTTAAGTTGCCCCGTGGACTGAATATCATTACTCACGCAAACACTCTTACTCCACGCCACTCTCTTGTACTCCACCAGGTGAGCTCATCATCGACATGGTGTCCGAATCTAACCTATCATATTTACGGATCCTAGTAGCCTTCAGCTAATTTAACAAAATCAGTTGCTAATTTTCGACTACTCTTTATTTATTTGTTTGCTTGGCAGTCAAGGTGTAACAGTTTCAAAAGTTCATTGAAGCAACATTCCGCGTGACTCTCTACTTTTTTGATGTGTTGTAGGTGTTTGATAGGATTGATGAACAATTCTCAAATGCAATGCTGGACCTTCTCAAGCTGGTGCCTTACACGGAGGGAAGCATCCTTGTTCACGAGGGCAACGGAGTTCAAAAGATGTTCTTCATCGTTCGAGGCAAGATATGGAGCGAGCCGACTACCCTGCGTACGACAACTTTTTCCTTTAACGCCGGCAGTGATGGCGACTTCTGCGGAGAAGAGCTTTTGCAACGGGATTCGGTTCTTCAGATCGGAGGCCTTCCCATCGCAACTAGAACGGTCATTGCCCATGCTCCAGTTGAAGCATTTGTTGTTGATGCAGATGAGTGGAAGCAGCTTGTTAATAGCTTCATGCTACCTGAAGACGATCAGCTTCCTTACATCTTCAGGTATGACTCAGAAGATTTGACTAGGGCATTCAGCTAGTACTGAATGAGCTGCTTGGGCAAGGCTAAAGGAAACCAGATTTTGAACATAATCGTATTCAGAAACTTGGTGAGATTTTAATTGAATTGGAATTGCATAGTCTTGTATTGTTATGGGCCATCAAATTACTCATCGTTGAGCAACAAAATTAAGGACTTCGGATATACTTTTTCTGAAGAGATAAATATTGCCAAGTATGGCAGAGATTAGAATAATTAGTGCTTCTCTGTCTATGAATAAATTATGTTAATGCTCTTTACTCGTTTGTTGATCAGTTTTTCCTACTTCTAGCATGCACATATGTAACTCTAATTAAGATATGCTTGGTCACGTTAGGTTAACCAACTGAGAAAGTGACCTAAATAATAACTGAAAATGAAATTGAAAAGCTATATAATGAGTCATAAGGGTAATCAGGCCTATCTATTTACAATTATTTTACATACGGGGTTTGGTCGTCGTTAAAAAGATAAAAAATCACAAGGCTACCAACTAAGGTTGAGGAGGAAAATACTGAATTACCCTCGATTGTTGTAATACCTAATTTAAGACAAACTTAAAACTATGAAATCATATATATATATATATATATATATATAACTTACTCACACTCACTCATTGAAACTTGACCCCAAAACTTAAATCTTAAGAATGCCCCTCTTTATTATTAGAGCTAAATCATGGCTTCAAAAATATTTTAGAATAATTTAATAATTCATTACAATGATCTGTTTTAATTTCAGTTACAATGAAATTCGTCATAATAAAATGAATCTCATTATGACCAATATGCGTAGTTAATCAAATTGGGAAATTATGAAATGTCATTTAGTACAACACATTAACATTGTTTTCAGAAAGTATAAAGTAATATTCGTATATTTTACTAGTTATGTTAGTTAGTTTTTAATATGTCTCAAATCATGTATAAATTACACGATAGGGTTTTATTATACTTTCGATCAATTTAGTACCAGAAATACTTTTTTTTTTCCCGATATTTGAGACTTACTTGTTAATACATCAACTTGTTTAGGTGAAATGAGTGTTTATGAAAATGTGCACTCAAGTCAAGATGTTACTTGTATACATGGGTAGGGTTAATATTATCTTTACAGGTTTAACTTTAGTCAGTCTTCGGGGTTGGCGTTCCGGTCGTCAGGTGCCTCTTGACTCATTGATTGTTTTTCTCCTAGTAGACGAAGTTTCTCGGCATTGAGGTCTTCAAACTCTTCTCTTATATTTTGTTGGTAAACTCAAGTCAACTTCCCAAAATCAATGCGATGTAATATTTTTCCATGCATGTTCCGAACAATACTCATCTCAGTCTTCCATTCGAGGGTTAATTTGTAGCGATCTTGCTTTTTAAAGGAAGCTTTCTTCTTCTGCCGCGTATCGGGATATCGTGTAAGTTTTATTTACCATTGCCGTGCAGGTTTCTTGAAAAGTTGCGGTAATCTATTACTATGAGGTCATACCAAAAAAAAAAAAAAAAAAAAAAAGAATTGCCGAGAGGTTGTTGACCATTCCGTTGGCTTTAACTAAAAGTGAATAAGGAAGTTCATTTAAGGTTTTAAATTTTAAGAAAGTCTTATTCTCTAAATTTTTTTTTAAACTCTCTAATTAATAAATAATTATGTATGATAGTAAAAATTATTAAATATTTTTTAATTAATAATTATCTTATAATTAAGAATTATAAAAATTTTTATATTTAATAATTTTATTGTTAAAGAATATATAATTAATAATATTTTCTAACTATTAATTCATTTATTATTAGTTTTTCAAGAAAAATAAACAAATTTTTTACATTTTCTATTTCGTAAAAAAAATTAATTATTTAACATTAGAATTTTTTATTTTGAGTATTCTTTTTAATTTCTATTAAGAACTTTATAATTTAAGAAATCGCAAATGAAAAATTTCTTGCTCTCTTCTCTACAAAATTATTATATGTATCAGTTCATTAAAAAAAAGAACAAAAAATTAGTTTATTAAAACAAAAGTTTATAGCTATCATCTTATCATTAATTTATCATCTTAACTTTCTATGTCCTATCATTTTAAATATTGTATTTGATAACAATGTTGTTCTCATATATTTATTTGTTTCTTTTTGTAAATTTTAAGTGTTGTTTTCAAAATGTTTTACGATATTTTTTATTATTTATTAAAATTAAAGAACTAAAGACGAAATAAATATTGAGCTCTTTTATTTATTTATTAGTATTGAAATTATTGAATGAAAATAGGTCTCATAAAATACATTTGTCTAAGATTATAAATACTCTAAAGCCGGCTATGACCCGGAGAATTATAAGCTTTGTTGTAACTATTTGATAGAGTAATTTTTTTAAAAAAAAATTACGTAAAAGATTTAATGGAGTGAGAATGATGATTTGAGTAAAATTTCATTTATTCATCACGCGAGAGAATGCCACATCATTTAATAAATCATCTAAAATATCTAACCTACCATCCTTACGTATGAAGATGATGTAGTAGATAAGTGGTAAAAGCACAAAATTTTTGTTGTAATTTTCTAAATTAAATTAAAAACTTGTTTGGTCTTCGTCGGGTCAAAATCTTGGCTCCATTTTTTCCAACGTTTATTTTTAGTTACAAACCATTGTAATTTAGTTTCCTCCTCGTTCATGTGAGAGGGATTTAAACTCAATCTCTTGCTCTTGCTCGAAACATCAAGAACTACTTAATTATGGTGATTGAAAAATAATGAAACCGTTACCTAAATAATAAATATCTATAAGAATTCCAAATCTTCTGCTTTTAATCGAAACATTAAGAATTGACTTGATTATAGATATTAAAAAATAGGAAGAAGCATAATACCCAAATCGATTTTTAGCTCAATCTCAATTGCTCTGAAAAAAAGAAAATAAAAAATTCATGAAAATCACCCGTGAAGGTTCCGTGGGGCGGAGTACGTAGAAGATTTCGTATTTGTTTGTAATTTATTTTATTTTATTTTATTTTCGACAGAATTTTCTGTTTTGTAAATCAATTTCAATGTAAGGGCAATATCGTCCTGTCGGCTGCGACTCTAGTCAATCTTCGCGTTCGATGGTGGTTACGGATTTGTCTGTAGACCAAAAACAATCCGCGCTCCTTCCCTAAACTTCGGTCAACCCAAGTATCCTCTTTCCGAAATCTGCAAGGAGAAATTTCATCCAAACGCATATCGCGCGATAATATAAGGATTTTGGTTTGGTTCCCAATCATGTAAGTGGTTTTAATTTTGCGCTAATCTAAGTTGTTCTTATTCTTATTATTTTAATGCCACTGACGTGTTTTGTTCAGGTCAGGGGAGGATACAGCAGGAGATGAAACAAAGTCAAGGTCTCAGATAAACCAGAGAAGTGCAATTTCTTTTCCCGTGAAAATAGATAGAATTGGGGGCACTGCAAAATTACTGGAACGTAGTGATGGAAATTGTTTACTCAAAGCTCTGGTTAACTTGAATAAAATAATAGTCCACTTACAGGGGAATTCCGGGAGCTCAATTCAGCTTTTTTTATCGATGGTTGCGGTCTCAACGGATCCTCTGTTTTTTTACATCCCCCTGGTGGATGATAATAAAAAGTGTATTAGATTGGACTATAAGTTGGCTGCTACAGCTACTGGTCTTCGTTCGCTATTCGATTTCTTGTATATGTTTTGCATTACTCCACAGTTGCTTGCTGATCTTGTTGCTACTGTTAATGCTAAACATGAAGCAAGTAATTCACTCAAAAGTCTAATGAAATTGTGGTCGGTCTCCTTGTTCGTTGACCTCCCAGCGGTGCTTCCTCTCCCACAGGTGATGCATGCTGTTTTAGTGTTAAACGTTCATTTTTATGCCCAATGACAAGAACTGGGTAAAGAAAAGCTTATATCTTTTATCTTATAATTTTTTTTTTTTAAAAAAACAATTCTTGATTCACCCAGTAGCAATAGATGTGTGTTGTCATCGCACAAATGATATTGTTGTTTGTACTAACATTGGTTGTGTATGTAATTGATATAAGCCAGGGACTTTAATCTTTTGTTGTGCTCTGTCCAGCTGGTGATTTTGTTCGTCATCCCAAGAATGAGAGGCTTGAAAATTTTGAATGGAATGATGTTGTTGAAATACTCCGTTCTTATCCAATTTGTGGTAAGGATGATTAGAATCTACCCGTGGACTTTAGGCAAACTTGGTGAAGCTGCATGGGCCATTCCAGCATTCAATCTTCTGCTTTATGCGCTTGCAAGTCATGTAAGTTTAGTCACTCTCTTGTTTCAGCTGGACAATATGCTTTTTCACCTTTTGTTATACCTTTCATTTCTAATTGCTTTAGCAGGGTCATACTTGAGGCAGCAAATGAGCCTTCAGTGTTTCAATTTTGTCTATTCTTTTTCTAAAATAGTGATTTGTGTCATAGCTCCATCTTACATTGTGCATGTTCCAAGACAATTTATTTAAGTTGAGCAGTTTCCTTGTGAATTTTGTCTAATTTGATAGGTAATTATATCTCAACTGTCCATCTTTTTGATCAAGTAGTACTCGTTGGACTTTTAGGTATTTGGAGCCTTATGGTATTTTTCGGCCATAGAAAGACAAGCTGAATGCTGGAAGAAAGCCTGCTTATTTGATAACATTGGATGCACGCATGGTTCTTTTGACTGTGATGATAGTCTAGGCAACTACGAATTTCTAAATGAATTTTGCACGAAAAAGCTACAAAATACCACCATCCTTGACTTTGGAATATTCCAGCATGCTCTTCAGTCTGGTATAGTGGAGGTGCCTAATTTTCCACAGAAATTCTTACATTGCTTTCGGTGGGGCCTGAGAAACCTCAGGTTTGTGCATATAAGATACTTTCCTTTTTTTTTTTGGGGGGGGAGGGGGGCTGTATATCAGGTCTTCGGCACAGCCATGCTAACTTTTAATCACTGTTTGTCTTCAATGAATGTATAATTTTGACCTTAGCAATTCCTGTTTTATATGCTTCTATCAATTTAATTTCTGTTATTATCCAGATGGAATTAACACAGAGAAAGGTAATTATGGTTCAGTGATCCCACTCTGTCCTCTCTGCCAGTACATTAATGTCATCCTCAGTGCCCTCTCCAAGTGACTTTGGTTGTTTCTTGATGCTTCTGGACAACTAATCACCATATTTTTGGAACACTATCTGGATTTGTAATCTCATTCTTCCATATATTTTGCTAGAGAGAATGGAATCTTAACAATAGGTCATTGGTGCCTTTGGAGATAGGGAATGAAATGAAAACTGAAAACAATGAAATTCGATTCCCACTTTATGTCTTTGTTACTCATTGATATGGATTCTATTTACCATATTATCTATTTTTAGATGAAATAACAAAGTATCTGATGCTCTAATCATGGTGAATGGTTTGCAGAGCATCGTGTTGTTATGTTTGTTAAATTCTTTTATTCTTTTCGCCGGGTGGTAAAAGAACTCTTCATATCTTTTTTGATCATCAAGTCCCTCTACAAATTGGCTCACTATTTGCTGATGCACGATGAAGTGCAATACCTATCCTAAAAGTTTTTTTGCTTTTTGATAGATATATGGAAGTTACAGCTTAGAAGATTAATCTCTGATATATTAGAATTGAATTGAATTTTTTGCAGTTGTTTTGGTCAGAGCCTGCAAACAAGTAGCAATGCTTGGGAAAACTTCTTTGTAATTTTGGTTACCATCTCTGGTTTGGTGTTGATGCTCTTTCTCATTGGAAATATACAGGTAGATATATATCATTTGGTTTTATCTTTTACTTCATTTTTATACACTGAAGATGAAGTAGAATATTTATTTTTAACTCTTATGAGCAGCTGCGCTTCCTGTTAAACAGATATACCTGCAGCCCAAAGCTAAAAGACCAAAGGAGATGAGCTTGAGGATGCAAGAGATGAATCAGCACATGCCCATTCAAAGGCTCTCTAGGTCTGTTCAACAGCAGCTTAAGATATATCAACGATACCTGTGGCGAAAACTTGATACTATTGATGTAGAGAGTTCACTCAGTCTTCTTCCTAAAGAACTCAGAAGGAATATAAAGCGTGAACTGTGCTTAGACCTGCTAAAGAATGTGAGTCCTTTGTCTTTTTAGCACTGCTCACCTTTGTACCTGGTAGGGAGTTCCAATCTTCTTGTATTTTATCACCTTCTATTATGAATTTATTATGTATAAGAACAACTATTAACTACCAATGTCAAGAATTCTGATTCAACTGCAGCGAAATCTAGTATGTATAAGATTTGATTACTGATAATATCTTTTGTTTATCTTCCACAATAAACCATCTCTGGACACATACATTTCAGTGGCACAATTAATTTCCTTATAAAGGAGTTAATCATTACATTGCAAAGGGTTTAAGCAATAAATTCTAAGGGAACAGAAAGGCATGTCAATCTTTTTCTGTAAGTAAATGGAGGGAAATTTGGATGGTTTGGTATTTATCCTGTCAGATTGTGGTGATTACTAGTTGTATTTCATAGCCTTTCATACAATTCATCCTTTTTATTGCTGGATATTTGATATATTCTCATTCGTATCCTTGAATGAATATAAAGGTAAAAGAGTTTAAAACATTAGATGAAGAAGTATTGGATGCACTTTGTGATTGTGTAAAGCCAGCTTTCTACTTCAAGGATACTCATATTGTCTTGGAGGGAGACCCAATTTATGAGATGCTCTTCATTGTCCGAGGCAAAATGTGGATCTATACCTCGAAGGAGAGAATAAATGGCTTGGCAAGCACTATTCATAGCAGAGACAATAGTAAAAATATAAGCAAGAAGGATCACCTGGCCGATGGTGACTTTTGGGGAGAAGAACTTGTTGCTTGGGTTCTATGTGACCGCTCTTTATCCAGTATCCCAATGTCAACCAGAAGTGTTCAAGCACTGACAGATGTTGACGTTTTTGGTCTTATGGCCCATGACCTGAAACACCTGTTCATTAAGCACCATGTTGCTAGCTCAACTGAATTCAACTCAAATTATGCTATGAAAGATGCAGCTCCTATAATACAATTAGCCCCGCACCACCGTTATTCTGGTAGAAATCTAGCAACGTCTGTTACGTGAAAATGGAGTATGAGACTTTCCAGGTACTTGGTTTCATTGAGTCATTAGTAACTAGATAAATTTTAGATAGTAGAGTATAGAAGCATTTTATGTTGGTGTTTCACTTATTGTTTGACTGGGTGCCAGGCTGCATGGGAGAATATCACCGACATTTTATCAAGAGTTGAGGCGAGATCAATCCCAAAGATCAATAGGTTATTCAGATTTTGTGGTTTTTGCTTGACAATAGATTGTCAGTTCTTGTGGTTTGTGCACCTCCTTTTGTATTGGTGCTGAAATAACTGGTCAGTATTATTATGCATGTTGCTCTATGTACAAATTAAATTGCTGTGTAAAAGGCCACAAATAGAATAAAAAGGGTGTAAAGAACAATATTCAAACGACTGTAAGAGTGTATTCATGATTACTTTTGTAAGTGCTGGTAGTCTTAGCAAGCTCATTAATTAGAAAGTCTCCCAAGCAGTTTACTAAGTCCGACTTTAATGTTGAAGAAACACTTGGAAAAGTATGTACCATATATATATATTTCGTTTTGAGTACTGTTGAACTTTTCGACTTGGATTTCAACTGTTCATTTCCGATAATGTGTTAATTGACTTGCTATTTATGTATGGTTACCATATCATCTTATGGTTCATTTAACAGTGCCAAAAGAATATAACATATGTGTGTGTGTGGGTGTGTATCGTTTTGAGTACTGTTGAACTTTTCAACACGTATTTCAGCTGTTCATTTCAGATAATGTGTTAATTGACTTGCTATTGATGTATGGTTATCATATCATCTCATGGTTCATTTAACAGTGCCAATCTAGCTAACACACTCGGGTGGGAAGAAACAGTTGGGATACAAGAATCTTTATGAGATCATTTAGAGAGCTTGAGCTATCATCAACCCTTGGTTGGGCGTTCCATTTCAAGGACAAATAAACTGTTGATACTGATATTTAGTAAATAATAGATTGCTATATATTGAATATAGGCGATTCCTTCCCCATCCACACCCCCCCCCCCCGGGCCGCCGATGTTTCCTTTCATCTGTTTCTGTGGGTAGTGTCCGAAGTTAAAACGCTGCCATGACATGTTTTTCAAGACAATTGTTCTGGAAATTCTTGTGTTAACAGCATTGGGGAAATCCGTTGAAGTCATTTCCATCTTAGGCCCTCCTTGCTTGATTAATGGCTGCATGGAAGCGATTAATATGGATTCGATGATTGGGCTATTAACGCATGCTTCCCCCGAGTTTTGTTCAAATTAGAATAAATGACGATAAATTTCCCTTAATCATAAAAAGTCAAATGAATTTGCGAATGCTGAATTGGCGGGGCAAAACGCTGAAGGTCAGTTCCATTTTAACACGTGGCGGCAATTGACCACTAGATGAGATGTAGTGTTCACAACACGAAGAAGTTGTGGTTGTAGAGGATGAAGAAGAGAAGCGATGTCGCAAACAGTAAAAATAATTTCAACTCGAGCTAATTTGTAGATTTATGAGTGTGTCTTTTATTTCCAAAACTTTAATTTAGGTCATTCGTATAATTGTGGAAACTGAGATTTTACTTGCAATTCTCACTTCTAAGGTAGCATTCAATTGAAGTCATCTATTCGAATTTGTTAATTTATAGTCACGTATATGTGACAGCTGATTGATTTTCACATTGTTAAGTTCGCGTTTGACATTTAGTTTTTACTCGGGTGGTGGAAGTTCATAACTTGTAAATTATTATTCTACCACTTAATAATTAAATGCAATATTAATTGGGACTCAAACATCAAAATCCCTAACATTTAATGGTTAATGTGATAGCTAGTGTAAATAATCCAGTTAACACACCACGTGGGATGAGAAATTTTGTCTAAAGATTTACATGTGCAGGCATTTTCTCTAAAATTTGGAGGTCTCTCAAGCAGTCCCTATCTTAAGAGCCCCTTTACGCCGTGTGGCGGTGGTACCAAGAGCATGGGCATCAGTAGAAGAAAATGGTGCGGCATAAATGTCGGCGCTTAGCATGGACAAATTTCCTCCGCACATAGTTGTCTGGTGCGGCTTCTTTTTTTTATAGCGACGCCAAGCTGCTTGCATGACACGAGCTTTCGAAGTCCTCCACTCGGGTGAGTAAAACCTATAAATGTGGGGAAGCTGCATGTTGTGAACCCGCCAAAACTCAAACACAACTTCCCTCAAGTCACAAGCTTTTAGAGTAAAGGCCTCAACGGTTGTGACGGTAAGAACAGTGTTGGTTGAGGTGGGGAGGCTTGAAAGTAGAGGATCCAGAACATAAGTAGGAAGTTCTTTACCCCAAAAGTCTCCGTTACTAAGATATTTTCCAGAAGAACATGTATTACTACTACTATCGGTGGTCATGGTCCTGATCGATAGTGTGCCTTGAATGATGAACAGCATCTCACCAATTGAATCACCCTCTTTAATAATGTAGTATTCATCTGTGTATAAGACCGGTTTCAGACAGTTGCAAATTTCATCCAAAAGTTCTTCCTCCATTCTTTGAAAAATTGGCACCTTCAAAAACCAAGAGAAAGAGTTAAAATAAAGAAACTTGAAAGCCATAGTCATCAAAATCGGGTAAATAATTGAGAGGTCAGACCGAAAAAATTTTTAAAAGCTAAAGCTAAATTTCAATTGGTACCCTTATCTTCCCCGAAACTTTTCCCCAATTCTTAGGCTACGTCATATGTCTGCCCCTAGAAGTACAAGACTTAATCTAGGCCACGTCATATCCGCGTCATATGTCTGCCTCTACTGTAAATGGCTTAATCAAGGAGTCGGCTTCAAACTCTTCTTTTACTACTTGCCTCTCATGTGACCTACTCTTAATGGTCGAGCGAAAAATCACTTCTATTCTCACATTGAATAGTTAAAAAAAATCAGTTGTGCATATATTGAATGACCATTACCAAGCAAATTCAATTCATTTTGGCTCTAAAAATCCTAAATCCGCCATAAAAATGCTATTTAAGCAGAGTCTCAACAAATCTCAGTTGTAATTATCAGTAAGATTTACATGAACTAAAATTTAGTTGTAAATATAAGTAAATTTTAATATAATACTGGTAAATTTCTATTAAAACTGAAGGTTTACATACCTTCTGGACCATTTCCAAGCAAAGCTCAAGTTTAATATCCTTGCTGAGGTTCCTGGGAAGATTATTGAGCAAATTTTTTACATCAACACCTCTTGTTTCTTGCCATACAAATTGCTGATGATTCTTAACCCGCTGTTGAAGATTCTGCGAGAGCCTTCCGAATGTCTCCCACTGTTCTATCTCTCGTGCCTTAAACCTCATCTCCTCTGACCTTATAGTTCCCATTTGCAAACATATCTGTTTGTTTAAAAACACGGTTAACAGAAATGATACTTCACTTTGCTTCGTCTTAAGTACACAAATGTTAATTAAAGAAAAGAAAATAACAAGTATATACCAACCTGAAAACTTGCGAAAACACCTAGAAACAGTGACAAGCTTAAGATGACAATGAAACATACCAATAAGTTTTCCCACCCATTGGTACTTGTTTCAAGGTTTTGACCGAAGCAACTGCAAATATTTGAGTTCAATTGTAATATATCAGACATATTTCAGATATCATATACATTGTTTTCACTTTTTCTTTGTATAGTTTCGATTATTTGATGATTATATTTAGTATCAGTCTTATATGTGAGAGCGGGGTTGTTATAATTTAATACTATGATTTGAGCCTATTGGACGAAATAAAAGTGATCAAATACTACAAAAAAGTATATCTCAACACTACGCTCAACTACTTCTTGTTTGTTTATTGCTAATAGATGAACTATTGCTAACATTTGAGTTCAATTCTAGCCCTTTTTTTTTTTTTTTTTTTTTTTTGCCATTACGGTTCAAGGACTATGCAAATGCAAACAAAATACATATTCGATATTGTCATTTTGACAAACCTGAGAGTTTGAATACCCCATCGGAAACAATAGATGAACCTCTTCAAAAAATTTGTCTCCTCCACTATGCCAGATTGAAGAGCTTCATGAAATATTCCAAAATTGTACTTTTTTGTATCTCGTTCCATTGTTGGACAATATTCATTTATAAATGTGTAGTCTCCAAAACTGTCGTCACAATAAAATAAACTGCTAGCGCATTCGGTATCATCCATGCAGGCTTTCGTCCAACATTCAGTTTCTTTTTCTACGGCCATTAAATACCACAAACCTCCACATACCTAAAATAATTAGCAAGTGCTCACTCTTATTTATATATATATATATATAATATATACTCCTTTACTTTACTTACATGGGCTGCAAGCAAGAAAATAAAAAGACAGCAAGAGGCTTTAATCAACTTCACTTGAGCGAGTATGCCTAAAGTCCTTTCCGCTTCTGCATATTTCTGGTAGACTCGATGAAGCCTTGGGACATATTGGGAAATAATAACTCCCTTCAGTAATGCCAATGTAGAAAAAAATTCTGAGCCTCGCCTTGTTTTTCTAATGATAACAAAAGTCACGACCTGGAAATACAATATATCAAGTCTAGAGTCCAACGGTGATACCCAAAGAACCAATAAATCGGACATGCCTGCATACCAAAAAATTTAAGATTCAACTGTATAAGAGTTCGACATCATTACCTGTGGGATTGGGAGACATGAAGGAAGTGCCTTAAAGAAGGAACTCCGCAAAAAATAATTCCTAGCATTTGTTCGTCCAATCCTATGCAGATTATTCCTACCATATATAATTACAACAATATATGGCCTGAATGCAGAATAGGTTATATAGAAGACATCAAAAACTGTCCGGAAAACAGCGGCTGACATAGCCAGCTTTTCATCTAAGCCAACACACTTTTTTTTATCATTGACTACAATAATGTAGAAGAATAAAGGATCGGATAAGGTTGATATGATGCACAGTGCAAACAAAATCCAATCGCAGGAAGGACCCTGCTGGTCAAGATTCTGTTCTCGTGATTTGCTAAGTCTGTGGGCAGACTGCTGTAGTTTGCTGGACGTTGACCTATCTGGAGAAATCCTGGGATTGAGTTTCTTCCACTTTTAGTAAGTGTCCTGAAATTTTCTGTTGCCATATCTTTATCTAATTAGTTTCAGACCTGAAACCTGGACAATACATATAACTAGCTTCAAGAATGATCCATTCATGGCTCTGCCAATACATAAACATTAAATAAGAATATGGCAAATAATCGCTTACGGTGATCAACTCTTTGATGATCCAAGCAGAAAAAGCACACAGTGGATTTCCGATGTAGGATCCTTTAGAACTCACGAAGTCAAGAGAAAAATGAATGTAGAATGAAGTAGTGGACTTCCAAAGTCTACTGTGAAATGTACTTAAGAGTATCTCTCAGTAGGAACTGGTAAAATGAAGTCGACTTTTAAAGTCTTCTGACTTTTCTTTGCCGTAAGATAAGAGTTTCTGAATATCCTATCTTGACTCATACCACTTACAGGATTCAACGTGTACAATCAAGCCACTAAAAAGTCTTTCTAATCGCTGAGTGTGTTTCTAACAATTCTGAAGAAAATTTTCCATTTCAGTGTTGGTACAGAATGATGCTCCATCAGTAGAAGGTGACCAAATTTGCAAAAGTTAGAAGTTTGCCTGTACACGTTGAATTCTGTAAGTAGTTGTTTTCTGTATGCATGATATAATTCAATATAATTTATATATCTAGAACAAAATTTAATCTTGGCCATCTTCGGTCGGGATATTCGGTGTTTCTGATTTTGATGGGGATGCAAATGGACAGAGCCTGAACTGATCTTTACACTAATGTTTTTTTCAGGTCTAAAGGTATAGCTGAGATGTTTTCTAGGAAACTTAGAGATCTAACAGATTTAGCCTCGGGGAAGTTCCAAAGAGATTCTTGTTCTGAAGAAATTGATGATTCTCGTTCTGAAGAAATTGATGAATCGAAGAAGAAAAATCCCATCCGACGGGGCCCATACATTGATTGGATACGTATTATACTTTTTGCGATTCCACACTTAGTTGATCCTTTGTTTTTCTATGTTCCTGTGGTTAATGATGATAAAAAATGCCTTGATTTGCTCTGGCCAATTTGGGAAATGGCTGTTGCGCTCCGCTCAATTCATGATATCTTTCATATGATTATCATTCTTTCCCTCCTGTCAGATTATCTTTGTAATACCTCTGGTTTGAGACATGAAGGAGTGAACTCCCACAGACATAATTTGATAATTGACTTTCTAATCGCCGCTCCCCTTCCACAGGTAAAGGCAGACTCTTCTACAGGCTACAGTTATTTTTTCTTTGCTGTTTGATCCATATCAGACCATTTATATGTTCAGCCACTTGTCACAAACAAGCAAAATAAGTTTCTTGTTTTGATTAAAATTTTTGCTCGTGTAATCAATACCATTTACTTTAGATTGCTCTGTTGCACACAGATTTTGTCTCATCCAGTGATACTAAAAACGAGAGGCCCAGAATTTTTTAATGCAATGAAGTTGTTGAAACTTATTGTTGTCCAATATGTGGCAAGGATTATTAGAATCTACTCCCTGTTCTCAAGAGCCATAAAGAATTCAAGCAAACTGGCTGAAGCTATATGGCCCAGAGTTGCATTCGATCTTTTTCTTTTCTTGCAAGCTGCCAATGTAAGTAATTGCCTGGAGAATTTTATATCACTGGACATACAGTAGTCTCTCAGAATATTTACTATCGACATCGTCTTGTTCAACAAGTGACTTGCTGGTCATTTTAGGTATTTGGAGGCTTGTGGTACTTTATGGCCATCGAAAGAGAAACTGAATGCTGGAAGAAAGCCTGCATAAATTATACTAGAAGACGTCATTGTTCTTTTAACTGTCCTCGCCGATTTGCAAATGACGCACTTCTCAATAAATTTTGCCCAACAAAGACACGAAAAACAGCCATCCATGATTTTGGAATATTTTATCATGCTCTTGAGTCTGGCATAGTGGAGGGGACAGAATTTCCGCGGAAGTTTTTACATTGTTTTCTATGGGGCCTTCAAAATCTCAGGTTTGTGCATACTTTACTTTTTGGTGCAAGTACGGTAGGTGGATGCGGTCGTCAGTATTTGTCATTGGTGAATATGTCGTTCCATCCTTAACTTCCCTGTTCGTATCAATTCAATTGCTGTTCTAGTACAACTGTTGAACAATGACAATATATATACCAAGAAAACTAATTATATTTCAGGCGTTCCCACTTCTTCTGTGCAATGTATGCTGTCTGAATATCAGAAAACATTTGTAGATGGCACTAATAAGTTTGTTCTTATCAAGCACCACTTAGCAAGTTATAGTAAGTGGCCTGTGAAGCACTACGCTCTCTTAATGGTCAAATACTTCAACTTCTTTCTTCGTATCTTCGGATGGTTCATTTTTTATTCTGTTTCATCAATTATCAGTCCCTCTCTGAATTCACTCGTCTATTTTTAGCTCACTTATTTTAGTGTGTCATCAAAATTTCTTTTAAATATATGGAAGTTATATAACTTATAAGATTAATATTTGATATATTAGATTTGGATGTGACTTTTTTTTTCCCCTAAATACATGGAAGTTACAACTTATAAAATTAATATGTGATCTATTAGATTTGAATTTCACTTTTTGCCAGTAATTTAGGTCAGAACTTACAAGCAAGTAGCGATGTCCGGGAGAACATCTTTGTGATTTCAGTTATCATCTCTAGTTTGCTGTTGTTTGGCCTTCTCCTAGGAAATATGCAGGTTTCCCATCTATTTATTTATTTATTTATTATTATTATTATTATTATTATTATTATTATTATTATTATTATTTTGGGTGTGCTGCAGTTGAACCACAATATACATTTTAAGTTCTATGAACTGTGCTTCTTTGTCGTACAGAAGTATCTGCAGTCTATGACCGTTAGATTAAAGGAGAAGACGCTAAAGGCTCGAGAGATAGAGGAGTGGTTGCCCTTCCAAAAGCTCTCTAAGAATCTCCAGGAAGAGATTAGGAATTACCAACTATACATATGGCGAAAAACTAAGGATATTGATCTAGAAAATTTGCACAATAATCTTCCCAAGGAACTCAGAAGGAAATTAAAGCGTGAACTGTGCTTGAAGCTGCTAAAGAAAGTGAGTTCCTTTTGTCTCTGTAGAACACTCACATATTCAGCTTCCAGGAAGTTAAAATCATCTAGTTAATTATTACTTTTTGATTAGCAACCTATGAATTATGAGGTTAACAAATAGGAAACTGGTATATCACCGAAGTTTAGGAAATCTTAGATGCAACTGCACTGAATTTTGAGTGTATGTTAAATAAGATGCAATTGAACATATTATCTTTCTTTTTTTTTTTTTTTCTTTTCCCTTCTTATTAAGCCATTCACGGATATGCGACATTTGCATGATACATGACAGTTTCCATGCCACCCAAAAAAAAAAAAAAAAAATCACCTTAACAAATGAGATGGAGTCAGAAATTGAACTTCATTCTCGGCATTTCACTCATCAGATCAGTCATCATGGCACAGCGTGCAAATCTCATTCCCTTAAAATTTGGTTTCAGTCCACACTTTTATTAGTAGATGTGAGATATATTTTAATTGTCATTTTCCTTTCGTTTTTTGTGTCACTAGATTGAAATTAACCTTTGACTTCAATCCACAAGTGATATATGTTAATTCTTGTTCTTGAATGTACATAAGGTTGAGGAGTTTAAGAAGTTGAAGGAAGAAACACTGGATGCGCTGTGTGATCGTGTAAAGCCAGCTTTCTACCTTGAGCGAACTCATATTCTCCGTGAAGGAGACCCAATTGATGATATGATCTTCGTGGTGCAAGGAAAACTAAAGATCTACACCCTGAACAGCCGAATAACTGGCTCCACAGGCACTGATCAAAGCAGAGATGATGCTTTGGACATAAGCAAAGAGGATCTTCTGTTAGATGGTGACTTCTTTGGAAGAGAACTGGTTGCTTGGGCTCAGGACAACCGCTCCTCATCAGATATCCCTTGGTCGACCAGAACAATTCAAGCGCAGAAAAATGTCGAAGCATTCACTCTTATGGCCGATGACCTGAAAAATGTATTCATCGAGCACCAGATTTGCCAGCCCGCCTGAACTGAACCTGAAAAATGTGACGACTAAGGTAGCTTATGTCATACAGATACCCTGGCGTCAAAACTCAACGTCATTCTAGATGACCTTCTTACTAAGAGGAAATCGCAAAGACCATCATAGTAGATACACATGCTATAGCCACACGGTGTTTCACTACTCAAATGTTTTACAAGGTGGCAGATTGCCCGAGAGAATAGGGCCTAAGATCATTGATGAGGATTGGTCACATCTTTTTGTCACGTAGCAACATATATTGGTCATTGCTGAGGTTTATATGTGTGGTTTTTGCATAGGACCAAACTCTGTCTGACAAGCATAGAATCATGGTTTATATTGCTAGGGTATAATATTCCTGTGTTCGAGTTATCTGGAATAATTTGTTTAAAAGAATCCACTTGAACTTTAGATGCGACGTGGGAACTGTTGGTTGCCAATAATTCAACCTCCATTCCAAGTTATTTAACAAATTTCCCAAGTACCTGAATGTCAAAAGAAAAAATGTAATATGTACAGAACTTGAGATATCAACCCTCATTCTCGGTCCCAAATTCAAAAAGAAAATTGTTGCTGCTCGTAGTTTATAAGCATGATTGCAATTATGCTCAATACAGAGCATGTGAGAGTACGGAAATAGCCGGGACAGAGGGCAGATAAAGAAGTAAAATTTTTTCATAAGTATTCACGCTTTATGGCCAAATTTAGTGAAACATTAAAACAATGAGCTATCGTCATCATCGGATTTGTGGCTGCGCTGTATCTCTGTTGAATTTGAAGCACACTGTTAAATAAACAAACCTTTAATAGACGATAAGTTTAATGCTTGTCGTTAGTTAATAAAATTTGGTTTACCTCATGTCGTTTAGATTAATGTACACAGGACGCATTGTTGTTTTAAAACAAACGACAAGTCGTCAAAAGCTTGTGCCGGCACATACAGTTTACGACTCACCATCTATTAAAACTATTAAAGCGACACGTCGGTTTTGGTTTTAGTAAAAGGATGTATGTCGTCTAATGGTAGACAACTAATGTAAGGTTTGGAAAGAGCAACTGAATTGGAACCATTGTTGCAGTGATTGATTATTTGCTTTTTAAAGATTTTTTTTTTAATTAGTATATTGCCTTCGTGTTTACAAGAAATATATTATTGCCCAATGCCAATCTATTATTGAGGCAGCTAAATGGTAAGCAGATTCGCACCTGAAAGAGTACTTGGGCTACTTGGGCAACTTGGCGCCGATAGAGAAGAAGAAAGCTTGAAGAGTTTGTGGATGCGGAAGATAAAGAGATTACAAGGTTAATGGGTTGCAGGGTGGCGGGGTTTCGTCAAGGTCGAAATTTAGGTGCTACATTTACCCATCACGATTTGCAGCTCAGTGCTGCGGTCTGCTAAAATTTCCAACCCACATGCGTATAGATTTGGGCCGCAAGCCCAAGCCTTGGCCAATAGTGCTAGCTTGCCCCGATTCCAAAAAATTTCAGCACACTCTAACACACTCAAGCTTGTAAATATTCTAGAATTCTCTACACATCTTAAGGACTTGTAAATAATAAAATATAAGTAAGTTACAAGAATTCTCTAGAACTCTACAGCTTGGCAAGGTCCCTATAAATAGAGCATGATATTTTCCATTTGAATCACCAAGTCTTGAGCAATTCTCTCAAGCACACTTATAAGTTCTCTTGTGAAGCTTTTTTGTTGGCAATATAAGTTTCCGATTGGCTCAATTGCTTTCTCTTTTCTCTAGTTTCTCGAAAACCTTCGGCTTCGCTAGTTGAGAAACACAAAGGCTTATTTAACAACTCTCGACAAAAGTTATCTAAGTGCTGCACGGGTTGCTGCGCAAAATACTCATCCCGTGACATCAGGCACTACTCAGATAATCACGATTCATAAGTGGGCCTTTGCTGCTACTGAAGCCAGGGAAGCCTGATTTTAGGCCTTTCATATTTGGGAAATGCTACAATACGGTAAACCATAACATAAAGGCCTCTTTTATATTTTCGTTACATAACTGTAGAAAGGTAGAGTTTGTTGCAAGTGGTTTGTTGCTTTGATGTCGTGGCATTTTAAATGTACGGAAGAATCTCTCCTATTCTATATGTACATATGTCGAAGGATTAATTACTTTCTCTTTTCTCATTCATTTTTTGGGCATATCTCTACAATGCCAGCCAATCAAGTTTGCATAATGATAGAGTAGAAGACTTATGGTAGAAAGATTCTCAAAGTAAATCAAAGAAGTATGCATTTATTTTAAAAAATTATTATATAATTGATAGTTATATTTAATTAATTTACATATGTTACATATGTATTAATCAGACATAGTAACTCTATAATTTCTCCTTATAGAGATCACGATTTTACTACAACAAATGCTTTGTCTAAAACATGTTTTAAGTTTTTTACCATAAACCTTCTCATTGATAGGAGTTTTGTTTCAATAGGGTATTGGTATGTTTTAGTTTACCTATGTACCCTCACGTTGAATATATACACATATTTATAGTTTTTTTTTAATGGTAAATAGGAGTATTTTGATATTTTCATAACTTTAGGAGACAAATTAAAGATCGTTAAACTAATGAAGGTAAAGTAAAATTTGTACTATTTAAATAATGATAAAGATACTTTAATGTTGTATTTACTTTATGAATTGGAGAATTAGAATTTAGAATCAGAATAGTTGATACTTTATAAAAATAGAGTATAAATAAAAATCAAAATTATGGGACCCATTACTATTTGGGAATGAAAAATAAAAGATTAATTCTCATACGGAGCGGTGGGAATCAATTTCTCATTCCATAGAGTTTTTATTTTGTCTCCATTGACATTCTAATATTTCTAAAATACCCTTCCTTTAAATTAATATATTATTATTATTATAAAAATAATAATAATTAACATAATTATTATAATTAATTCGCATATTTTTATTATTATTAATAATTAATATACTATTATAAAAATTATTATTATAATTAATTCATATATTATAATTCATTAATTGATATAATTATTATTATTAATTAACATAATTTTATTAATTAATATTAATACATTATTCACAATAATATATTAATAATTATAGTTTTTGAACAAATAATCACAATAATTATTATATTTTTATTATTATAATTAATTAATTAATATGTTATTATTATTAATTAATATAATTGTTATTAATTAATATGTTAATACAATATTAACAACAATATATTAATAATTATAGTTTTTGAATAAATAATTACAATAATTAATATATTATTATTATTATTATTATTAATTCTTATATTTTATTATTATTAATTAATTAATTAATATACCATGATAATAATCATTAATATAATTATCATAATTAATTCATATATTATTATTAATTAATTAATATAATTGTTAGTAATTAATATATTAATACATTATTAATAACAATATATTAATAATTATAGTTTTTGAACAAATAATCACAATAATTAATATATTTTTATTATTGTAATTAATTAATTAATATACTATGATAATAATCATTAACATAATTATTGTAATTAATTTATTAATATATTAATACATTATTAATAATAATATTTTAATAATTATAATTTTTAAATAAATAATCAGCGTAATTAAAATATAAAATAATAATTATGACAATAATTCATTAAGTGCTTTATAGTAATTTATTAGAATCTAACTCATTCCGATTCTAATTCTAAAATAAATTAAATACATTAATACAATCCAGCTCATTCCAATTTCGATTCCTACAGTTCAAGTAAATAACTTATTTTGATTCTTATTCCAATCAATCCCTATTCTTATCCATTTGAATTTTAATTTAGTAAATGCAATATGAATATTAAATGAGTAGAATAAGTTAATTAGATGAGTTTAAAATTTTCATTAAAGCAGGGTTTTGTGAAACAAATTTACGCGGTTTGAGTAATCAACTCTTTAAAGTACCGTTAACCACGCAGGGGCGTTAAAAAAGAAAGTGATATATTAAATAAAGAAGCAAGGAAGGACCTTCCTAGGTGCTGCCTATCATTTGCAAGAGAATTACCTTGCTTTATTACATTGTAAGCGTATGTAGATAACAACAGCCAACTTTTTAATCATTGCTAACAATTTTCTTTTTTTCTGTCATCACTAACAATTTTTTTAAAAAGTTATTTCTAACAATATTGTGGTTAAAACTTGCAAGTGTTCCAGAATACGTATAGCATGAATGCGTAAGTTGTTAATACAACAAGAAATTTGGTATAAAAAATTCGACCAGTACTAAGGATTACATATGTATGCGCTCCTATGATGGGGTTACATTTAAAAATGCTTAGGCAACAGCTAGAAGCCTCTTGCTTAATCTACCGATACTTGCTTAGAAATCCAATCCCATTTATACATTAGGGAGATATATGTACATCTATTCCATGTTTTGCGGAAAAAAGCAAAAGAACCCTTGCAGGGCTTGAGGCTGCTCAAGGCTTTGCTGGGAACCGCGTAGATAAGTTATGTGTTTGGAATGATTTAAATGATATATTGAATGAGCCATGCTCCTTAATGTAATTTACAAGAATATGGCTGCAGCTTCCTTGCTCCTTCATCTTAGTTTCCTGTAGGCAACAGCTAGGAAGGAACTTGTTCCTTCTTAACTGAACTTCTGTCCCTTTTTATTGGCCATATACGGGTTTGCTACTGTGTGCAAGGATCGCAAGGCTTCTTCTACTATGTAAGCTTAGGCGGCTAATTTTTGTAGTAATTTTTTTTTTCTTTGGTCTCAGTTTGAAATCATGTGATGATATTCAAACTCCTTATGTTTTATTTCGTTCAGGTCCCAGTTCTTTGATTTAGAGGGGGGTACCGCAAGGGAGCTCTCTGGTGAAATCAACCATGGAAGTATCAGCTCTGGGAGAATTTTGAAGCCAAGAGTTCGGGGACGCTTAACTCTTGAAATGGAAAGGATCAGGGCCAATGGGCAAGTATCAAAAGCTGCAAAATCTCGTTATGGCATTGTGGGCAAAAGCTTGCTTTATCTAAAGATATTCCTTAGCCCACATGGTCCTTTCTGGAATTGGATATTTCTCATTTCTTGTTTGATTGCAATTTCACTGGATCCTCTGTTCTTATACATTCCTGTAATCAACGACGAAAAGAAGTGCCTTCGACTAGACAACACGTTGGGGACTGCAGCTATTTTTCTCCGTTCGTTTTTGGATTTCTTTCACATAATCTACGTTATCTTCCGATTGCGGACGAAGTCCTTTGCTCCTAGTTGGGAATATCCTCAGCGAAGTCTAAATGAATCTGCCCAGGAAACTACAAGGAAATATTTGCTGTTCTTCTTGCCAATTGATCTTCTGGCCCTTCTTCCACTCCCACAGGTAAACTTGCATAGAAGAATTTTCTTGATATTTTACAAGTACTATTATTATCCTCCAAATATTATTTGATGTCACTTATATATGGACTTTGAGCTTGCTGTATCATGTGTGCAGGTGCTGATTTTGGTTATCAATCAGACAACAAGGGGCTCAAAAGTTTTGAGTGGATTGAAGTTGTTAAAGTTTTTTGTTATTTTCCAGTATTTGCCAAGGTTGATCCGGATCTGCCCATTGTTTACAAACGTTACAACTACTTCACGCAAACTTGACGAATCCAAATTCTTTAAAGCATCGTTCAATCTTCTGCTTTACATGGTTGCAAGTCATGTAAGCTAGAAATCAGTCATTCATTAATTTGCAAGATTAATTTTTTCTTCCTTCTTTGTCTTTCATTCATTTCCAAATGCTGGAACAGGTTTTAATGTACAATGCTCAATGTTTAACTATGCAAATAAAAATATTTATCTGGCCATATTTAATTCTTTGACCAACTCGTGCTACCATTAAATGTTCTTGTTAATTGTTGCTGTGTGGTCTCTGCCTTCTCTCACGGTTCCCATCCATCTAATACAAGAAGGAAGTGTTTACATGTGCAATGTTCATGAGTGGTGATTGGTGAACGCAAAATCCAAACAAATATCTAATAGCATGCTCAGGGTACTTTCATTGTCAATCTAATTCATGTCATATCTTGGAGATTAACCAGTGATGGTTTTTCAGGTTTTTGGTGCCTTATGGTATTTCTTTTCCATAGTAAGAGAGGTAGCGTGCTGGAAGAGTGCCTGTGTAAATCATACTGGATGCAGTCATGCTTCCTTCTATTGTCATGACAATGAGGGGAGCAACACTTTTGTAAAGGATTTTTGCCCTACAAAACCACCAAATAGATCTATATTTGATTTCGGAATATTCCAAGATGCTCTTCAGTCTGGTATGGTGGAGGTGACAGATTTTCCGCAGAAGTTCTCTTATTGCTTTCTATGGGGGCTCCAAAATCTTAGGTTTGTGGTTCAGGTTTCTATGGTTAAAGTTATAGCTTACCTGATGCTCATTAGCAAATAACGGCCAACGGCTTGAATTACGTTTTTACAATGGTCAAAATTTCTTTTATTCTCAATTGAAAAGGTGAAATTTTTGTTTCATTTCCTTAACCGAGCATGTATACTTTCTGATATATGATCATTGCATTCAAATTGTTCCAGTTGTTTTGGTCAAAACCTACAAACAAGTTCCTACTTTTGGGAAAACTTCTTTGCCATTGTGATTACCATTTCTGGGTTGGTGTTCTTTCTCTATCTCATTGGAAATATACAGGTAATTGTCAATTTGGTATACGGTGTATGATTTCCTATTTTATCCGTGTCCCTTATTTTTTATGAAACAGATCAAATTGTTTATTTCAATGGATATGAACTGTGCGCTTTGTGTGGAAACAGATATATCTACAGTCAAAAACTATAAGATCAGAGGAGATGAGACTCAAGGGGCAAGAGATAGAGCAGTGGATGGGCTTTAGAAAGCTCTCTAGGGATCTCCAGCAGAAACTTAGGAATTATCGACAATACGTGTGGCGAGAAACCAAGGGTGTTGATGTGGAGAATTTGCTTAATAATCTCCCCAATGACCTCAAAAGGAACATTAAGAGTGAACTAGGCCTAGAACTGCTCCTGAATGTAAGTTGCTCCAGTCCCCTTGCAGAGCTTAAATCTTCTATTTATTGTTTACTCCTTTTCTCAATTTACGAAGTCGAACAAAAAGAAACTAGTCAGTAATGATATATAACGCATCCGTAATCTGTCTTCTCTGCTCTGTTTTGCTTCCCCTGTATTTAACTAACTAGAATTTTCTTCTTAAACTTCTCCTGACACAAGTGTTTTCTTGGATTATAAGGTGCCATTGTTTCAAAACTTGGATGCAAAAACTCTGGATGACATCTGTAGCTATCTCAATCCAGTGCTGTACGCAGAGGAAAGCCACATTGTTCTGGAGGGTGATAGAATTGATGGGATGCTCTTTGTCATGAGAGGCAAATTATGGAGTGCCACTATGGTGGGTGGAAGAATGAGTTTTCAAAACGGTTTCTATCTCAGTGCTGGTGACTACCATGGGGAAGAACTAATCTCATGGGCTCTAGATCCTAACTCTCATTACCTCCCCATCTCAAGTAGGACTGTCAGAGCTGCCACAGAAGTTGAAGCATTTGTTTTAATGTCTGATAACTTGAGGGCTGTAACCTCGAAATTATCGAGGAGGCTTTATTACAAGCAGCTCCACCATGCTTTCAGGGTTTACTCGCACCAGTGGAGGACTTGGGCAGCTTGTTTTATACAAGCAGCTTGGCGCCACTACAAAAGAAGGAACCTTGAAGAGCTTTTGAATGCCGAGGAGGATAGGCTACAAGGTGAATGGGCTGCAGGTGGTGGGATTAATTCAAGTTTAGGTGCTACAATTTACCCAACACGATTTGCAGCTCATGCACTTCTTGCTGCACAGAGCAACCGTTCCTTGCTGCCTCGGAAACCAGCGGAGCCTGATTTTAAGCTTGCTTTTAGGAAAATGCTCATTACTGTGAGTTTATTTTATCTTTTGTTGAATTTGTGCCCTTTTATACTTCTCAATTTATGAAGTTCAAAAAATAGGAATTAGTTGGTGATGATGTATAACGCCTTCAATAATCTATCTTCTTTAATTTGCTAGGTTTTAATGTTCCCCTTTCGCTAGGATTAAATAAAGTATTGGTCATTAATTAACTAAAAACTTTCTCCTTTTAACTTTTCTTTACTCATGCATTTTCTAGGATTTCAAGGTGCCGCTGTTTCAATCATTGGATGCGAAAACTCTGGATGATATCTGCATTTATCTGAAGCCAGTTCTGTACGAGAAGGCAAGCTGGATTTTTCGGGAGGGCGGCCCAGTTGACAAGACGCTCTTCATCATGCAAGGCAAGTTAGATTCCATGACTAGCAATAATATTAACGGTGGGACACTTGGACGCTTCTTTAACTTGGTGCATCTTGGGGCCGGTGACTTCTGTGGAGAAGAACTTCTCACATGGGCTCTGGATCCTCAGTCCTCATTTAAACGCCCCATCTCAACCGGAACCGTTATAGCGCGTACAGAAGTTGAAGCGTTTGCTCTAACGACTGATGACTTGAAGGTGGTTGCTTCCAAATCCAGGAGGCTTCGCAGTAAGCTTCTTCGGCATACTTATAGGTTTTACTCGCAGCAGTGGAGGACTTGGGCAGTTTGTTTCATACAAGCAGCTTGGAGCCAATATAAGCTACAGAAGCTTCAACGTGACAAAGAGAATAGGTTGCAATTGAAAGACACCTTGGCTGAGGCCGGTGGAACTTCGCCAATTTCAGGAGCAACCCTTTTTGCATCACGACTCTTTGCTACCGATGCACCGGGTAGCAGCGCTCGTAAAACAAGGTTGCTGGAGAAAGTGCCGGCCGTGCCAAATCTGAAGCCAGTGGAGGCTAGCACTGCTGAAGAACAGTAGGTGATGGTGAACTCTCAGTATTTGCTTTTTACGCTTGATTTTGTCGTTGTAAAAGTAGAATTATTATTTAATCTTTACGCTTGATTTTGCTGTTGTAAAAGCAGAATTATTATTTAACCTCCCAAGAAGGAAAACAAATGTAAAAAATTGTATTGCACTAGAGATGGCGAAAAAAAAAAAAAAAACGCCTGACTTGAGCCTGGGTGTTTCGATTGCCTCCAACCAGCCATATTTTTTAAATGTTATTACCGGATTTGGACTTCACAATTTCTTTCCTCTTACGAGGCGGAATTTTTTATCTTTTATTTTATGAAGTTTACAATACAATAGGGATCTAATATATATACATAGATAGTAGAACTTATAGTATTTTATATAATTGACAATTATTACTGTCTGCCCTTAGAAAGACCCTAGTCCTAGAAACACATGGTGGCTCATTAGAATCTTCAGCACGGAATAAACTTAATGGACTAGAACAAATTGTTTTTCTTATAGACGCTTAATAGCTAAAACTTTAATTTCATACAAAAGGTCAACTTCACCGCTTTTTCTCTCGTGGGTGATTGCTGGTCCATAATTTTCAGAGTAAGTGATAATATTGAGTTATTTTCTTCCTCTTATTTTTCTTCTTATCTAATTCCTCTACTTCGTTGGTCTATATTATTGATATTTCCTTGTTATTCATGTTGATTTCCGAGTTTGAAATTATTTTCTTGTTGGCGTCAATTTAAAATTATAAAAGTCCTTTCTATATATAATCTTCTTGCCGATTTTAAATCTAAAGAAAAGAATGGTTGCAGGCGTTATGAAGAGTGTAAGTAAGCGCTTGAAGGTGGAAGTTTCTGGTGATATCATCCATGAAATCTTTCTAAAATTGCCCACAAAATGGCATTTACGTTTCCGATCAATCTCCAAGAAATGGCGTGACGTAATTGACAGCCACTCTCCTTTCGCTATTCACAACGTTACAAAGAGACCCACCATTAATTCATTTATATATGACGGTGATGAGATCAATCAGAGCGAACATCCGATCTTGGAGTTCTCAGATGAGGTTTACTTCAAGTATACTGTTCAACTTGTTGATTGTGGCTTGTTGTTGTTTTAGAGTCGGGATGTCTCTTTTTGGGCAATCCTCTCAGAGGAGAAGTTTTAGAAATACCGCAGCCATTACAAGTACCCTCGGAGGTTACTGAGCGGAATGGAATTGGATTTGACAGTACAATCAGATCTTACAAGATTGTTCGTTCGGGTGTGTCGACAGTTATATAGGCTGGGGAAAGTTCAAATTGAAGTTTACACTTTAGGCTCACCCTCACGGCGAGAAATTTATCCGCCATAATCACCTGCGTTTGGAGTTATACCCCTGGAAGAATTGGGACTGTTGAAGGAAAAAAGCATGCATATTATCTTTTGATGCTAAGAACGAGGAATTTAAAGAGACTCCTCTTCCAGATTTTGGGTGCCCTCGTAAACTTTTAAGACAGTTCAAATTAATTAATCTGAAGGGATTCTTGGCTGTTGCTACTTTTCCTTGAGCCACACACCTAGAAATATGGACGTTGAAAGATTATCAAAAGAAAGAGTGGGTAAGAGAGTCGAAAATCAGTACTCAATTGTGGGAAAGAGGACCGGATAATAATGGCCCTAGAAGGTCTAATACATGTTTTTGGGAGAGTTACAATCGTTTGGATATAGGTGCTTCCAGCCAAGGGTTTGTTCGTTGCAGACAGTTTGCGTCATTGTGTACTTGTTGATCTGCAAAACAAATGCATTTGGGACATGAAACTGCCAAAAGGGTATAATAAGCATTACAGAAGAACGTTTAGTTATATAGGCAGCATTCTTTCTCTTAGAAACTTTGGCAATCCAATTGCGGAGATCCTTCATAAGTACCGGGTTCTAAAGACAGCACGTACGGTTTATGCTTCTCCATAAATTACTAATTTTATTTCGCAATTTGTATCTTTCTTTCTTCATCCAAGCAGCAGATATTATTTTATGTGATGTTTTATTTAAATTCTTTCAATTTCGGGTTCAACTAGTAAATCATCTAGCATGTTGAATTCTGTAGTAAATTTAGAATTAATAACTGATCTGTCATTTAATTTTAAGTAATGTTAGACATTAGTTGGATTGATGAATTACAAAAATCTTTGCAATTAATAAGAGTAAATAATGTAGGCCAATGTAGTAATATCCAATGCATATCTCCATATGCAGATACATCAAGGTCGATGTAAACAGTAAAAGAAAACTGACGATGAGAGGAGATCAGTCGCCATGATTGTGTGCCCATGGAGTAAACTTTAATTTGGTTTTCAGTCCTCATTGGTAATGGGCAATATGGTCTGCTACAAATTTGAGCAATCTTGTGTGCAATGGTTGTACTATCAAATCCCATTCCATAATATGCAAACCCCTCACAGCGGCACAATATTGAAGCATATGGTAGTGGCGGCAGCTCTAAAACTTCTTCTCTAATTAGAAGATTGTATAAAACGAGTTTCCCAAAACATTGACACTGCCACCACTTATATACAAAATTCTAGAAATATTTCTCACTTATTTCATTTGGGAACTCTAAGACCTCTGATTCCATATATAGAATAAACTTTCTGCTTAAAAAGTTTACTGACACTGCCACCACTTATATACAATGTCAGAAAGCTATTTACAGAAACCACAAAATAATAGCCTAAACTATGGCATTTGATGATAATTGACAAATACAACGGCCAGCAACTACGTGATCTTTGATGAGCTTAATTTCGCTGGATTTGTTGCTTGATCTGAAGAATTATAATCTGTTCAATATTTCTGCCATGGAAAGGTTGCTTGAGTTTCGAGGCTTGCTTATATTTTAGGGGAAAATTTTGCACTTTTTAAACATTTAATAACCGTGTTTTTATACATATATAGGAATTTGTAGGTTTGCCTAGTAAAGATATTATTGTAATAAAAGCAATCATTATTAAATAAGGGGAAAATCTTACTCCTAAAATGTGATCGGTTAAAATATAGATTTTAGGCGCCGTGAGTATCTTTCTTATATATCTTATATAGCAGCTATGTATCTTAGTTGAAATATGGTCGGAAAACACATCGCATGACATGTCGTTTATGGTCTTTAGAAACAGTTATTTCTAGTCGTTTTATAATTGGATAATTGTACGATATATCATCTTAGAACTGAAAGCCTCGTATGGCAGCCAGAAGCTGTCATCTCCGATTTACAACTGTTAAAAGCGGATGGTGATATTTATTTTTCGGAAGGGCAAAACTAGCGAATTGACTATATCCACGCCACGTAGAACTCAACTCATCATTTTTGAATTTGGGTCTATTCATACCATATCCACGCCACGCAAAAATAATTTCTAATTGTTTATCTTTTATTTGATTATTAAATTGAAGTAATATTTCATCCCACATTCAATTTATCTACTCATTCATTCAATTTTGTTTCAACGAATAAAATACATTCTAATTATTTATCATTGTCTTATTATTTTAATTATTTTTAAAACTTTGAATGTGAAGTTAAAGAGTCTTAGAGACCTTACTAAGCACCAACCATTTTATTATAATACTTAAAATTTTAGTGACCAAAAACTTTAAATGCATTCATGACTATTCAAACTATGCCCAATAATGTAGTTTAAATTTGGGATTGTATTATATCACCAAATAACCACTTATTTATTGTTACATTATTTTCTATGAAAATAACCTTATAAGATATTAGGTAAATTCGGTTGTAAGACAATCAATGTCACTCCTAAAATAATTAATTCTACATATTTAATTAATTAAGCTTAAAAATATAGTGTTTATGTACATTCGATTAAAATGTCAAAGTTCTTATTTAGTAATTTAAGTTTGTTTATTACTTAATGGGAAAGGATTGTGATACCCGGTCCTTATACAGCTTGGCGAAATAAATCACTTGGATTTTTTTTTTTTTTGGTTTAATAAATTTTCAGGAACAGTCACGTAGCCCTTTTGGACAAAGTTGAATTATTAAATTCAAAATGATGGTGGCGGGGGGGAACCCATGTAGAACTCTGAACTTATTGCCCTCAAAGAAAGAATTGATAGGGGCGGCGACTTTATAAACTCATAATGTGATTTTATAAAAGTAATCATACTGAAATTTAAGGAAGAAGAGAATTCCTACGGCGTTAGCTGTATAAATAATCTCGTGAGTAAATTTCAACTAGGTCGCATTTGCCAGGCAAACACCAAATAGATGCATCATTCAGAAATTTCATAAAAATGAAAGCATGCAGGAGCACCTAGTTCAAGCCTTCATCTTACTTGTTTAGCAATTGCTTCACAATTATCTAATTGAATGGCTATACAGTCGTCGGAAGTGTCAAGTGTTCGAAGTGATAATTAAGAAATATAACAGTTAACCAAATTTTTCATCCACAAATAAGAAAGACGAAGAAGAAGTATGTTATTCTAATCCCTTATTACTACTTATTTCTGGAAACAGAACAGAACAGGGTAGCTATTACTACTAAGAGCACCCAAATTAACTCCTAAACGTGACCGAACAAGCATCAAATCAAAGGATCAAAGCAATAATCAGAGGTTTTTCAAGAAATCATTTGTTTCGAATTGGCGGGATTTTGATGAATAGAAAATTATCTTATATATTTTCTGATACTACAAGGAAATATAGAATTTCCACGTCAACTTGGAAGTTAGAACTGAATAAGGCAACTGACATGGAAAATATAAAACTCCACAGGAAACAAATATTAAAAACCTACTCCCAAAAGGAAGAGGGTGACCTCTTAATTAATGAGGTCCTTATGTTCTTATAACACAATAATGGCACTCCTGCGGATTTACATGCAAAAGGCAAGTCTTTCAATAAGAATATACTCGGTTTAGTCGTGAATGCTCACCTTAATATGCATCTCAAACGCCTAATTAACGTTTCTTCTACTTGTCTTTACTTTCTCTCATTTGCTGGTCCTTTACATAGAGTAGGATGATGTGGTGGGTAATCTCACATTGGCTGAGATGATTCTTGGACTGCATATGTACATATACATTGGCAATGGAGAAATTAGGAAATTTACTGATAAAGAGCACTGCCCTTTGTGCGAAAAAATGAAAGAATTAGTAGGGGCAGCTTTGTAAACTCATAATGTGATTTTAAAAATACAAATAAATATAGATATACGCATGATTTCTGAGCTAGCTTCTGAGTACGAATTAAGTTTAATGGCTTTTCATATATAGTGCAGTTGACATTACCCTCGACAACCGAAAACCTTAATTTGAAAAATTCCAATAACAATGTTTGAATAAAGGAACCAAAAAAAAGGCAAAAAAAAGAAAAAAGAAAAAATGTCGATGTACTCGTTTGCAGTCATCGGTTGGTTTCACAGATTGGGCACGTCTTCATAGTATATTCACTCTTAATCCAATACAACGAAACGTCCAGTAAATAAATGTCCACAATATTTATCTATACAGGCAGTGTTCTTGCTCTTAGAGCCTTTAGCAACCATAGACTCCTCATAAGTTCGGTCTTTCTGAAGACACCCGGAAGTGTTTTTGTTTCTTCACAGACAAGGGATGATTTCCTGGTCACTTGCTTGAGAAAATGGAGGTGTGTGCACGAAATGGAAGGGTGTACTTTTTATCATAACGCACTGATGAATCTGAAACAGGGTGCTCCATGACGGTGAGAGGGATTCTCGCGTGACTTTGAGAAGCTTACACTGGCTTCTGGAAAACTCTTCGCACAATTTTTATAATTTTTTTGTTGTTCATTGTAGCTTCATCTTTTCTTTGATAATGCGTGCGATCTGAGATTGAGTTCTTTATTTGATTCTGTTCTCTGTTCGTAACGTAATTGATTTGCCATTTGTTTCGACCAAGATTCAATCAGTTTTAGTTAGATCAAAGGGCTTAATTTTTAACAATATTATTGATTGTTTTACTGAGGAAGCCTATGCGTTCCATCACATTCAGGTCGGTTCTACCTCAACCTGAGTGAACTTTATATAGGGCTGATACAGCTACAACAAATAAGGACTTATGTGGCATCTCGTGAGACTGTAATACTTGAGGTGGTGAGACAGTCCCACACAAGTTTCTCTCCTATGACGATGTAATTACAAAACATTTTGCGATGTCTGTTTAAGATAATAATATTACAGTCACAAACTACTAAGTTAAGAATAATATACTTAATTTATGACTGTCAGTCACATAATTATGACATTTCTTATTTTTAAATAAAGAGTAAAGGTTCTAAATCCTTTTCTAAAACTCTTAAGCTTTTTTGTTTTTAACTAGTTTTACAAAGAAAAAATTGACATATAATTATAATTGAATTTTATTTAGATTTCATTACAATAAATTGTAAACAGACTCTTCCAAATAAAATTACTGTAATTAGATTATTTATTTTTCATTATTTTAGCATTGTTTTGATTTTCTCAATAAAATCAATTATATCCTCTCTCAGAGAAGTTGGTTTAGAGCTACCACAACCAAGGATATGGGACACAAGCAATAAAGCCGGGGTAATGCATGGAATTGGATTTGATAGTACGGCCAATTCTTGCAGGATCGTTCGGGTGTGTGAAAATTAAAGTTAATTTATCAGAGCCACAGAAATTTCAAGTTGAAGTTTACCCTCTCGGCACTCCTTCCTGTCGAGTAATCTCTTCAGCAGTTTCTTTTTTCTTTATATGCACTTTATATCCCAGGCTGTACCTGCGTTTGGAGACTCGCACTTTGAGACTAGGAATCCTGAAAAACTTGAAACAACGTATGATGACTTTGGATTTTAAGAATGAGGAAATTAAGAAGACTCCTCTTCCCCGTAGCCTGCCTGAAGATGGGCTGTGGGGTACTTGCACGATTGATTTGAAGGGATTTCTGTTATTGATGCAGAAATAAATCGTTTGTTGAAGATGGAATGTTCGCAAGATGATAGAGACATGCATTAAGCGTGTGTAATAATACAATATAGAGGTACAATAGAATCTCTTCCACAGGAAATTTTGAATGTTATAATAATTTCTCTTGGCGACTTTGGAAGCACAGCTTAAATCAAGCACAGCCAGTAGAGTTTTTGTTCCTTCTCCATGTACATCCAGCTCTGAAGAATTACGACCGTTTGCATTTCTCAATAAGATGGTATCTTTTTTTTATTTTTTTCAATAATTTCCAAGAAATCAAAATACATAAGAGTTTTTTCTTCTAATTTCCGAGTTCAATTAACAAAATGTTTAGCATGTCAGAATGACTTTGATTGAGATGGATCGCCATGTGATTTCTTTCAATGAGGGAATTATTACTTGCCATGAAAACGAGTAAAGCAAATCACATGATTTTCATGATTTTAACAAGTAAGCGCACGATTTGCCTGTGTTTGAAGCTATTCAGAGCAATTAATGAAAATCAAGAATAATCATAAATAAACAAAATATGAATTAAGCATACGCAAATCACGCCAGCTTCATAATTGAACCCGAAAGTCGGAAGGAAAAAGAGATGCTGTGATTGAAAACACCGAAAATTTTTTAATTGAGAATTAAAGTTTAGAAATTGCCTTTATCTATTTCCAAGACATAGTATTAATTGCAGTAAATCTTTTATCTATAATTCAACATGTCAATACGAACGTGAAATCTTTTTTGTCACAAATCATCACAATAATCTTTCGCAAGACTTCATGCAATTCAACGTAACACTGTATTGACTATCATTAAGAAAAATTTGTTCAAGAATTTATAAATGCCGCAAGAAAATATAGGCTCAATGCTCTTTTAATAATTAGGATTTGAATTAATTTCCAAGTAAATCTATATTTTAAAAAGTTACTTAAAATATTTATGTCATAAAAAAATTGCAAAGAAGATGTGCAATGGGGAATAACCGTTGATTGATATTGATTTTGGAAATAACACTCGAGGAATACTAGAAGGTGAGCAAAAGTCAAATAATTTTTTTTCACAAGTAGAAATTTTAGGAAAAAAAATTATTTAAATTTCGCCCACATCCTACATGAAAAACAAAAAAAAATGTAATAAATTGAATCAGGCCTCGTTCAAAAAGCCTCTTCGGGTGGCAACAAATGCTGGGCCAGGCTGAAAAAGAGCCAGGCCTTAGTCGAAAAGCTCATTAAGAGCCGGGCCTTAGTCAAAAGGCTCAAAATTTGATTGGGTTGCTTTTTTCTTTCTCTTTTTCTTTTTCTTTTTCTTTTTCCTTTTTTTTTCTTTTTTTGGGTTCATTTACTTATCTGATACTTATACAATGAAAAATAAACATGCTTTCCGCTTTGGGTTCTTTTGTAACAAGCATTACCAATAAAAGCTCTGCATTGCCTTTTGAAGTGTTAATATAAAAAAGTACTTTATCCACTTCTTTTAAAGGAATTTCAGCTAATCAAGCAAATTAAATCGTACCTTCAAATATATGTATTGACATTGTAATAAAAACAATACTCATTCAAGTGCTTGACTGTTTGTACAAATTACTATCTTATCAAAATATATTTATCTTATCAAAATATAAGGTCCGCATTCGGTATAACTGTGGTATCGTACCACAGTTATTCTAAGCTGTTAGATGCATGAAATAAAAAATAAAATAAAGAATCCAATAATTTAAGACAACTGTGATACGGTATCATAATTATATCGAAACGAATACCAAAATATATTATTATTATTATTATTATTATTATTATTATTATTATTATTATTATTATTATTATTATTATTATTATTATTATTATTATTATTATTATTATTATTATTCTTTTTTTTTTTCCTGGGCTCTCTCGAGTCTCCTAGTGAAAGCAAGCCGCATTGCACGCTTTCACAGACATTTCCCGCAAAAGTTAAAAAGAAAATTAAAGGTCGAAAAAAGAAGACGTGTTCAACTCAACTGCACAAACACCACATTCTCAATTTTTAAGTCCACTTCTTCTTTTTTTTTTTTTTAATTCTAAAGAAAATTTTTAAGTAAACTTCTTTCGAAAATCATCAAGATTATTCTTCTTTCATCTTGTGATTTGAAAACTTTAATTCATCAAATTATAGCTATAGTTGTGAAATTTTTTTGGTTTATTTTTTTAAAGATAGATTATCGTTATTGAGAGTGTTAATTAATTCAAATGATAAAATCACTTAAAGTGACTAAAACAAATTTATATTTTGAGCTGACTTAAAAAAAATTTTGTATACGATTGTATGCTTCTTTACTAAAAATTATTTAAAAAAATAATAATTTGTCCGTTTTCTTCAATTCTGACAAGCCGATAGCTTTAACAATATGGACATATTGGCAAATCATTTGAAAAACTGATGATGGATTTTTTTTTTCCCCTTTTTGAACGCGTATATGGATTTATTCTGAATCAAAGATGTAACAGTTCTTTCATTATTTAGCAATTTTGGTATTACTTTTAAGTATATAGACAGTAGACTGGATTTGCATAAATACAGAATATTCCAAGAATAAATTGGCTTGTTGTTGTATCAAGACAAGAATCCAATTAAGGATAAAACCCAAAGAAAAGTACTCAGACAGCCCCTTATTTATGCTATTATTCTCCAAGGAATCGCTTCTAATTACTATTGAGATGATGATGACGACGACGATGATCACGATAATAACAACTAAAAATATATATGAAATTAAATAAATTATACTTCAATCAGTTTTCGCCGTTCATCGATCGAAGTTGATAGATGTAGACTCAGCTCAATCATATTGATATTACTCGATTATTATTGCCTAAGCAATGTTGTGATGTAATTTCAAGTAACATGTAACGTCATACAAAAAATGCTGCATATATTTTTTTTTTATAAGAGTAATGGCATTTGCTGCCCACGAAGCTGCGGAGGCACCCAATAGAACTGGCACGCTGTTGTTGTCGCTTACTTGTTGAATTTTTTCCCTTTTTTTTCTCAGAAAACATTGATGATAGAAAGAACAATCGGAAAATATCTTTTTTTTTTTTTCCTCTCGTTTTCAAGAACCAAGTGATGTAAAATTCTAGAATTAAACCAGCATTGTGAGATAAAGCTAAAAAGATACATTATTGTAGTAATGGCATCGAAATTTTTATCTTGATAATGTTGCGTCTTCTGTTAAATAGGCACTCAATTTGGTTCCCCCCCAACCCACCAAACAAAAATCCCCTGATGCTTGTGAAGGTGTAGTTGGCAGTCAGGCCCGCCACAAGTGATCGTGCGTATGACTAGGGAGACACATAAAAGAACAATCTTAAAGACATCAAATCTTTGCTAACCAATACCATTGAATGTTTTTTTATGATTCGAGTTCAATTTATTAATAACGTAAAAGACCATATTGCTTGCGTCGCAGCATTAACTGATTAAAGTTCTGTCAATGTAGTTTAATTTATAACAAAAAAAAAATGTTACAAAGTTAACGGCTATCGTACATTCTGGTGCGTCAATTATTAACATCTCTTACGAAAAGTTACAATTATAAGGATTTGAAGAGCTATACATCACACTATTAATTAATCTGATTATATATTACTTAGTGGATGCTGCCTCGGTGGGTTTGCTGTATCGCTCGTTCGACGAGATTAATTATGCTTGTTAGTTAATTAATCTCGGTTAGCAATTGAATTGACACTCGGCATTTGTATTCTCTTTTTAAAAGAAAAATCTTATAACATGGTCCACTGGTGTGCTGATATGTTACCCACTTCATATCACTTGCGAAATAAACCTTTTCTTTCCCCCCCAAAGTGTCTCGAAGTTTATATATCCAATCAACAAATTAAGAAACTTCCAGTTTTAATTGAATTGTCTTGTATGCAATATGAAATATGAAGTAGCTTATGAAATGTTCATGGATTACAAAAGTTATGTATAGCACATGCTCATGCCTAAACTAGTTCATTAGCTAATTAATTACCTTATATCTTCCCGTACATATGTTATATATATATATATATATATATTTCAAAGTCTATCATAACTAATGGCAGTTAATTAGCTAGGGTTCGCGCTAGAATGATACATAATAAGGGGAGGAAAAATTTATTTGATTCCCAGAAGTGCTCAATAATGCAGCTCATGCGACATCCCAGACACAAAATGTTGCCCTAGGGCTAGCTTGACACTTGTATTGAAATCGGAAGGGACACATACACTCCACTTTAATGCTCTCGTGAACTCGCTTTTAAGGTCACGCTATTCTAAGCGTTTGGATTTAAAGGCAGAAGCTGACAGGCTGAATCTAAGAATGTGCGTACATGCTCTGCATTAAAAGCTTTCATTGGAGAAAACTGTTTCCTTGCTTTCAGAAAATTTCCCAAATGTGTCTGGTCTAGTTATAGTTTAAGGAAGATGCGAGAATCCCGAAAGCATTTAATTTCGTGCCTGATGCATGAGTCAGCACTCGGCACTCGCTTCCCTCTTGCAGGCCAGTATCAATAGTATAATCTGGCCTACGAACCAATGGCAAATGTGAGAGCTGCTCAAACAATACGGGAAATAAAGCCACTGAGAGCGTCGATGGAATCTCACCCCTCTCATGTTTTTTTGTTCTATTATTAGTATCAAATCTTGTCGGGTTAGTACTGTATGAAGCACATGCAGCCTTTCAGAAATTTACAGCAATTACCCAATGTGCATATCATTTTTATACACATGTCAAAATTACTGCCGTTGCTTGAATTTTTTTTTTTTTTAATTTAACTTACTGCTAGTGGCTGTTAATTTTTAGTTATTTGCAGTGCATGTTTTCGAGGCCTAAGGCTCTGTACATCCATTACGACATTTAGTGTATTATTTTCTTTGTCAAAGTTTCCTAGCGAACACTAAAGTCTCTCTTACATATGCACACACCTGATTGAACAATTTGAAATTGGGGAGGAAAAAAAAACTCAGCGAATGTTTGTTTCTTCTTTTATATGTGAAGTGATAACCAATCCGAGTCTTACTCATGTACATGATAATGACGGAATACCCAATTAAGGAAAATTGATACTCGAAAGACGCAAGCAGCGCCTAGACAGAAATGGCAGTTGATTGATGAAAATGTATTTATGACTTTATTGGACCAATAAATTATAAGCATACAAATGGTTTCTTTAATCTAATAATTTGTGCAATCAAATTTGCAAATTATTAATGTGTTCAATGGAAGTGAAAAGGACTGTTAGAGCTCTAAACAAAAGGTGATCTTGAGTGTGGCGGGAGGACACTCAACAGACACACAAAATTATTAATGGCCTCCCCTCCCCCACGTCACATCGCTCTTCAATACGGACTACCCAATAAATTCCGCTGTGCAAGCTTCCCCGTATATATAAATTTTTATTAGAAGAGACTGTGATTTAAAATACAACATGTTATATATTATACTATTTATATTTATAATCATATAATAATTGTAATTAATTTATATCTTAAATTTTAATTCTCTTTAATATTTGAGAGAGTTTATTTTTTATTCAAGAAAAAAGTTTAAATTAAATCTCTGTAACGTATCTGTGAGAATTAGTATTATTTCTCTCACTCATGTAAAAAAATGACTCGAGCTACTAAATTAAGGCACAGTAATTATATATATATATATATATATAGAGGTCCATCGAGACTTCTTTAATTACAAATTTACAACGGTAGACATAGCTTCCCCTTCCGACTAATACTTCAATCCAACATTGGCTCTTGAAAGGGCGGCTATGCTATTTGTTTGCAAATAATTGAAGTAGGCCACACAAATCCTGCCTCTTCTTTTCATTCTTTGTTTCGAAAAAAATATTGCATAATGTGGACGTGCTGAGGCCTTTCAGAACTTAAAAGGGCTCAAATAAATAACGGACGGAATTATTTGCCGACCACTCAAAGTACATCAATATATTTATATATTTATGTATATACAACTGTATATACTACAAATTCTGGTGCGTAACACTCGATGCTATTAACTCGCCTTTGTAGACTTTTAGGTGAAAGTTGAAACACAAGCGCCATTATTAATTTGAAATGATTAGGGAATTTCACTTCACTTTCACACAAAAGACAATGACAGAAGTGGACAGGATAGCCATCAGACCAAATTAGTCAACCTCTGTACTTTCTTTTACCCCCTCAAATTTGATCATTTTAGGTTTACTATTATTATAATTACTTTAGTTTAGATGAGACTGAAACCAAACGATTAATTTTTTTAAAAAAAAAAGAATTGAAAAAATTTTAAAATATTAAAAACCTTAATTGATTAATGATATGTTATATATTATCATTGTTTGAAATAAAAATATGATAGGACTTACGTGATTTGTTTTTGTTTTTATTTTTTTACGAACAAATCATATATATTTTGCCACATTAATTTGCATGTGATTGCTTGCACAAATATTTGTACCTGATGCAATTATTTATCTAATTAGTTAAATCAGATTGATTGATTGCCAATTTGCAATTTCATATGAACTGATGATTTAATTGTCGTACTGCTGAACATGTCGATTTTAAGATTAGAATTTTCAGTTGCCACTCTTTGTTCTTTATCAAATTGGCTTTCAAATGTATAATTTGGCCAACCAAATGTTAATTCAATTGTCAGATTATCAGTTACAGTACATACATGGGACCATAATCCATGCTGTGCCGTTTTGTCAGCAATCATATATTGCAAATCTTTATATCCCCCTAGTATATTGATTCCTTGTCAAAATGATTAAGGTAAATGAAACACATTTTAAACAAATATTACGGTAACTAATTAGGGCTTTTGATATCTAATTCTACTACACACACAAACACTATTCCATTGTATTTATTATTGTAGAAATAAACAAATATGTATTCATTCTTATGGGATGACATAATTTCTACTGATTAGAATATAGAATATTCCTAGAAACTATACTTAATGAAATATTTTTCTAGTCAAAAACCTCACGGGACATGAACAAAAGGAAGTGCGAGTTCTTATTCAAAATAAATAAATAAATAAATAAAAACTGAATTTTGAGAACAAGAAAAAGTTGCATATTTTTTGTCATAATATTAATTTCATGATACAATTATTAGTAACCGTTTTTATTTTATTAGAAATTAATATATAATTATTCTCTTATGCGAACGCTCTCTCCTTTTTTTTTTTTTTCTTTCACATAGAGACACGATATCAAATTATATATTTTAATAAAACCAATGCAAATATGTCATTGAACCGTATTTGTTGCTTCAATTATTGCTACTAAAACTTTCAATGCCTATGCAACACACTCTAAAATACTTTCATCTTTTATTTGCTCTAGTTATTTAACCTTTTTAACGTATCTATATAAAATAAACCTTGCTCAGTTAATAATTTTCCTTTTATGCAATATGATAATTATTTACAAAATAAACAATCATAAGGAAAAACTCATCTTGACCTCAAAATTTATTTAAATGGTCGTGTAGATCCTCGTAATTTAATTCATGAGTGGCTCTCAACAATTTCTTAATTTTCCTTTTTCCAGTTTGCGCCAATCTTTTGCTAAGTTAATAGATTTATAACAACCAAACTATTACATACGAAAGAGCATTAGCCTAACTAAAATAAATTCATGCATCAAGCTTTATATTTGTGGCCCAATAACTATTTTCAGAGATGCTTTGTAATATCCTCTTGACAACTATTACCAATATCATATGATAGAAATGGTGAGCTTAATAAAATAGCTTTGTAACGACTTGATTCACTTATTTTCTCGTACTCATTACATTCCAAAATCGCTTGACAAAATGGCGTTCAGAATTTACAAAAGTCTTTAGTAGCCGACACAAACAATGCCCGTTTGGTACAAGTTTAAGATATGCGTCTGAGTGCATGATTCTCAACGTGTTCTCGTATGCGCAACTTGCAAAACTTTCTCCAAACTATAAAATTTCTAAACTAAATTACTAATAAGTAACTATAGATTAAATATCTCTGAATCCACAGACCTAATTTATTTGTTTTATACCATTTTTATTTTGTTTTTAGGGCACCTTTGACAAATATTGATCACGGTTTGTTATACAACATTCATTGCGTATAAGTTTTGAATTATATGTTTTAATGCACAATTCTCAATATGTTCTCATATGCATAATTTTTCTTTTTTTTTTTTAAAGACTGAGGTATACACAGATTGTTAATAATATTATATTAGATATTATAATTAATATTTATAATTAGATTATACAACTAGCATCTCTAAGATATTTATTTTATTTATCTTTTGTAAAAAAAATAATATCTCTATTTAATTATATGATAATTAAAAGATAATTAAAACTAACGTATATAAAACTTTTATGAAGATTTAGATCATTACCCTCATTATTATAAGTGTAAGATTTTTCTACTTAATCAATGACTCATATTTATTCTCATATGCATAACTAGTGCAAGGCTTTCATTAAAATATAACACTCAATCATCAACGAACACGCGATGTTAATAGCTCAAATCCATAATGACCTAATTTATTTATTTTGCCATTCTTAGTTATTTCCAATAATTTTCAGATTTATGCGTTTCTTTTTAAAGCAAGTCATCGCCCCCATTCAACAAAAGCAAGGTTTGAAAAAAAAATAAAAATAAAAAAAAGGTGGCGACCGCCCTCGAAACGCAATCACGTGCATCTACCCTCCCAAGCACGCATCCGCAGCACACAAAATTTCAAACCAAAAGAAAACGTAACAGCTGACACTCTCCCGCACGGCGCGTGGAAAAACTCCCGAATCTTTATTGAAAAACATGCTTTCCTTAAACCACAGAAAGTAAGGCTGCGCCTGCGCCTTGCGCCCTATCCACAACCAAATTGTACGTATTTCACTTGTAAAAGCACTTTTTGGTTTCCGCAACCAAAAGTAATTTGAGAGTGCTGTACACGGCCGTTTGCTAGCGCGTAAAGGTGACTTTTCTTTGGACCGTGTGGGGTCACGTGCGTGATGAATTAAAGTTACAAATAAAATATTCGAGAAGCTTGGGATTAACTTAGTGCGAAAACTGGCAATACGACAAATGTGTGCCCCACGCTTTGTTGTTTGTTTATAAAGATAGTTTGCTTGGCCAAATTATTGTTTTTTTTTTTTTTGGCTTTTTTATGGTAATATCTGCGACGCCGTTTTTCTTCTTCACAAAATTTCGGATTAAAGCTAATCTTTTTGTGATGAAGAAGATATTTTAGAGATTAAACTAATATTAGTAATATTAAATTTTTGGGAGGAAGAATAATCTCAATGAACAGTAAAAATTTTATCAAAATAATTACGAAAATTCACATTTATTATTATTATTATTATTATTATTTTTACTTCTTTTTTGTCTTGTACGAGAGCTAATTTTAGTGTTATCAGCCTTCTGAAACAGTAATTGTACAATTAATTTATCAAATAAAGTTTTCAATATCATCAAAACAATTGTAAACTCAATAATCAAACTAAATTCTTGTAAAAAATGGGTAAAATCTAATTAATCCCACCAAGCATGGATTAATGTCTCATTGGACACATACAAATAATATAAATGACACAATTAAAGTCTTTCACGCCCTTGAGGGGATGAAAGGTAAAGGCCCAGAAGTGACAACTCGTACAATCAAAATTCAAGATTTTGGAAAGGGTCATCATATGAAAAACATGCTTTTATTACTTAATTTTCATTCGTTAGTTGGTGGAACAAAAGAATTAAGGAATTAAGGGGAAAGAAAATAAAGAAAAAGGTTAAAAAAAGAAGTTCAATGATTCTTGCACCGCTTAAAATGTCCATTACAACCATACTTAATATTCAGCTATTATTATTAATAGTTAAAACAATAAATTTTGGAAAAGTTGCGGTGAAATTTTTTTTATTCTTTAATCGGTATATTATTATTTATCTTTTTTTCAAAAAGATAAAATACTCTACCTAGTTTTTTAAAATTTTAGAATATCGTCCCCAAAAAACCAAAAAAAAAAAAAGGTGAACAGGTTTATGTAGTTAAGTCAAACGTACCGCAACTATAACTAACATGAGGGCATTTTCGTCAGAGGGGACAAAATGGTCAGGAAAAGACAAATCCAATGGCACATTCGTAGTTATTCAAAACGCCGAGGGTATTTTCCATGCCAGCAAGATTACAAAATAGGAATGGTTATTTATAAGCAATGATATTTGTAGTTGTTGTTACTTCTTGTTGTAGGTTTAATATTTTTTATTTTCAGGTGATGAGTTGAGAGTGCTAATAGAATAAAAAGAGAAGCCACTTTCTTCATCTTCATCTTCTTCTTCAGCAGCTTCATATATATGTGGATTTGAGTTGAAAACGAAAAAGAGTGAGTGAAGAAAAAATTCAATCTTGAGGCTTTGTGCAAAGAAAAAAAAAAAAAGTAAACAGAAAAGGCTTTGTTTAGTTAAGGGCTTGTGTGACAAAAATGAATGGGAATAGCAATGGAGTCATTAATGAAGAAGCTGAAAGTGAGCACATAAGAAGACATCATATGCATGATGTAGCTGATCATCAGTGTAGCTCCCTTCTCAAGAAGCACATCAGAGCTCCTGTTCATCTTGTAATGATTCTTATAATTTTACATGTTGTTATGCTTCTTTAAGTTTTTATTTTATTTTATTTTACTTTTATGTGGGCGTGATCGATGGATTGGATTTAGAGCTGTGATGCTTGTGATGTTTGCAGAAACGGGTTCTTGGAATCTGGGTTGCGGGGTTTTGAATGTGAGATTGAAGGGGGTTCGGATTTGTGGTTTTTATTGATTTTTTGTTGATTTTTATTGGATGTTTGACTTGTTCTACGAGGGAGTAGTTGATCTTGATCTGTGGGGTTCTTGAAGATATTTGTTTAGTGGTTAGATGTGAATCAATTTTCTTTTGTTTAGATATTTTTGTGGAAGCTGTGATAAGTATGATAGGTTCTGACTTCCGATTTTAAGCTAAATTAGTATGATTTATCCCATGTTTGAGTTCTGAGAAAATGTGTGAAAAGAATAAGGAAAAAAGATTATCATTTTGTATTTCAGCTTCTTGCCTGGGGGTCTTAGAGTCGATGTAGCATATGGCCCAAAATTTTTGCTTTCATTTATTTGCTTTGTGCTTTTTTCACCTAACAAATGCATGGTTGTTATTAGAGATGCCATATTGATAAAGAATATACCTTACCGATGGATTTATAGTTAAGTGATTTCTGAAAGTTATAGTTCTATAAGACTTGAATGCTACAGTGGGCATTCTGTAGGTTGCTGCATAAATTCAATTTTTTATGTAATGGATGTTTCATACGTGATGAATTTCGGTTTCTTTGTATAGGTTTGGTCTTTGGTAAGGAGATTTGATCAACCTCAGAAGTACAAGCCTTTCGTTAGCAGGTGTGTGGCACAGGGGAATCTTGAGATTGGGAGTCTTAGAGAAGTTGATGTTAGGTCTGGTCTTCCAGCAACTACAAGCACTGAAAGACTGGAACGTCTCGATGATGAGGAACATGTGCTTAGAGTCAGGATCATTGGTGGGGATCACAGACTCAAGGTTTAGAATCGTTTCTTTCCCTCTGATTTAACTCATTGTTGTTGTTCTATTCTCATTCAGGAACATTCTACAAGATTCCAACTTTAATCACTTCAAGCATTTCCTATAGTACAAGTGCTCTGTCTTGCAAAATAGCTTAATTTTCACATCTTTTGTCTTATAATATGCAGTTACTTTGAGCTCATTTAGACTATTAGAACTTGCAAATCCCCAAGCATGAAAGATAAGAATGTGTGCTTGTCATTCAACCTTGGCAAGCTAGGTGGCCCTTCAACCAATTTAGAACATTCTTGTCAAAATGTTGATGTGCTTTCTCTAGCAGCCGTAGTTCACAATATTGACTTAACCTGAACCCTAAAAATTTCCATACTAATGGTGATCTTACAGCTTAGATCTGGGTTTGCTTTTTGATTGCTAATATTGCAGTTCTGTTGTGACTTTCTTTGCTTCTCAGAACTACTCTTCAATCACTTCCCTCCATTCAGAGATCATTGATGGAAGAATGGGGACCTTGGTGCTCGAGTCCTTTGTGGTGGACGTTCCTGAAGGGAACACCAAGGATGAGACATGCTACTTTGTCGAAGCTTTGATTAAATGCAATCTCAAATCACTTGCTGATATCTCGGAGCGGCATGCATTGCTGGATCGCACCGAGCCCATTGATCGGACATGAAACTCAGGACAGGGACCTACGATGGAGGACTACATTTGCCACGGATGAAGCTTTCGAGGCTTTCGTATCTCGAGGGCTTTGGGGACGGACTGGCAGTAGTACCTGTGTCATCTTCCGGACACTCCGCTCCCATTTTCCTTTCCTTTGTTGTGTTTTGTTCTGTTGTGGTTTTGAATATGTTCTGTGTTCTTAAGCATCTCAAGAACCACAGTTCTTGTAGAAAGTTTCTCTTGTCGTGAATCAAAAGGTGGAAAAGGAAAGAGACTATATTATCGTTCTCTGTCGTTTCAAGAGTTCTGTCCACATGATGATGGGCCTGTGAGTGTACATAAAATGTGCTGCTGAGAGTTATAGGTTCCTGTATATTTGCTTTTCATGTCGTAGCTTCTAGTTGCAGTTAATGGAAGTTCGGTTGAGGTTGAAACCACAGGCTATTTATGTTTTTAGTTAGAGACTCTTGTAATAGCATTTTTCTGTTTATACTTAAATAGTTGAATAATCTTTCATCAGTTGACATCCATTTCTGTTTCGAATGCTTGAGTCGGAGTTTATCTCAAGATTACGGTGTCAATCAATTTGAGAAAAATTTAATAACCAATTATGCAAATCAGAATTAAAATAAATTAAAGTTTATATTAGAAGAGAGATGCGCTCGGTAATACAGTAGTGAAGAGGTGCACTTATTTTGCACGTCTCAGCCGCTGCTCTCAAGCATTCTCATACTGCGGCTGCTTTATATCTCCTCTCCTTTTGTTTTTAACCTTGGTGAAAATTTTTGCACATATAACAGAACTTAACAAATAGTAATCATGCCATAAAAGAAAAGGCTACATCCTGTGGAATATGCCAAAATCATCGGAACAGATGCCACAGTGAACAGAGTACTGGAAGCAGGAAACTTAAAAAGTGTGCGTATAATCTTGAATACTTTGTAATCCAAAATTTCACCCATAGCGGGGCAAGTTTCTAGTAATACATGATTTCACAAATATCGCATGGGTTTCTTCCTTTCTTCGCTGGTTGTTAAAGCAGGGGAGTTAGTTGCTTCCCAGACATGCAGCTGTGTAGCCTTATAAATAGATTTCCTATAACACCATTTCCTACCGAGGAAAATAATAAGGGATGAAAAGTTTGCAAGAATTGTACAAATAAATTACCCGTATGGCTTTTAATACACTGTACAGATCTCCCTCGAGAGCTGTGGACGCTGAAAACCTAAATTTTCATGCCAATACAAGATCTCCTTCTTCTTGTTCTTGTTGCTCAGGTAGCTGTCCATCTCGATAAGGAAGAAGAATACGTTTTATTTCTTCTGCACTTAGTGTCTCGTACTCTAACAGAGCATTTGCTAGCGCGTGTAATTGCTTCTCATGCTGAAAAAAGTCAACAAAGTTTGATATTATCCATCACGAAAATAACTTGCAAGATTCAGTAACAGGCAGCATAGAACTACTAATCAACCAAGGAAACAGGTTTATGAGAAGTCCAATCCGTTGTTCTTTCAGTAGACCATTAGTTGAAAATGCCAGCTTGCTGATTTGGCAAGCAACTCTCTCACTAAAAATCCAAGGGAAGGCACACTGGATATTTTACTAAGCAGTTTTGACTCCCTTTCCAGTTCAAAGTCCATCAACCATAAGTTGGGCAAATTTCATAGGGTGGAAAAAAAGTTTTCTCCTTTACAAACATGTTTAGTGAACAAATGAGATTAACTGTTAACAAACCTTTTTTAATAGGGCTTTTACACGATCATATGCTTCTCTAAGGAGTTTCACCACCTGCAGAAACAATCAAAATGATTGAGACCCAAAATAATTAACCGTAGTTTGAAAATAACCATGTACAGGTTCCAAAATCATACTTCAGCATCAATGCGTGATTGCATTTCTGAACTTGGTCGGTCCTTGATATGAACTGGTCCAATTGCATCACTCATCCCACAATTTGATACCTAACAAGAAAAATGATGACAATTGCATCAAAAATTAGAATCAAACAAACTAGTTCAATGTTCTTTAGGAGTTTCAGTCAATGTTCCTGAAATCTGTAAACATTGGACAGTATAAAGTAAACTAAACATGTAGATGTTCAGAACCCAAATGTTTGGCAAGTTTTGATTTCAAAATGAAGTGACAATACTATTTATGCTGTATTTTATATCCCATAAAGCACGGACAGAAGTAGCCGTAGTTCCTAGCTAATATGGAAGAGTAATTAAAATATACCATGTAATGGGCAAGCTCTGTAGCCGAATGGAGATCACTACTTGCTCCTGTTGTGATATGGTCCCGGCCAAATATGAGCTCCTCTGCAACCCTTCCACCCATACAAACATCAAGACGAGCTAATAACTGCTTTTGGCTAACTGATGTCTCATCACTAGAAGGAAGCTGGGTAACCATTCCTAATGCAGATCCACGGGGCATAATTGTTGCCTTGTGAATTGGATGGGCACCCTCAGTGTTAAAAGCAACAATTGCATGACCACTCTCATGATATGCAGTGAGCTGAAATAGCAAGTTGTAAGGGTCTCAGCAAAACAACAATATCCATTTCGAGAAACATAATAAATGGTTTTTACATGACCAAAAAGCTGAAAGCCTGAACGTCCACAGACATTTCAATGCATTAAGCCAGTAAGTTATTCCAGAATTAGTCAGAAGACAAAGTACAATCTCCACAGGCTAATTTTGATGAGTTTGGTGATGTGATTTCATGAGGCCACTATCATAATTGGCCAAACTTCAGTCACAAATTTAGATGGCAGGATCCAAGAGTAAACATGTCCTGCTGGAAGCCTGGAAGTGCAAGGAGACCATACAACACAGCAACCACACTCCACCCCACTTACCTAATCCCTCCAAAATCCTAATATTCAGAACTAAAGAGCAAGAGAGAATTTATGGCTTAATCCAAACAATTGAATATATGAAGTTATGTGAACATAGAGCAACAAGACAATTATAACACATTTTTCATTCCAGTGTGAAAGCAACCCACATGTGACAAGTGCAAATACGTTCGAGGAATATATGAAACTAAGAAGTCTCCATTCTTCATCCTTGAACTCCAGATTTCCTCATGATTGATAAACATACCTTCTTTGACTCTTCTGATATGAACATTGTCTTCCGCTCAGTACCCATAAGTATCCTATCTTTAGCAAACTCCAAATCTGTCGCAGTCAACTTTTCCCCACCATCAACAGCAGCTTTAATGGCAGCAATGTTTACCAAGTTTGCAAGATCTGATAGGAAAAAGAGAAAAGAAAAATGCGGAGAAGGTTCAGTGGCAGGAGATTTTCAAACTTTAGGACACATAAACATATACTTGCTTCGTTTCCTTTAGAGGAAAATGCTCCTTTAGTTGAATGAAAGCAAATTTACCTGCTCCATTGAATCCTGGCGTACCTCTGGCAATTGCTTTAACATCTACATCATCTGCCAAAGGTTTATCCTGAAGATAGAGCTCCAAAATTTCTTGTCTACCCCGCACATCAGGATTTGGAACAACAATCTAAAAGGAGGTTTTGTTAGACATCTCTTGCCAATACCAGAAGTATTAGTGCAAAAATCAGATTAACAACAATCAAGATGCATATATTGAAGACAACTAAGTTGCTCACTTCACTGGAACAACTTAATGAGTCTCAAATTGTGCTCATATAATAAATGTCCATATCCAAGGCTGAATATGTCCATATCACAAGGTTGAATCTAATCCAAAGCTAGAATGCACTAAGCAAGTAACTGATATTCAAACCATTCAGTCAGAGACCTTCACAGAGGCGCCCCCCCCCCCCCGCCAAAAAACCACCAAAAAAAATATTAAAAAAGGGAAAAAAAAGTGTTTAATTATATAGCATGCTTCTTCAGAGTTAGGAAACCATGTTTTAAATACTCCAATTATTGATTATCCGAAAAAGAGAAACAACTTTCTTTTTAGAAACAACTCTTCTCAGAGATCCAACGACAGATAGGGAGGATAAGCCCTGGCACTTGAGAGACTAAAAAAGTCCAGTTACAGCTGGAGCCCCAACACAACAGAAAATTTATTGAAAGTGTTAAAGGACGAAACTAGTAATACACCAAGTTTCTAAAAACCATAATTCCCCAAGAATTCAGAAAAGATATCCATGTATGGTTGAGAGATGGATCGATTCCTACTGGGAAACACCAGGAAATTCCAAAAAAAGTTTATTGACCCTCTGATACCAAAAGATATTATAGGTGTCCTTTTTGTTTGGGAATGCAAGTGCTCTTTTTGTTTCGTAACTTGTTTATCTGCATATTTGAGTTGAATTAGTTATTTTGTTACTTTCGGTTTCTTTTCTTATTAGGAATTGGGCTTTCTTTGAATCTCTTCTCCCCATCCAATTGTACACCCATTCCCGCTGCCCCCACCTGAAATTTTATCCTCTTTCTGGTTCTTGGAATCTCTCCCTAGAGATGGCAAAATCCTCCATGGGTTCGGGGCTCCACCTCAAATGGGGAGAATTTTCAATAATTTTTGGGGAATGGGGTGGAGAATGGGAGAAAAATAATCCCAAAATTCTTAATGGGGTACGGTTTGGTTTTGTACTCCCCACCCCACACCCACCCCAATCCCCATTATATATAAATATTTTTTTAATAATTTTTGTTTATCAATTACAATGTTAATTAGTAAATTTTCTTTTTATTTTTACTTGATACAAATGGTCTATAACTAAAGGAAAACCATACAATATAAGTTTATTCAACCTTAAAACATTGTTATGTTTTCTTCCCTTTCTTAAGGTACTGCTCTCTTCAAGCATTTTTTAATTGTCATATCATTTTAAGATATTGTTTTAAAACTTTGAAATTTTTTAAAAATAATTTAAATACTTTATAATATAGTAATGATTTTATTTAATTCTTTAATTCTTTAATTTGTTGAAATCATATATTTATATCTACTATAAAATAAATAAATAGAGAATGGGGTGTGGATGGGAAAATCATTTCCCATGCGGGGATTCCACATCCCCACCCCACTAAATTTATTGGGGAATGGGGTGGGAAATTAAGACAATTTTTAATGGGGTGGGGAATGGAGTAGGCCTCCCAATCCCACCCCACCCCATTACCGTCCCTATCCCTCCCCTTCTTCTCTTTTCCTCCTATCTGATCTGCATCACTATCATAATGTTGATCTATAGAACCCAAAAACCTTGAACAATTCTATCTTCAGTTTCTTCAAGAAATAATAAAACACAATTCACTAAATCCAAAAATCCAATAAATATAGATAGAAGAAACTTACATGCCTGTCAAATCTACCAGGTCTTGTCAAAGCTGGATCAAGAATATCAGGCAAATTTGTTGCAGCCATCAAAATTATTCCCTGTGGGTAAGAATGTTAGAGAAATTCAGAAGTACAGAAACAAACTCAGACAATTTAGCAAAATCACCTCATTCTGTTCAAAACCGTCCATTTCGACAAGCAACTGATGTAACGTTTTCTTTGTGTGGCCCTCCCACTGTTTTCTTGTGGATCCAACTGCATCTATTTCATCGATGAAGATGATACAAGGCGCCTATGAAACATAAAAAATTGAAATCACACACACAGCACGAAGCAACAACAAGCCTGACATCAACAAATGTTGAAATTCAGAGTAAAATACGATCATGATTAAGCCATGGAAAGTTTGGGGATTCAAATTTAAGCCAGCTGATAGATCAACTCCAACATCCTCAAACCTCTCTTTCTCTGAAATCTTATCCATTAAAAAACAAATAAAAACATGAACTCACATGAGGGGCATGAGAATCAGTGTTTTATGTTTTATAAACCATTTATTAAATCTCATCACACTTATTTTGAAGATAAAACAAGAACACCTCCACCTCAACAACCAACACCAACCCCACCCCCCACCTCCTTCTCTCCCACCTGATCTTTCTCAGGAAAAATGTGTGTGTGTGTGTGTGTGTGTTAACGAAAAGAAGCTTCCTGAGACGAGCATTCAATATATATCAATCATCCAGAGTATCTATCTTTCTTCAACATTTATAAAATTCTCAAAAAACTAAAAAATAAAAATAAAATGACCAACAAAACATATTCAGCAGCAGGAATAGTAGAAAAAACCACATCAAACAGCATAAGTAGTTGACCAGAGAATCCCAAATCTTATTTATGTTGTTTCCTCCCGTTTTTTCCTTTTCTTTTCAACCTTACTAAACTGACAAAGCCAATGCTTCTTAATGACAAACCTTTTTTTTGGCTGCCTGGAATAAGGATCTTACACGCCTAGCACCAACCCCAACAAACCTTCCATGCAAAACATAAAATATATTGAATTCTTAAATCGGCATAACATATATCAACAATGATTAACATCCTAAAAAAAAATAAAGCAAGAAATGGCTTACATTTCCTCAAATTCAGATCCTGCTCGATAGAAAAATGGTACTCCAGCTTCTCCAGCAATAGCCTTCAAGGTTGAAAAATTATCAAAATCATATCATAAAAAACTACTATCAAACCAGAAGAATTTATATGACAAACTACAATATCTAAATGAATGCCAAAGGACCTGTTAGGGAAAAGAAAGATTTCCAGGGGAGTTCAAGAAAAAGGACTAAACACCAATCCTCACAAACCCAGAAGTATGAATTTCCAGTCCAATTTAGAGTGCAAGGACATTCATCAATTCTTTCTGTATACTATATACTTCAATAGGCACCAATTCACAGGTGTGGAAAAAATTGTCAATATCATTGAGTGTGCATCTATATTGTTAAAACAGGAAGTAAATGTACAAGCTTTGGTTAACCCAAAAAAAAAAAAAAAATTATATATATATATATATATAAACTAATATAATTTTCATACTAACTAGAGGAAGCCTTAATATTCCCCTGAATGTTCAATAGGGAGTTAGTTATCTCTAGGTAGATTTTTTCCAAAGTACAGTGAACAGAGAACAGTTTGTGCTTCCTTGTTCTAGCTAAGTTCAAGTCCTAGAAACACCTTGACAGACATCAAACATTATCTATAGGAATAGAGAAAGTACTCCTTACCTTGGCCAACAGAGTTTTTCCTGTTCCAGGTGCTCCTGTCAAGAGAATTCCCTGCAAAGAAATACACAAGACATATAATTTTGAGAGAAGTCCATCGAGTAGCAAGAGTAGAAAAGAGCATATTGGCGAAAAGAGACGTACTTTTGGAAAACAAATAAGATCACACAAACCTTTGGCAACTTCCCACCAAGGCGAGTGAACTTTGATGGGTTTTTTAAATACTCAACTACTTCTACAAGTTCTTGTTTTGCATCATCACAACCTTTGACATCTTTGAATGTTTTAACATTCTGCAAGAACACAATCAGTCAGGCAAAACAGCTGGATTCATCTGTTATATCTCAAATACAAAATTGATCATATGACATACATAATTGTAGATACAGCATGCACCGCGTGATAATCTAGGACTATCAATAATAATAGTCAAGTGGGATAGGATTCAAACAATAGTCTTGAGATGAAAATGAAAGCTTTCACCACGATACAGTTTTCTTTTATTATTAAACTCTTTAAATTGAACCTTTTAGTACTTACCATTAAGGAAATTTGGTCCTCCAATAATCCAAACCTAAATTATCTCATCTTCTTCGATCTTCGCTCTGAAGAGATATAAAAAATGACAACCAATTTAAACCTAATCTATGTCCTCTACTATCTACGCACCCAAGAAAGACAAGAACAACCACTGAACATGCAAATGGTCAAAATAGACTTAGGAACAATCAGAATAGCTAGAAACAATATACAACTTTAATGTCCTCTACTATCTACCCACTCAAGAAAGACAAGAACAACCACTGAACAAGCAAATGGTCAAAATAGACTTAAGGATGATCAGAATAGCTAGAAACAATACACAACTTTAATGTCCTGTACTATCTACCCACCCAAGAAAGACAAGAACAACCACTGAACATGCAAATGGTCAAAATAAACTTAAGGACAATCAGCATTGCTAGAAACAATACACAACTTTAATATTACCTTCTCCGGCATAACTTCTTTATTTAACTCCTTTGGGGCATAAGAAGAGCTTGACCCAACGCCTGAAGTTCCTATTCCACCCAGGCTTCCTATGTACTTCTGGAGAGCAGCAGCACCCATTAACCTGAAAATATATATCCTATTCAGTAGAGTAACAAGTCAAATAAAAACAAGCACTGACCACATATATCTCATATAAGAGAGTAACAGATTTTTAGTCCCTTGCATGTATTATTTACAAAATTTGAAACTTAATAATCAAGAAAAATTACACTAAATTAAAGACCCATACCACACTAATCCGATGGCAACAGTGAATAGGATAGTTGAGATAAGCTCTTGGGCAAATCGTGATTTGTTTGGGACTTTTGGATCAACCTAATAAAGGAAATGACATCAATCAGCATCTGAAATTTCACAACATTCACAGACTGAGAGAATCAAATAGAGGAAGCCTTAAGGTAGAGAACAACAGTAATGATCTTACTTCCAATAACCATGGGTTTTTGAAAATCATAGGGTAACAATTATATTTGTATCTCCCTGCACAGGCAACAAGACTGACTCTAGTACTGAAAAATTACCATAACCACATGCAATGGCTGTTTCTCAGATACTCCAGGGTTCAAGAATGGCTCATTGGTGTTCCCAGATGCACGCTGCTGCAATTCTTGCAACTACAAGTAAATTTAAATTAATTATTTATATGAAATAATTTTTCAAAAATAATTATACAAAATCAGGAAGTCTAAAAGAAACAGATATAACAAATGAGGTAGAATTCATGAAAGGAATAGCAGTTGAAAGAAAGATTTAAAGAGCAGAAATTCAATACATATTACCAACTCTTTAGAAGCACATAAAAGGGCATGTATAGAACATAACAGAGTTAATTACTTCGAACAAGTAAATTTGCTTTTCAAATATAATGATGAATATATATAACAACACATCAACCATGAAAGCCAATGAAAGCAATTTATGATAGATTACCAATGCAGGAAGAGTGGAGGGCTTTCCAGACGGCTCATCAGGAAGATATTCTGCAATAGCATTAGTGGCCACAAGGGCTCGAAGATACTCAACGACCCCTCTACTGTCCACTTCATGGTCCCTTTGCTCAAACCGCTTGATAACTGCCTCAGGACTGAACAAAGAAAACAAGATAACTAATCCCATTAAGGCTGTCCATGAGAGTGCTCTTTAGTATTAAACAGGAATTCATTATAAGTGCTTCCAACAAAACACTTTATAGTGCTTACCCAAATAGGTACTTCTTCAAAAGCACTTTTATTTATTCTTTTTTTTTTTTGCTTTATTTTTTATTTATTTATTTTTTTTTGGGAGGCGGGGGGTTAATCATGAAAAGCGCTATTGACTATAACAAAAATAAACAGTCCCACGTACAATTAAATACATCCATTACTCCCAAAACAACAATACAAAGGCCATGAATAATGCCCACCTCTGCTTATTGAGTTCAGATAACAAAGCAGTCTGCTTGGCCGGGTCTTTGGGGTTGGCATTAGCTTGAGCAATAAGCTGCTCAATGCGCTTCTCCTGGCGCCAAAAGGGCCACCAACTAAGCCAATCCCACGTCATAAATTTCTCTATCCCTCTCCTCAACCTTACCCAGACACCCATCAGAAAGACCATCAACGGAATTTTTTTACCATCCACAGCCGCCCCAGCCCCCTCCTGATTTTCAACCAATTTCTGATTATTCCTCCAATTACCCTCCCTATCATTCACCCCCTCAGCAACCCTTACCACCTCACTCTCCTTCGAAAACTCACACTCAGAAACTTCATCGGAGTTTGAATTATTGAGTAATTTAGAATCTTCGGAGTCGACGTTCTCGGCGTGCAATGCGCAAGGAATCAACAGAGGGTTGTAAGAAAATCGCGAATTTGAGAAGGATGATGAAGACAGAGGAGGAGGAGGAGGAGGAGAGTGGTGACGTGGATGGGAGATGGAATGGCGGAAACGGTACCGTTTTGAGGAGGAAGAAGTGGTGAAGGTGAGTGAGAGTGAGGGCTTGCCTAAGAGAGAGGCTTGAAGAATGATTGCCATTGTTCGTGTTTATTCCTCTTTTGTTAGGGTTTAAGAAGTGTAAAGATTGAAAGCTCGCTCGCTCGCTCTCTCGTTCGTGTTCTTTATTTTCTATTTATTTTTATTTTTATTTTTATCTCAGAAGAGAAAAGAAGCGAAGCAGAGCAAAGCGAAGCGAGAGAGGAGAGCCACAGGATTGGCCTGTGTGGGACTGGCAGTGTTAAGAAGATTAGACGGAGAAGAAGTGAAAGTGAAAATTAAAACCTTATCTCCAATCGATTCAATTTGGCGACGGCTTACGTGCTGTGATTATGATTTTCTAACATCCCCCTCCTCCCTTACTCACTACCCGTTAAAATGAAAAATGAAAAATGAAAAATGAAAAATGAAATATTAATAATTAAAAAAAAAAAAAAACACACGCGCTTATATAGTCCCCTCAACGACAACGTTTCAGGAATGCAGACCCAAGCAACAGGATAACGGTACTGCTCAAGTCCACAAATATACGGGAAAAAAAAAAATGCTTGTGTAAACAATTCGCCCGTTAAAGTGCTACATCAAACATGGCGTTACCTGCATTGTGTTTTTACTAATCAGCGGCTTAAGCACTACTAATGCATAATATTCTAAACCATAAATTAGAATATTGTGACAGTCATGACTCATGAGCTGAGCATTTCACGTGTTTAGGGTGCAAGTAAAGCACAGAATGCACCTTTCATATGGCAAAGCAAAGTTTTTTTTTTTTTTTTTTTCTCAAAAAGGGTTTCGCTTGCAAGAGCGACAACTGACAACTTCAAGCAAAGTTGAAAAACAGGAAAGAAGGAACGTGAGAGCTCTTTCTCAAAGTATTTCACATTAACATTAAGAAGAATCCGCAGTTCATAATGGCAGCCGCCAACAGGTATTCAAGCCCACCACTTACATAAACGTCACCTTCAGAATTGCATTGTGGGGTGAAAATTAAAAACCCAAAAAAAGAAAAAGAAAAAAGGAAAAAGATGTGACAATTTCATCCCAACGGAAACACTTCAGAATTGTGAGATCTTCACAAGTTGCCTTTGCTTGATCAATGGTTCTTTCATCCCAATGGAAATCCTACTTTTGAGTATGCTTCGCTTCCCACCACCAAACAAAACTAGCAGAACCATTTCTGAAGATATGCTATTGCATGTGATCAGGTCTTGGCGGGGGCATTGCCCCGTGATGATGAGGCATGCCACTCTGGCCTGGCATGTGCATCTGCATCATTCCAGCGCCCATAGGCATAGACCCAGGAGGTATGTAGGGATGATTGCCCATCATGGGCATGGACTGTGATACTGGCGGAACAGCTCCCCATCCTGCTGCAGTAGACTGATGCATCATAGGCTGCTCCGGAGGTGGAGGAGCAAACTGAGCCGCATTGTATTGATTAGCAGTGGCACCAACCATTGGAACCGGCTGTTGTCCAAGAATTGAAGGTTGAGAGTTCACCATGGGAGTGCTAGGCAGCGTATAGTCTCTGCTCCTATCATTATTGACCTGAAATCAGCATATCAAGCACTGAATAACATGTCTCAAAGAATTTTCTGGTAAAAGAAAAGGACTGGACACATGTACAAATTAATCAACCTTAATACTAAGATCAGTGTGGCGAGAGTATGATATGTGAAGCTTGCAAAAACCTCCATCATAGATACAGTGTCCTTCCAAAGCTTCCTTTGCAACAACAGCCGTCTGAACATCTGCAACCAGTGGCACCATAGCAACATCAATTAATCACCTTAAATGATGACTTAAAAAAGTTGCATGCCTAAGCAATATGGCATTTATTATGAGGGAAATTATTCAGAAAAGATTTGGCAGATTCAGTAACTTACCAGGGTATTGAATCAAAGCCTGAAGTCCACCATTCTTATCAAACATCGCAATCTTTTGGACAGGACCAAAAGCAGAAAAGACCTAGCCATGGTTTATAAAGGGGGCAAAACAATCAGTACTAAGAAAAGCATGCCTCATCAATAACGACTTTAATACTTATTTTATGGTGAATGGAGATACCATGTGTAAAACATCCAAGGTGACAGCATACTGCATGTTCTCAATAGATGCAAGAAGTACATTGCTCTCGGGTTCTAGTTTCTTTCCATCAAGACCAACACTCAACTGCAATGATGCCATGAATACTTAATTAATAAGCAAACAAGCATATTAAAATTTGAATGGGGAGAAAAAGAAAGTAAAAAATACATGGCAAGTAAAACTGCACCCATAATATGCATCATGTAAAATGCAAGCTGTTTGGAAACAGCATTTTGGCATGTATGACAGATATACAAAAGTTTCAAAGCAGCCACTCTATGCTTCTGCACATGGATGACAACAATACACAGAATAAGAAGATTATGAAAACTTTACAGAATACATAGCTTAGGGTAGAACCATGGTCTAATTGCCTCACATGAGCCGCATGCCAATCACAAACAATTTGATTGCAGTTTCCAGCTACCAATGCATACAATAACTTACAATACACAGGATAAAAATACTATGAAAGCTTTTCAGAATACATAGCTTAGGCTAAAACCATGGTCTACTAGCTTCACATGAGCCAGATGTAGTACAGAAATAATTTGATTGCAATTTCTAGCTAACAATGCATATAATAGTAAACTTGCGATTCCAGCTACCTGGCCACTGGCATCTATGGCTGAGGGAGCAACAGGAAGGTAAGGATTAGTGTAGTCCCTGAAATTTCAAATAACATAAATGAGCTACAGAATAATAAGCATGCAACAGATAAGACGAAGCCTAGTAAATAATAAAAAATGAACATCATATGGAACCACTAGAGAAACAAAAAGACAAGCAAATACAAGTCTTAGGCTGAAGGAGAGGACACAAACAAAATATGCTATGATATAATAAGTGAGATAAAATTAATTAACAAGATTACCTGCTACGGTGGCTCTGAAATTTCACACTCAAGTCTGTGTGAGCAGAATACGTAATCCTCAGGGTACACGGCCCCATATTTTCTGGAAGAAGATACCTGATACCAAGGATAATAAAGTCAGTAGATCATGGTCGTGCTGCATTGACAGCAATGAAATTCTAATACAACTGGCAAAGCACATAGCTTCATCTGTAGGAAACATGAATGTTCAAGGAATCTGCATATAAAGAACCACCTAGCAAATTCACTAGAAAACAGGATAATCTGGTGAACAGTGTGCCAATTTTTGCTGAAACTATAAGACCTTGTAAGTTAAAGAAAAGCAGAGCATAAGATGTTTAATTCTCCATCTGAAACTTAATAGAACACTTATGCAAAAAGCTCTTCAGTTTATGAAAAAAGCTCTGCCATGGTTGGACATGTTATTATTTCCTATCATGTTTGCACCATCTATAGGTATACACATTCCACAGCAGTTAGACTAAATACCGTGTCAAAAAATTAATACAATCGTCACCTAGGGATGCTTCTTCCATCCAGGGCATTTTTTGCAGATGAGGCAGTTTCTGTATCTGAAAATTGCACCAATGCCTAAAAAGATAATGCATTAAATGAGTTTATGTTCAGAGAATGCAAGAAACAAAATTTTAGCAACAGATATATAAGTGCATATACCTGAAAGCCAGCTGTCTTCTCGAAGGTAGTTATCTTATGCACAAAACCGAATGCTGAAAAGACCTGCAATATGAAAATGACTTTTTAGAAGAGATAGTGTGAGACAGATATTCTAAAAGTTTCAAAGAAAATATCCTGCACTGTATCATCTAAGAGTTATTATAAATGTTGATAAACACGAATATCCAGGTTTCAAATAAACAGATAGCGGCACTTTTTTCTCCGATATAAATAGAAAACTGCATTGAAGCAAGGAAATAAGGAGTTCTGGGGAGCTTTACTGTTCCTGGGAGGCTTCAGCTTGCACCAACGCTTGTACAAGAACCAAGACATACAAGAAAGTTGAAAAGGTAATAATGGATAAAAAGATAAGCATCTATCTGTCAAAAAACTAACAAAGAAAAGGCAATTTTTCAATAGGTTATGCGGCAGTAGACTGCATAGTATTATTACAAAAAACCAACTAATTAGATTCATTCTTTCAAGCTAAAAGTAACATCATATTCCTAAAACCTAGTAGGATCACTGACTGCTGTATAAACGCAGGAATTGGAACAAGGGAGTGAGAATATTTTTCTACCCCCATTCAATGTCACTGAAAACCACCCGCCCGGGGGGGGGGGGGGGGTGTTGGTTGGTGGGCGGGCCAGGGGTGTTGTCAAATTCTATACATATAAACTTTGCATATAGTAGACAGATAAATCTTATTTACACTTACCAAAAAAAAAAGAAAGAACTACAACCAAAATCCAATTGATTAAGTAAAAGCATTTGTCACAAAAGCCTGGAAAATGATCATACTGGATAAAACCCACACCATCATTAGCTACACAACAACCAAAACATAGCATAGAGCACACAGAAGTGAAAAGACAGAGGGATGCACAAGAGAAAAGAAATGAAATCACCCTAAACTATTAGAACGATACGAATAGGAAGGTAAGGAGGAAGTGTAGGGAAGAAAGAGACAGTGTTAAGGAAAAGGAGAAAGGAGACAAACACACATGTGCTCTTTCTCCTGATGCACTAAGCTGCCATTGGAGATATTTCCTTGACAAGGGCCTGCTGATCCATTTACATTCATGTCAAACAAAAGCTTTCCAAAACATGACAAACTACAACCTACTTACAGAAGCTCATTGATAACACCATTAAGTAATATGTTACCTTGTCTAAACATAAATGGAAGGCAAAAAGTGCACTTACCAGATGTAGAACATCAATGCTCACAAGCCGAGCATCCGTACCCTCAATGGTTACCAACAGTACATTTCCTGCAACATCTGCTGTTGTTTTGTTATTCACAATTTCCTGCCTATTAGAATACTGCAGGTAGACAGTCTTCCCCCGCACTTGGGCAGGCTCAGAAGATGAAGCATAATATGATATCATCGCAATAGCTTGATTCAAATCTGCCTGAAGAAAATTAAGGAGTATGAAAGACAAAAAGTTAATAACATTATGGTTGAGTTGCTGAAACAATACAGAAAGATCCCACATCCACTTACAAATTCTATAAAAGCCTGATTCCGATTGGCTCCAACATTGCACTTTGTGTTCACAACCTTACCAAAGGGCTTACCAAGTTCAATTAACTCCTCCTCTGTGCATTCCCATGGCAAGTTTCTCAAATGGAGCACCTTAGATGGGGGTTGGGTGTAACGGAACTGCGGCTGGCTAGACACAGATGCCATCCTTTAAAACCAACCCAACCCAGTAAAGAACAAAGCAAATAACAGCTTCCCCCTTCAACTACTACAATACAACCCAGATAAATATGAGATTCCTTATCATATCGAACCAAACATACATATGTCAGAAGGTAATCTCAAACAAATCTACATTTCATCTTCATTACATCAATGCACAATAAGAAATATATGAGAAATTTTTGGTCTACAATCTGGAGGGGTGACTTTCTTTGTCATATTCACTTTTGAGGCCACATTGATTCAAAAGAACTTCAAAAAAAGAGCAGTCAAAATAATAATTTCCGCATTTTCAACTTCTTTAGAATATGCTAAAATCAATTTTGTGCAGAAATTTCAAACAAGCTTCTAACAATTACAACAACCAGCCAGTACAATCACCAGAACAACTAAAAAAGAGAATGCTACAAAAATTATTATTAAAAAAAAAATCTCTTCCACAGCGGTGTGTTTGATTCCTTTTGATAGTTTCAATAAGATAGGACATATTTTGAAGTTTAACAAGACAACTTCTCAATTGTATTATAGATTCTGGAACTGACCATTAAAACATATTTTCTCATATTTTTAGTGCTCCTTTTTTTTGGGGGGGGGGGGGGGGGAAACATCGTATCGTTAATCTCGACACACGAAAATTGAGGAGTAACTGAAAATAAAAGAAAATAAGAAGATCGATTTTGTTGACTAGGGAAAATTGAGAGAGAATAGAAAACAATACCTACAAGAAGTAGAGAGCAAAGCCTTGATTTTTGATAATTTCGAAGTTAGGGTTTCGGGCGGGCAAGATACAAACGAGCCAATTTGAGGATTTTCTACTTTTTATCAGATTTTTTTTTTTTGGGCAGGGGGGGGGGGTGGGTTGGTGGAACCGAATACTTTTGTTGGCGCCGGGCTAGCGTAGCGTGCAACGGGTTGAGGTAAGGCCTGCTTTCGCTTTGTATTTATAGGTGGAATTGAGGATTGGCAGCGTGGTATTATTTCTGTGTTTATCTGTTAAAGTTGGATTTCGTGAATTTAAAAATTATAGTAAGGTGAAAATAAAAATAAATGAATAAGAATGAGGAAGCAATTGATATTTATACTTACAAAAATTTTAGACTATTTTGATTGCAGATCGGTAAACACAATATTAATTTTTTTAACCTTTTAAAAATACTCATATAAAAAAGAAAAAAAAAACTTTTTAATCCACTATAGTCTTCTTGTCATACAATATTATGTTGGAGCTAAAATTTTAAGGCATACTATCCATGTTATTCACCTTATAAATATATGTAAATGGTATATCTTATAAAATATTTAAAAATAAAAATTTATTTTATCAATTTAAAAATAAAAATTTATTTTATCCCTATATTTTAAAATTATTATATGTTTAGTTTCTATATTTTATGATTAATATCTATTTAGTTTCTCTAATTTTAAAATATATCAAAATATTTGTGCTGTTAAATTATCGACATCATTACTATCATTTTTTGTTCCTTTTGATTTACTTTTATAATATTAACCTCTTATAATAATTTTTACTTTTTTAGACATTAATAAAAAAATTAAATTACTAATGTATTCCCAAAAAATCGAATAGAAATAATATTTTCTTGGGACACTATGCTAAGGAGTTAATATTCTAATTTTTTATTAATGTTCAAAGAATTGATAACTTAATTTCTTTTACAATATTAATTTCTTTTGACATAAATGAACTTCTACAAAATTAATATGTATTCTTTCTATTTTATTTTATTTTTTTATTAAATTAGTGATTTAATTTCTTATTAATATCCAAAAAGAAGGAACGTTATCATAAAAAGAAATTTTTACAAATAGTACAAGTGTTGATAGCCTAACACCAAAATGTCTTAAAGTATTTTTAAAAATAAGATCCAACAACTACTAATTTTAAAGTATAAAAAGTAAACGAATTTTTACCCTTTTACGAGTCCTATAGGCCAGTGATTTGTTCTCTCTTCCAACTCAAAGCAAATTAATCAAAAAACTAATTGAATGGTAAGCATATCATCAATTCACTTGTTAAGTCTGCTATAATAATTTCACTTCGCCATTTGTAAAATATTTTCTCTTAGAACCCAGTTTTATTTTATTTACTAGGCAATATCAACATTCATCTTTATATCAAAACAAATTTAAAAGAAATTAAATTTTCTTAATTAAGAATAAAACATAAATAAGTACCAAGATTACTTATATAGACATAGAAAGTAAAGTGCTACTAAATGAACACAAAAGGAAAAGAATACAAATCAAGATTTCAAGAAAAAAATCCAAATCACTTTTACAAGAAGATATGTGGTCCAAGAATTATAATGTGATCGTTGGAATATATAGTAACAATCAAGTATACTTCACGGTTGGCCAACGAGCACATCCTTGTAAGGCGTTGAAGCAGGAGCAGGAGCAGGAGTAGGAGCAGCCACTGCTACTGCTTCTTCTTCAGCTGCTGGCCTTTTTCTTCTCCTTTGCTGTTCTATAATGAGCGGGACTTGGCCTTCCCTCTCTTGTATCAGCCGTTCATGTGCTCCTCCTCGCAGTTTCTCGAGCCGTAGACCATCCATTTGCTGCATCTTGAATACCTTAACTACATTAGTTAACCCTCCAAAGAATAGCATTAGGCTTCCGATAATTCCAAGCCATGCCCAATTTGTGCCCTGCATAATTAAGAGGCAAATTAACTAAGTGCTTCTCGTATTTGCATTACTTGAATACTTAATACTAAACTCAACTACAGTCACACAATTGGGAGTGTTTTTTACCCTGCAAGAGTTTCTCTAGAAAATATATCAAATGCTTCCTTCAAGTCTTCAAACACTTAAATCAAGCACTGAGATACATATTACTGACATGACTTCAAATACTAATTAAGGTATTTGCCTAATAACATAGCCTTTTGGTAAAGTCTTATACAAACAATTTTATGCTGAGTCGAGAGGCTAAATATGATCTTTGATCGATCACATTAAAAAAAAAAAAAAAAAAAAAACACTCAACACATTTGTCATAACCCAAGAGAGATAACTTAAAAGGTATTTTCACATATCATTACAGAGAAGCCTTCTAGGGAAGGCACAAGCAACTCTGCACATTCACAACCCCCCCGCCCCCAAAAAAAAAAAAAAAATTCTTGATTAAGGAATTAAAGCACAAATATGGTATGACGGAAGCTTACAAGAAGCTCTGTCCCATGGTGCAGCCATCCAGCTTGTTCGCGGCTATTGAGTATCGCACCTACCACCAACAACAAACTCCCCATCAAGAACGGAATGTGGACACTTTGTTGCAAGATTTGAACATGACCATCGGCCCTCTCATAGATTTGACACGAGTTGTGAATTGATCCAAGCAACCATAAAGCAGGGCCAGCAATAAGCATGCTCAGAGCATGCTTTTCCAATTTAAAGAGACCATAATTTTTCTCTTCCTACAAAATTTGTAAAAAGCCACAAAAATTTTATTTAAATGAACCCATAATAGTCATAACACGGTATAGCTTGATTGATATAAAACAATCAGAAACCACAAGACGACAATTTAAGACCACAAGTCTATTAATGCAGACTTAATGGGCACGTACCCAATTGTCAATTGGGGTTGATTCAATTTTCACAACATTTGCCAGCCAAGCTGACTGTTGGCAGACCAAATTGTGCCCAAAAGTTTAAACAAAGCCGAGAACACAAAGTCCAAATTTTAAGTCATTTCATTGCGGTATATATAAATAATGGAGCAATGACAGTTAATTAAAAAAAATTAAACAAAGCTACGCGTACAGATCGAGTGTACCTTATTTCCCTTAGGTTTATTTACGTGGGTTGATGTATAATATCAGCAATGAAAACAAACCTGAATAAAGAGAAAGAGGACGGCCAAGAAAAAAAGAAGAGACCCGAGAGTCTGAACAACAGGAACCGCAAACTCAACAAGGGCAAGCTGTATATCAAACCCTAATAAAGGAAACCAATAATCGATCCCAGCGAGATGAGCAAGAAGATCATGAACATTAACAACCATTATCAATGCCAAAGCCGTAAGCAATAGCACAAGACCCGACTTGGGTTCTCTGGAAAACTCGGCAGCAAATCCACCAAGAAGCACGATCGTTGCAAACACATAGAGCCCAGCGTTTATGTACTCGGCTCTGTTTCTTGACAGTCGTGGGCCGTACATTCGGGTCTCTCTTGCCGATGCTAGCTTCACCATTATTGCTGCAAATTAAATAACAAATTTTATTGTAAAAACAAAGGTTATAAATTGAGATCAAATATGTGTGCTTTTGAAGTGGTGGTGTTAAGAGTTCTTTGATCTTGTTTAAGAGAAGAGGTGGTGTGATGTGGATCGAGAAGTGAAAGAGAGAGAAGTTGTTGGAAGGAGGGTACGTGTCTTCATGCATGGTGATCAAATTGAGAAATTGAGTTTGAACATTGAATGAGAGAACACGTGTGACATCATCTCGTGATAGAATTTTAGAATACTTCCTAGATTATATAATTAATTAATATACGTATAAGATATGCATAAATTTACACGATTATACGCTTATCTTAATATTATCTATTTAATGTATAATTGATATGGTACTTAAAATTGTTCTAAAATTTCTCCATCTCGTGTGTATTAAGTGTTAAGACAGGGATGACCGGTTTAATTGAGTAATCCAAGAGTGGTATGGTATCGAAGTGAGAGAGACTACCTTACAACAGCTATATTGTAGCAGCCCCTACAAAAGTTAATTATCAATTTTTCTTTTAAAAATAAAATCAGCGCCAGTTGCGCAACCTTCAAAATTAAGGGCTATCAAAATAAGAAATTAAGAATGATTTATTGACTATTTGTCAAAACTTGTGTTTTATTTGAATAAAAAAATTACGCGAATTTTCTATAATTATCCTTATAAAGTGGCCCTTGTACATATTTACACAAAATCATGGGGAGAAATATCATTGCCTTGATTTTATTCTACATTATTATAACCTACAAATAGATTACATACTCAAGAGTGGTATCAGATTGTGTAAAAGAAAATATTGGCATGTGCAGGATAATATATGATGAGATGATATAAGATTAAGCAATATATTATTTTATGTTTGGAGTAGTATAAATAGGATTAGCATCTAAATAATTATGTATTGTATTTGATATGTGAATATATAGTCATTAATATTTTTTATTTGTTAAATTAGTCAAAATTATCTTAAATTAATTATTAGACCACAATCTGGGAAGTAAATTTGCTTCTCTATAAACTCATATATTTATGGTTGAAGCTTTAAAATATTGTATCAGAAGTTGAATATAGCTAAAAGTTAAAAAAATCTATAAAGCAATATAAAATATAAACTAAATTAAACCAATGTAGCTAAAAATAAAAAATACAGAATATAATCTATACTAAATCAATTCATCTGTAAATTTAAGCATTGGAAGAGGGGGTGAAGGGAGAACAAAATCTGCTCTTAACTTTCACTGACATGCTCTATACCTTGAAGGATATTTTAACACTCTTGGAATCCCTTAGAATAGAATTTTTTAACTATTCGTTTCACTGGTTGGCGGGCCTAAGATTGCTTATTCTAATCCTACTTTTGCCAATAAACATAAGATTAGCATTACTTCATCCTAAAGTAACTCAATCCCAATATATTTAATTGGCATTAAACAGCCCCAAGGAAAGTAGATAAGAGAATTGTGCCATAAATCCTGGTGATTTCAAAATCTTGGAAATTCATGGAGATTATTGTTCCTATATAATTACCTTTATTGATGGAACCAGGCATAGTAAAAGTGGAATTGATAGGGTAGGAAAATTAGAAGGTGAAATTGATTGGTAAGAAACATTAGATATCGTTTTAGTATCGAATTAAACTAACACAATTAGATTACATTCTAATCAAAGTGTGATTAGACATTATTCTAATGAAAATGACTCAATGAAATTTTTAATGACATACAATGCTAGATTAAATGATCCTCTAATATAAACGACTCTATAAGAGATATTTTGATAAATAATCGCAGACAAAATTATAAACGAGAGATTTTATTGAATAATTAAATTGAAGTTCTCAAAATAATTACAAGACCTCTCTATTTATAATAGAGGAAACCCACTTTCCTAAATTAACTTAAAAAGAAAAACTAAATTTCAATGAAAATAAAAGATATTTCCTAAGTTAACTTAAAAAAGAGAAACGAAATCACAATTATAATGGAAATAAAAAATATTTTCTTAAGTTAACTAATCTCATACCTTAATCGACTCTACTAAAAATAAAAAGTTTTAAAATAATAAAATACAATAATTGACTCTAAATAAAATAGAAAGTCCTAAAATAATAAAATTTTAGATTCTAATAATTCATAAAATAATGTCTTACATTAGTCTACTATTCTTAAAAGAAACTTGTCCTCTAATATAAATATAGTTTAGAGAATGAAACTTGTAGTATAAAAGCAAATCATCTTGTAAGTCAAACTTATAGCCCTGCTCATCAATTTTCCTTGAAACTTTGAAGTATCCATACTTCATTAATTTCCTTCACTTATATATTCTTCGAGGTAATGATAATTTCCAAGAACGAATAATAATCAAATAACTCTTCTCTTTCCTTAATTGATGCTCAATGCACTCCCCAATAAGTTTCACCTTCTCAATCAAATATTCTTCAAGTATAGTTTTCTTATCTTCAATATAAATAGGCAAAAACATTTTAATCATTTCAACTTCTTTAACTTGATTTTACTATACATCCTTGATCGTACTGTTAGGCTTAATGTGCAAATTAAGGATATGTTGTTTTTCTTCTTTAAAAATCCTAGAGAGATAAAAAATCTCATTATCTTCAACATTAATATTGTCCTCTAATGAAACATTGTGCAAAATATCACTCTTGTCCTTGAAGGAAAAATCATGTATATTTTTGCACAAATTGTCAAATTGAAACTTTAAATTAATAATAAATCATACATTTTCTTTTGGAATCTCATGTTTCCTTAACAATAGGAGAACTCATTGGTACATATCTAGATACTTTCATAGCAACACATCATTCCTTGATTAAATCCTGGACTTCTTCAATTTTTTTAATCATGTCATTAAAGTTTTTTGTTGCTATGACTTAATTTGTGATTTGATTTACTTGGCTAAATGAATTGCATGCTGTAGATTATAGATAGTATATGTAGGCATCCTTTCTTGAATATATAAATCAAGCCATTTCACAAGTCTTATAGTTGTATTCTCTTTAGGCTCATAATAATATTTGCACCCATAAAATTGTTTAAACTTATAAGCATAAGTAGGAATGAATCTTGTACCTTATTATATCGAACAATAATTAAGAGGGATAAACTCAGAATACAAAACACGTTTCATATGGCTCCATGATCAAACTTTGCATCTACCATGGTCAAGTCCAGAAGTTTGCAACTCATCCCACCATTGTGAAGCACTTATGCTTAATCTACTAGCAACAAAGGATACTTGCTCTTCTTTAGGAGTGTGCTAAAATAGAAACCAATGCTCAGTCTTGTCTAACCAATCAAGAAATTTACTTAGACAAGTGTGTGCATATAATTCCGGTATATGATGAATATGAGGGCAAGGATGGTAGTTTGCCATTTAATTTTCCATACAATGATAATACCATAAATAAAGTTCAACTCTTGGGTTTGGTATGGTCAGCTAAATGATGGTGGTTAATGACCATAGGTGGCGGCAACAATGGTGGTTATAGGTAGTGGCTAGGGTTTTATTTATTTATTTTTTTAATGATGGATTTGGTGGGAATGGATATGAGTATCTCGAAAAGTTGTGTAATTAACACAAAACCACTATGATAGCATTTGATAGGGCGAGGCGTAGCATAGCGAAATTGATAAGGTGGGAAAACTATAAAGTAAAATTGATGGTGAAGAAACGCAAGATATCATTCTAGTATTGGATCAAATCAACGGGATTAAGTTATGCTCTAATCGAAGCGTGATTAGATATCATTCTAATCAAAATGATCCAATGAAATTTTTAACAACACACAATACGAGATTAGGTGTCTCTCTAGTCCAAAAGACTCTACAAGAGAGATTTTAATAGATAATCAAGAGGAAATTATAAAAGAGGGGTTCTATTGAATAATTGAATCGAAGTTCTCGAAATAATTATAAGACCTCTTTATTTATATCAGAAGAAGCTTACTTTCTTAAGTTAACTTAAGAGGAAAACTAAATTATAATCGAAATAAAAGATATTTTCCTAAGTTGACTTAAAAAGAAAAACTAAATCACAATTATAATGAAAATAAAAAATATTTTCCTGAGTTAACTAATTTCATACCTTAATCGACTCTGATAAAAATGGAAGTTTTAAAATAATAAAATATTATAATTGACTTTAAATAAAATAAAAAGTCCTAAAATAATAAAAATTTAAAATTATAATTCTTAAAATAATGTTCTACATCATTCACTTGATACTTTGAAGTTCGCCGCAATCCAAAATCTACTCCAATATGTGAGCAAATTCCACATTTTTTAGAAGGGGGAAAGAGCCTTCGAGTAGGATTGAACTGATAATTTCAACGCCAGCCAACAATTAGGCATTTTAGGACTCTTTAATGTAACAAATGTGTAAATAACCCCTGACCATACTAATTTACAATTGTTTTGCAATGACATGGTAGAAAATATTCTATATACAAGTCCTTAAATCAATGATATACATAGTGCTCTTCTCGTTGAACTACCCCATAGTTTACAAACAACCTTGATTTCGTCTTGAAAAAAGCCACACAACATCAAATCCTCTTTCTCTTCTTTAATCTCCTGTGATGATCCCATCTCTCCTCATTTAAGCATAAACTGCAAAATATAAACCAAGAACTGCTAGGTCGATGCTCTACGGATTTGAAGGCATAATGCAATGTCAAAAAAGAAAAGCAAAGAGAAAAAAAAATCGTGGACTTGCTTGCAGTATAATTTCTTTTGCATATACATACTGGCCATGGCTGTAAAATTTAAATTAACCTCGCCATATATCGATCATATGCAGCAAGCAAGAGCATAAAAATATATCAATATGAAAAGCGTTTTATCCACAGTTCTAAGTGTTAGGAAAATATGCTTTTTAAAAGTATATTGGTTTATTTAATTGTAATAAACTTTTTTCTAATTAATAAAATAATTGAGGTATTTTATTCAAATATCTTATTTGCATTAATTTTTTTTATTAAAGTAGCAAGGAAGAGCATAAAAATATTATCTTAATTTAATAAATGAAAAAATAAACTTAGCGTTTTTTATCCACAGTTTTGTCTTAATCACCAAAAGCGAAATTAACTTTATAATAACTCCGAACATGATTACAAATAAATAAACAAATACAAATTAACTTGCAGAAATCAGAAATGAATGGATCTGACCCGTTTAAGGAGATGCAATCATTATTATTCGAAAGCATACAATTATGGAGGTGCAATCATTTCTCCGGCAGATGTTCAAATGATCCCCTTTGTTAGCTTATTTAATTATTTAATCGACTAAAAAGAATAATTAAATAGTTTAAGCTCGCTGCTTGAATTATCTCTTTAAATTTTTAACTAATTAGGAAGTTTTAAATCTCCACTTTTACATATAGTATTAAATGCATTATTATATAATAAGTAACACAGATAGATCGGTCGAGGAAAAAAGCTTTTTGTGACCGTCGCGGTAAATATAAAGATCGTTGGTGGCGCTAAAATCTTCTCAGATTATTAAGGTATGATTTTCTAGATTACGAATTTCTTATATATTATATGAGATCAATCCTAAAAATATGTTTATGAGAAAAATTATGATTTTTTCCCAACACTAAGCACCAAAAGTGAACCTCCGAACATGATTACAAATAAATAAACAAATACAAATTAACGGCATTTCAACTCCCCAGAATCTAATTAGGAAGTTTTAAAGTATATACATGTGAGATAGATCGGTACCTATAAAGCTTAATCGCCCCTCATATTGAAAGAAAGAAAAAGAAAGAGTACTTGTGACCTGCCAGATGTATGTCGTTGCAGCTCAAATTTTAACTCATATATAGAGCACAAATTATGTAGAACAGTGACTTCCACCTTTGGTGTTGTTTGGATGGCACCACACACGTTTCTAAATATTTACTGGTGTTGGATGTATGATATATTTAGCCTTTGTTAGGTATTTAAATTCTTGAGATACGTTTGATAATTGTATGAATTTAGACTCTTAATAGACTAAAGAGGAAAAAAAAAGTGTTGTATCTTTTACTTTCATAAATTTTTTTTTTCAATGGTGGCTTGAAAAACTTTTTCTTTTATTATATTTTACAATTATATTATACATGAGGTCTATTTGTATAAAAATATATGCTAATTATAGGCGAGAGTGCGATGAAATGTATTTATTCTAGCATCTATATTCAGAGGCGGATGTAATATCCAACTAGTGGGGGCTCAAGCCCCCCATTGGAAAAAAAAATTACCTTTTCTTTAAAAGAAAAATTAAAAAATTTTTAAATAGCCCCTTACATTTAGTAATGAAATTTGTGAAGAACAAACTTCGAATTAGATAAGAGATGAATGAATGAATGATAATTTAATTATTTATATAGAAGAAGATATGTTTAATGGTATCGATAATAAATTTATCACACAACGTTTTCAGAATATGAAATCACGTATTCAGAATATGAAATCACGTAAAAAAACAATTGTAAATGTGTTATCAAAAATTTTATATATTTAAGTTTTAATTTTTTAATTTTTTATTATTTAATTTAACCCCTAATAAATTATTTTTCTATAAATGTCTTAATCAAAAATTTTATATATTTAAGTTTTAAACAAAACTTTTTTTAAAAAAGAAGTATTTTATTCTATTATTTAATTTAACCCACATAATAAATTATTTTGATTAATGCACTTGTTTTTATGCCATGAAAATGAAAACTGATCAAGGTCATTGATTATCCTGGAAATTTTGCGTTTTCTCTTGCGTGGTACAACAATACCCATCGTGATTAGCCATTCAATCGTGTTAAGTTGTCGTTTCTGAATTTCGGTGACACACATTGTTGTTGGACGTTAATCGCCACAATCCATGAACACAAAATGCCACCCAATATGGAGCCAAAACCTTATGTAGAATATATATGTACCGACTGTTAATGACGGAATTGTTTTACATTATAATTATTCTTTTTCGTAAAAGCACCACATGTTTTTAATGCTAATATTTACAATGAGCAGGCTACATCAAATCTACGATGGCTTTGTTCGAAGAAATCTACCCCGACATTTACGAATTTCTACTCATATTTCACCCTTCTTATTTTTGTGAGATAATAAATAAATTAGTTTGATTATTTGACAAAATGGCATTTGAGTGGAGTCTCGTTTACATGGTGGAATTCTTCACCACAATTCATTAAGTCAGCAACATATATGATTTTCTTAATTCTTGGTGTAATTTTTTCTAGCTTCCTGTAACAAAATGGCCCTTCAAGAAGTTCTTGGTATTCTCTTTCTTGAAATCGAAAGAAAAGAATCTGAAGAAGCAGTTGAAGAAAAAGAAACAATTTAAAGTCATCGGCTGCTTCTGCCCCGTTACCAAGGCAGGCATGCAAAAGATGTTCTTGTAATCCTGTTGGCCAAAGCTGAAGTGTAATTGATTGGCTACGAATCAATGCATCACTCATTTGCCGCAACATAAGCAGAGTAAAGAGTATTTATGATAGTAAATATTAGATGTTAATTTATAATTTTAACAGAATAAAAATATAATAACCAAGCTTGTACAAAGATGAATAATTACAATACCACAAAAGAACATTAACGCAAATTTACAGCCCCCCCCCCGGGGGGGGGGTGTGGAGGTTGGGCAAAAAAAGAAAGAACGCACACAGAATTGAAATTGTATATTCATGTGTATCATTGAGCCATTGAATCTTTGAATGATACAGCTCGAACTCCTCAAAAAGAGTTTTCAACTATTCTAGAAGATGAACATAACACATTGAAGTGTGAGGCATTTTGAGGAATCCACCATCAGTGTATGTAAGTCTGTTTTAGAAAAAAAAAAATAACAATATAACCACAAATTCTTATATAAATTTATTTTGTACAAATTAATGTAGTATTAATTCATTGGTTAACTAAAGTATAAAATAATAAAAATAAATCACGTGAACTATGAGATATTTAATATAACTAATTAAATCATACTATATTAATTTATATAAAAAAATATTAAAAAAATTTATGATCATATTATTATTATTAATAATAAAAAAGACGGGAGGTTTATAATTGAGGCGGGCTAACTTTCTTAAGCATCGAAACTGCGTCGGATTAGCCCAGAAGCGTGGGCCAATGAGCCCGATAGCCAGCCCATCCAGACTGGTCAATGTTTGGTCGTAGCTTGGCGAGACAAAACGGCGCGTTTAAGTTTCATTTTCTTCTCTTTTTTTCAAAATGTCGTTAAGATCTTGTTTGCCGACAAAATGGAGGCACAAACGATGGACGAACATGAGACTGTACTCGAACCATTACCAAACCCTGATGACCCAAGAGACCCATATAGTTTCTACGAACAAGGCCATTAGCGAGTGCGGTAGAAATGGCGAGCTTGTTATTGCTCGTAACCTGTTCGATCAAATGCCAATACGAACTGTCGTTTCATGGAACACCATGCTTTCTGGTTACTCAAGGTGGGCCAAATTTGATGAATCTCTTAGTCTTGTTTCAACCATGCATCGTAGTAATGTTAAGCTCAATGAGACCACTTTTTCTACTATATTAAGCGTATGTGCTCAATTGAATTCTTTAACTGATGGAAAACAGATTCATTGTCTAGTTTCGAAATCTGGACATGAAGGTTTTGAGTTTGTAGGTAGCGGCTTGTTGTTCTTTTATGCAAGTTGCTTTGAGATTGAAGAAGCTAAGCGGGTTTTTGATGAGTTGCATGAAGATAATGAGTTGTTGTGGAGTTTGATGGTCGTTGCTTATGTGCAATGCAACTTGATGAGTGATGCATTTGACGTGTTTATAAAGATGCCACAAAAGGATGTGGTTGCGTGGACTAAGTTGATCTCAGGGTATGCTAGGAGCATAGATGGTTGTGAGAAGGCTTTGAAGCTGTTTCTGTCGATGAGGGAGAGTGGTGAGAATATGCCTAATGAATATACTTTTGACTCTGTTATAAGGGCTTGTGCTAGACTTGGGGTTTTTTGTGAAGGGAAGGCCGTTCATGGGCTCTTGATAAAATGTGGGTTTGAATTTGATCAGTCAATTGGAGGTGCATTGATTGAATTCTATTGTGGTTGTGAATCTTTTGATGACGCAATGAGAATTTATGATAGGTTGGAAAATCCATGTTTGAATGCTTCAAATTCTCTTATTAATGGTCTAATCTCAATGGGTAGGATTGAGGATGCAGAGTTGATTTTTAGTAGACTGGAAGAACCTAATTCAATTTCATATAATTCAATGATTAAAGGTTATGCGGCTCACGGTCAAGTTGACGATTCAAAAAGACTTTTTGAGAAAATGCCTCACAGATCAATAATTTCTTTGAATACCATGATATCCGTGTATTCCAGAAATGGTGAAATAGAGAAAGCTTTGAAGCTTTTTGAAGAAACTAAAGAGGAAAGAAACCCGGTGACCTGGAACTCAATGATGTCGGGTTATGTTCAAAATAATCTGCACAAAAAAGCTTTGCAACTGTATATGACAATGCGCAAATTGGCAATAGACCATACTAGATCAACGTTCTCGGTTCTCTTTCATGCATGCTCATGCCTTGGGTCTCTTCAACTGGGACAATTACTTCATGCCCACTTGGTTAAAACACCATTTGAGTCAAATTTTTATGTGGGAACATCCCTCATTGATATGTACTCCAGGTGTGGGAGCATCGCTGATGCTCAGGCATCATTTAGTAGTATCTCTTTACCCAATGTGGCATTATGGACGGCTCTTATTAATGGATATTCACATCATGGTCTTGGTTCTGAGGCAGTCTTACTTTTTGAGATTATGTTAGAAAAAGAAATAGTCCCAAATGCTGCTACTTTTGTCGGTGTTCTGTCTGCTTGTGTTCGTGCTGGTCTAGTCAATGAAGGGATGAAAATTTTCCACTCGATGCAAAGTTATGGAGTAGTGCCAACTTTAGAACACTATACCTGTGTGGTGGATCTTCTTGGTCGGTCAGGGCATCTGCATGAAGCTGAAGAGTTCATCAAAGATATGCCAATTGAAGCGGATGCAGTTGTCTGGGGAGCTCTTCTTAGTGCTTGTTGGTTCTGGATGAACATGGAAGTGGCTGAGCGGGTGGCTCAGAAGATGTTCGGTTTGGATTCCAAGCCAATATCTGCTTACGTTATTCTGTCCAACATATATTCAGTATTAGGGAAGTGGGGGAAAAAAATGGACATTAGAAAGAGATTGACGCACTTGGAAGTGAAAAAAGATCCGGGTTGCAGCTGGATTGAGCTGAACAGCACAGTTCATGCATTCTCTGTAGAAGATAGGAACAATCCAAATTGTAATGTGATTTATGCCACTTTGGAACATCTAACTGCAAATCTAAATTCTGCTGTGTTATTTGATTAAGAATCTACATGAATAAAAGAGTCTGGTTTCTTAATTCAACCTACCTTTATTGGCCAACTTTGTTTTAGCTGTGTTGCCCAAATTATAAATCTCAGTCTCCTTGATAAAGATCATATGTTGGTTCCTATTTGATCTAAAGCACATATATTCATCTTTGTTATATTTAATCGTAGCATTTGTTGTCACATCTTGATTCTTTCGTAATTTAAGACGTCTTTTACCAATTGTCTGACTTGTTCTTCTACATCAACATTGGTTTCCGTGTACAAATGAACTCACTGGTGCCCTTTACATCAGGTAGGCCTTTTCTTAAGGCTTTCTTTAAGTTATTATTATATCATAATTTTTTTCCAAGTATTATCCTGGGTTGTTTCCTCTCGTTCTTTAGTAAATGGGAATAATCACCCTACAGGTTCATCAAGCTAAGAGACTTTTTGGTATCACAGCATAATATTTCCAGAAATTTAACATTGAGCATGACTCTTTCTTTGCATTGCGTGGTTCTGATTCATCACGCATATTGGATTACGACAGTTCCTTTGCAAGTGGCAAATATTCAATAGGTTCTAAGCACATTCCTTTCAAAATTACAGTTTATGCATGATAAAAGTTGGTTGAATTCTCTATTTATTTATTTATATTTTGTCTCTGATTGCTCCATAACCATGATGATGATGGTGGTGATGATGCGGATCAGCCATCGCTTTAGGAAAAGCTATAATAAATCTCATAATTGGTCCAAAAGCTAATTAGTTCTTGTCTCTTTAAGGGTTGTTACTGGGCTCGTGCTCAAAGAAAATGACATTTTCCTTTTGGTGATTTGGTTGACATTAGTATGGTTGCTGCTTTAAAGTAGTGACTAGTGGTTAAGATTGGACCATTTGTTCCAGTTATACAGGATTGTTCAGTGTATCTGAATATCTGCATTAGTCATTCTCTTTTTGTTCAATTTTGGAAATCATTTTTAGGGCTTGTTTTCTTCAGAAGATGAAAAATTGGATGCAAACTCTCTTATGAATTATTTTTAAAAATTCAGGATTGCAGCTAAATGTAACTTTTATTATGTTTAGACATCCACTTAAATAACAGGTTTTACATATTGCAGGAAACATTTTACTGTGAAATAGCTATTTTGACGACTTTAGCTGCTCCTTCGCTCTTCACGGGGGTTACCGCAATTATTGTCCGTTAGAAATGAAGTTTTCTCCTATCACAAAACAGCAAATATATTAAGATCTCTGCCGATGCATAAATAATGAATCCAGTTTTGCATGCAGAAATGCTGCCAGATGATTATTTATCAAGATAATTAGGAAACTTAAAATTCGAAAGGAACCTAATCAAACCTTTGAACCAAATCCTTCAACTCTTGCCATTAATCTCATTGTTTATTGCGAGCTGCAGCTTCTTGGAATTCTCTTCATTCTTCTCTAAATCCCATTTGTTTGGTTCTTCAATAATTCCTTTTTTCCTGTACTTGCAGTAGAGAGCAAGTTGGAGGATGCCTAAGGGGCTACCAACAAAACTAGGAGACTGCAAATTCAAGAAGTTCAAGTTAAGGAATCTAATCATGTGTTATGCCTTTTTCATTTTTTATAACACGGGAAGAGTTTAGTAGAAATGCAAACCGCGATAAAGAGGTCATGGCTTAGTAATCCGTAAACCATCCATAGTGTACAAGCTAGGAATGAGAAGAAAGATAAGTGGAACGGCATGAATTCCACACTCCTTGTTCGTATCACTTGTTTCTGCAATTATAAGCAGACTATTCATTAAAAGACCTAAGGGGTTAAGAGGATAAACAAAATACAGACGGTAACTTGACTTGCAAGTAATTGACCATTTTCATGTTTGCCCGTACTCCTGTGCAGGTTGCATAGGAGAATGGTATCGTGGAATTATAATGGAAAAAAGATGACTCACCACAGCCACCAGTGGCGAACCATACATAGTTACAGAGGCTGCCAGTCCGATGCTCCCCACAAACATTTTGCGGTGATGGTGATCATGGAATACAAAGGCGGAGACAAGAGAAGTGATGCAAAACAGTAGGATAGCGGGTATCACCATAGCAGCGACCTTTATCTGCAGAGTAATGATATTTGTAATCCATAACATACTTGTCAACTATGAACATAAATGCACAGTAACAAGTTTAAAGAATTAGTACGTAATTAGCAACTAGGCTGCACAATTATCACACGCATAATGCACAAAACTGTCCCGTAATTGGCACCTAAACTGCACAATTATCACACACATAATGCACAAAACTGGCATGTAATTGGCACCTAAATTGCATAATTATCACACACGTAACGCTTGGCAATGACTATGCATGAAGTATTGAAGCCAAATAAAACTTTAAAATAGCTTGCCTTATCTCTAGCCGAAGCAAACAAAAAATATATGAGAATGAAGGAGAACTCGAGAAAGATCCCTAGGCCATTGATAGTAACCACAGTGAAATTCTCCCACCTGTAGCTTACAACGGGCAGCGCATACCAAGTAAAAAGGAGACAGTTTAACAGTGTAATGATGTAAGGAATGCATGAAAACCCCCCCGTACTTTTCTTCTTTATCACCCCTGAAAAAGTTAATCTGGCAACATGCAGAAAGATAATATGTTGCAAGTCAGTTGCTTTAAATTATAAAATCTCAAATGGAAATATATTTAGTGTCTAGACGTTACATGGGTGTGGCATAAAGTAACAAGGAAGCTGCATTTCCTGCAAAGATAAACCATGCAAGTCTTATGCATTAGGCAAAGTTTTTAGCATACAAATTACTAGGAAGCTGAAAATTTAAACGAAGCATAAAGTACCCATGATTCCAAACGCCAGGCGCAATCTATCTCCCATAATTTTTCGCCCTTCAAAGATGGTCCTAAGTTGAAGAAATGGTCCCAAGAAGAGGATTGCTCTCGAAAAAACTAATAAATAATATTGTATGGACTGTTTAACATCCTTGAAGCTGTATAAATAATAAAAAATGGATAAAAAGAGAATAATAGAAAATTGAAGTCTGAGGAGAAGTGCTGTCTACGTCCTTAATAGAAACTTGTGGAGAGGAATAGCTCTCATCAATTTGTTTAGTGCAAAAGCTTTCATCTAATGCTCTGTTAGGTTTTTAGCAATAAATTGGAGGAATAATAAAAATTGCTATTGTTTACTTTTTTTGGTTCTACTTGTGAGTGGAAGATGCTGCATGACATCCACTACCTAATTGAAAAAAAAACCAACGGTGCTGTTTGGTTCAATATATGGCACTAAAATTTTTTAGCTTTTGTTTTGCCACAAGACTTGCGTTTTTACCAATTGTGTGTTAAATAAAAAAAATTATAGAGAATGTTCTTATCACAATTTGCTAAGAAGTTCAATAAAAACAAATTGATTCGAGTGACTACATGTTGTGATGAATTTCTTTTCGGATCAGTACTGTGTTGGTGTTGTCATTGTCATTGATACGTCCCTCTGATTTGATCATTGTGAAATAATGACCATTGCATGAATTGAAGGGCTCTGGGCACTACAGTACTTCTATCTCTGGCATCCAGTTATATATATTCTTACTGGAATTTGCAAAGCTATTATTCTAATTCTCATATACACGGGTTCCTAGAACAGGAGCAGAATTTTTAATCAGAAACAAATTATTCTAACACTGAAAGTCTTTGGCGGTGTCCTTTTAATATCACCAATAAAATTTTATTCCAAATCAATCCTTAAAGAGGGGTTATATAGTTATCAAAAAAAAAAAGGAAAAAAAAGAAAGAGATGGATGACATAGCTCGTGGTTTCAACTTGCAGTATTCTAGGACAAACAACTGAGTAAATTGTTTGCTACAGGCACACAGATCATCATGGTACATTAGTGGACTTCCAAGTTGAAATGCATCTACTTAGCTACTTAGGAGAGCTGAAAGCTTGTAAACTAGATTAAATCTTGTTTTACTAAAATTGTGTGTTTTATTAAAATATAGTCATGTCGTGTTTTATTTGTGTTGTACCACATGCTACCCAATCCGCATGTACTTAAGTTATGATTTTATAAATAATTTAGAATTGAATTTTTTAATATATTTTAAAAATATAGCTTAATTTTTTTTTAATTTAGTGTAATTCTTAGTTTTGAAAAAAAATACTCCAATTGTTTCATGTTTGTAATTTATGAAGTGACTAGATGATGTCATTATTTTAATAAATAAAGTAATAATATCATGATTATAAAATATATGTATTAATATTATTAGGACTATGATCTATAATTTTATATAAGTCTAAGATAACAATTAAGTTAATCCTTAAAAAATATATATTATTGTTGTTATTGTTAAATATTAAAAAGATTTTTAATACCAAAGGATCTAACTTAGTACTTAAATTATATTATCTTACTATTATTAATTTATTAATATTAAATATAAACTAGAGTTTTGAACTTTAATTTTATTGAATTTAACTAAGGGTACATAGACACAAAAAAAGGATGTAGACTCAAAAAAGGATACCAGTAGCTTGGCATGCTCTCTTTTTTTAAAAATAAAAATAAAAAGATTGCTGTGTTTTTTTAGGGCATAGCCCACGGCATAGAATGTGCGGACATTACACATATGCTATGCTGAACCTATTAAAAAAAAAAAAAAAAAGAGGTTTTATACCATAGGCACAAAAGAAGCACATGATGAGCACAAATGGCATGAGGACAAAAGAAGCATTGGCTTTCTTTTGATGGCCGGCACGACTTGTTGGTCATTTCTAATCACAATTGCTGTATATGAGGACTCGCTAACAATGTATTGATGAATTCGTTATAGTTATATCATTTTGTCTTATTTAACCCTCCATGAGGATATTAGGTTGTACAAGGAAGAGGATAGATTGTAATATCTTCCATCACAAATAAGAGAGAATTTGGACTAGTTTACAAACTCTTAATTCTGCTAAATAAAAAGGCAAATAATAAAATTGTAATGGGTTTTGTGCCAAAGTGGACGATATTTATTAGGAAAAAAATTTTTTGGTGAAAACCATCAACCTAAAATTCTAGGAATATTTATATTATATCACTAAAAAAAATTAACAAAAGAATATATGAAAACATATCTAAATCAACAATGCTCAATTATTTTATACAATAGTGTGGTTTGTCTTCTAAATTAACATATTAAAAAATAGTAAAATATTATATATGACTTGAGGAATATAACTATTTATATATATAACTTTAAGTATTTATATTTTAATTTATTATAAAAATAAAAATTATAATTAAGTCTTTACACATTAAAAATTTATATTATATTAAATATATTAAACCTAAATTACTAAAATTTTTATTAAATTACTTTTAACTGAACTTAATTTTTTATAACAATTCACGACATAACTATTTACATATAAGGCTAATATTAAATTAAGGATATATAACAATATCTCCTCACTACTCAGTCACAAGCATTTTCTAGGAAATTAATTTGATAAAGGAGGGCATATTTAAGGAGGTTGTTAAGCCAGTCAAAAGATATTTTAAGTCCAAAAGTGGAGGTCCCTTTCCCATAAAAAAAATTATTTAATTCTTCGATTTGTTTTGTGATCAAGAAGACAATATTTTGTGTTGGTGACTTCACCACATATCTATCTTTTTTGCTGTAATCCATTCTTATTCTATTTGGCTTTAACTATATTCCTTTAAAATTCTATATCTCAAGCCAAGATATTGGGTTTTTGATGCCTTGTCGAGTCATGTCTTAATCTAGTACTTGAATGCTCTTCACTAATGAGAATACTTTATTTTAACTACAAATAAATTATATAATAATTGACAATGTCATGATCCCATTAATTTATTGAACAGACCAGCATGCATATCAAATACTTTTCGACTTAGTCCTATTATAGAAAATTATGAAGGCATGATTGCAAATTACATCATTGTAAGTAAGCAAATGCTTGGTTTGTGGTTCCTGTCCATTAGGACCATTTGTTATTCCAGGACAAATGAATATTTTCATGGGTAGTTCGCATACAATATTCACTTTGTCTCCTCAAGTAAATTTTAAGCAAGCATTTAGAATAAATTCTCCATCTAGAAATAACTGGACAATGGATTTGGTTGGTGATGCCACGCAGCAATCAATCCCATTGATGCAGATGCTTTAACAATGCAACTGGTAACATGCATATTATCTTGAAAAGGGCATATCTAGAATATAGCCGTTGTATGGTGCAACGCCCCTCTTTCAATTAAAAACCTCAAATTTTCTATCACATATTTCTAGTCTCCATGTACTGTACATAATATATCATAACTTTGGGTTTTCAACGAAGAAGAGTTAGGGCGTTGTACCTTACAGTCACTATGCCGTATGCATTGTCTTTTGAAAACGATTGTCAATTAAATGACATTGATTTATTGGTCAAAATCAATCCTCAGACACGATTTGTCATCACATACAATTCTATCTTATCTACTTTGATGCAATGTTAAAATCAAACTATACGCCAAATGTTAGCGCAGATAGATACAGAAAGTAGAAACAACAAAATTACGAGGACCACAAACTAAAAACGTTCAATCTGGGGGAGCCAAACAATAAGTTTGTATACGCAATGGGTTAAATTTCATTTAAACTATATATCTTTCATTTTTCAAAAGATTATGGAAGAGGCTATCTCCGAAACCCAGGCCTCCGCTGATGATTTAATCCACACCTACATTAAGATAAAACCACCAACATTTATCTATGCGAGTGTGTTTGTGTAAGTGGTTAATATTTGGTGGATGGTACCAAGTAAAAATGAGCTTTCGTCAATTTCAATCCACCACTCGATTATTAAGCTATAGGCAAAGAAGCGCTTTCGATAGTATTGAAAACAATATGAATACAATTAATTAATTAGAACTTTGCTACTCAGCAAGAATACAAGTAACGCTACTGCTAATCTTTTATTGGTGACGAGAGAAGTTGCTCTTTAAGTTGTAATATGATGTCTGAGGTGCATTAGGATAATGGTAATTTTCTAGCTTTTCCATTGGATAAATTTAGGTGCATATAATCTGATCATGTGGGATAGGATATGTCTACTTAAAGAAACTTGAATTATTCAGATTTCGGAGTATGTGGGAATTCACTTGAGAAGAAATTCTTCTTGTGTCCTACGCAACTAATTAATATCTATCAGAAAGAAAAAATCAACTAATTGATAATGTAATTTGATTGCAACAAGCATAAGATACTAATATGATTTTTGTTTTGCTGGCAGTGGAACTGACGAGGAACTTATACTCTTGGCATCCATCTGGAAGTTTATAAGTCCACACCCCTAAAAAAATTAAATGAAGAACAAAAATATTGGGAAAAAAACACTAAAGGAAAGAAATTAAAAAAAAAAGAGTAATCGAGTAATTTTTTATAACTCAAATTTTTTATACAAACTTTTTTTTTAAATACTGATGTTATATTATATGATTGATTCGATAAAAAAAATATAAATAAATTATGTGAATTGAGTGATGTCTACATTAATTCATTTACGATGTATCAAATCAGTTTGTATAAAATAATTTATAATTATATCATTTCAGTCAATCATCATATTGTTTGCTCCGCTGCCAAATAAAGTGCTGCATGCTTAAAATGAATTCGTTTATTTGGTACTTTACATCTTCGTAGTACTTGAGGGATGCAATTTGTCTTGCCAAGAAATTTTAAGTTTTATGAAAGAATTTTATACTAGCTTATTGTAATAAGGATTTTGTGACACTACATATTCAGTTGGCCATCGTATGTCCACCAAATAGCCTACTAAATCATTTTTGTGGATATATATGTGCGTGTATCAGTACAGACATAACATCAACACGTTATGAGATTTGGATTTGAGCTATAGAATATTGTAACATAGAGCAGTAATATAGAATCAAATTCCTATTGTACTATTGATTTATGTTAGATACACTTGACTATGACCTTACATAATGATATGGTGAGAGGAGAAAAACGAGAGATAGGATGTAAATATATGTGGTGGACATTGATTTAGCTTCTTTTTTTGCCTTCTGTTCTGTTGAGACATTATTGAACTAAACCTATCCTGATCCCGCTCGACAAAATAAAAAATGAGCAACACATGTGTGTGTATACACGTGCATATAAAATCATGATAAATATTGGTATATAAGATAATGTTTAATTGCGATTGAGATTGGAGAGTTATAATTTAAAATTCACTAAAAATTTAATTTTTATTCTCACATTAGATTAGGTTTTTAAGCTACGTTTGTTGTGGAAAAAAAAATATAATTATAAAATAAATGTTGATGGTTTGTTTTTTATGATAAAAATTATTTTTAAATGATGGTTTGTGATAAAAATAATAAATGTATTTTAAATTTTTTATCCTACAAGTGTGTGATCAATATACCTTCCAATACATAGCAATAAATATTTAACAAATACTTTAGTGTTATATTGTCCAATCACACTACCAAATAAATGTTACATACCTTTCAGCCCAGGACTTATTTGGTATTGTTATTAGATAATTATATCTTAAAAGTTATAACTTTTAAACATTAGATATACACTTAGTGCTATGCTTTAAAAGATAAGTTGATATTACCCTACACTTATATGATGGAATATTTATAATACGTTTGTTATTTTTGTTATTAACAAAAATATATTCACCAAATATCATTAATTTTTATTAAAAAATTTTATTTATTAAATATCACTAACTTTTATCATAGTTTTATTTTTTATATATTAAATTATTTAATATCTGAAAATCATGTTGGTTTTAAATTAATTTAAATTCAAGTCGTGTAAGATCACTGAAATAACAAAACTCTCCCAATAGGTATCTAACATAGTTATATTCCTAAGTTATGAATAAAAATCTTAATTAAGTTAAAACAATTATATACCAATTGATCTACGGACTTATTATTATTATTATTATTATTTACGTTAGCTGCGGTTTTGAACCACCTTACCAAATAAAACCACTGGTTTTTATGCCAAGGGGCAATGAAAGAAGCTTCATCTCATTGAAATCAAGTGGATTAATTATGTCTTTCCACGTGGGCTTGTGTATATAAACCAACTATGTAGAGGGTAATTCAACACACAAGAATGTTAGTTGGCAGTTTAGTTGAAGATAGCTATGCTGACACATTTACTGTTTGTTTCCTTCCCCATACACACATGCACCCTTTAATGACCTATATACAATTAAAGCAATTGCAATTTATGCACGCACGAATCACGATGATTGAGATTACTGTTCGTTTGATTATACATATATTATCATAGAATCCCCGCATATATTCAATATAATGTATTGATTAGCCTTCAATAATTGACCTATTTATTAATTGCTCTTCACAAGCAGCCATCATATCAGAGAAAAAGAAAAGTTTATATTTTACATACGTGCTTTGACATTCCTCAGATGAGATTTGAAAACAAAGGTGCTAGCTCATGCAATCCCTATCTGCAATTAAAAGGTCATGATCTAATAAGCTGACCCTTTCTGGTAAAATCACTATTTATGGAGAGTCAATCGCCTGTGTCTCTAGAATTTGCAGAATAGTCCCGCACCCGAAAGATCGAAAAGAAGAGAGCGTTTAAATTGAGCGAATCAAGCTCAGTTTCTGTACAACAAAAAAGAGAACAAGCAATAATTAGTAAGTGTGTTTTAGTACTCGGAATGAAGATGCTTCCTTTGAATCTTGTCGGCTATTATTAGCATTCTCAAGTGCGGACGGTGGCGCTCACTATATATATAATTCTTGCTTGGGCTAGCAAGACCGAGAGAGAGAGCAGTGTGGTAAAGTAAATTAAGTTCAACTTCACCATATTACGACAAATATTATGATAAACTTCCCAAAATACCCATCCTTCAACAATTTTGCTACTTTATCCAATTATCCTCTTTATCCTCCAATGGCTTGTCAACTACAAGTCTCTACAAAGACTACGAGTCAAAAAAACATTTCAGCACACAAATTCAAAAAAAAAAAAAATTGTGGCCTTCATATCTTCGAACCATTTTTCTATATCTATTATCTCAGACAGTGCTTCCCTACATCTCTTTCTCTTATTTTCTTTTTCTCTCCTTTCCCTTCCTCAATTTTTTTCTCCCCATTTCAATGGAAAGTGCAAGTAAACTTCGTCGAAAGCAAGCCAAAACATCACGCTTTGAATCCGAAGGTGATTGCTACCATGTTTGTTCTCGTAGATCACATGGAAGATTTTTTTTTTTCCTTTAGTTTTCTTTCTGCTTGTTGTTCATACATCTTCACATGTCTATTTTAACTTGCTTTGGCAGAGGTTAATAGTACTGAATGGGAATTCATTGACATGACAGAACCGGAGGAAGATCTCATCTACAGAATGCATAGACTCATTGGAGACAGGTGCCTATACTACCATATGCAATCATATATTAGAAACATTATATGTAAAATTATGCACATTCATCGTATGATATGATTTTATTTCTCTGCATTAACAAGGCAGAACGTTTCCCACGATCTTTCCTGAGCTTGGTCTTTTTATTTTCCTCTCTCTATCCGGTTCATCATTGAAACATGAAAAAAAAAAAAGGAAATACATTTTTTTTGGTTTAAAAAATGTAGGCTATTAGCATACCTCCTAATGGATAGACTTTGAAAACAATAGTAATTACCTGAGGAAGTGGGAGCCGGTGATTTAAGCAGTCGTTGTTTTGATTTAATTTGTTTAAACAATTGATCTTACAGACCCCATTAATGTACATAATTAATGTCTGAGCTTCAATATTAAACCAAATGTGTTTATCTACCTCCACTTTGGGGGGGGGGGGGGGGGGGGGGGGGGGAATTGTGGCTTTAGGCCTACTGAAAAAGGAACCCGTTTGGTGGTAGACCCCTCAAGTGATAGCAACTTCACGATTGTACTTTCGAATGAAATCATATTTTTACTTTGTATGGGTTCTATTCCTTTTATCTCACGTAAAGGATAATAATGAATAGATATGCTCTCCAAAAAAAAAATCCCTCGGCGATGCTTTTCGTGTCTTTGAAATTACTGATTCTTGTTATTATAGCAGTACTGGGTATGATACAAAATCATCTGTTATTGCTTTCATGGTATTTTCTCTGGGTCATTACCAGCTCCAGTTTGTGATTAGCTTACGGCTTCGTAGTTATTATATGGGTAGCATGCAATTTCTACTGTCGGTTAAAAGTTTCATGAGAGAGTTTCAAGCAATAATTGCTTTGACATCTGCTCCGAACTGTGACAGAAACCTTGCCTGATCTGTATCTCTAAGGCTAGTTCTTAAGACTATCATTAGACTCTATTTATCAGCTTAAATTTTTGGACCAAATAATTTGTCTAATATGACAATAAAGTCAATGTCTCGTGTTTGATTTTTCTTGTGCGTAAATTCTGTTTCAATTATTTTAATTTCTTGACTTACCTTGATCAAGGCTTGTCTCAACTCATAGGATCCCTTGTCTTAATATAGGAGGACATTAAAACTTCCTATTATCTTAAGCTTTTAGGTCAAACAATTTCCTCTAAAATTATGAATAATAACCCACTAATCTCTTTTGTGGCCGTTAGTCTTTGAGACATTCTTTAAGAGCATTCAGGTAATTTGCTTGCTTGGACAAAGATTATTGCATCAATTCTACCATTACCGGCGGAACAGGCACATTGTTTCTTTTATTGATATAATGCCAAGTACAAAAAATCTAACAATAGCAAAATGGACTTTACAGGTGGGATTTGATAGCTGGGAGGATTCCTGGAAGGAAAGCAGAAGAGATAGAGAGGTTTTGGATAATGAAAAACAATGAAATGTTTGCTGAAAGAAGAAAGCTGAAGAAGAAAGAGAAATCTAAGATCTCGTCGTAATCAATTCCTAATGGCTTCATCTGCATGTATTTTCTTAGTTTCTTTTACTCCTGTTAATTCTTTTAAGGTCTCCAATGTACAAGTCCTTCATTTCAACATAATTTCCAAAGCAAAACAAGAGCTGCCATTTCTTAGACCATATGCAGAACAAAACAAGAGCAAATGCTACCATATTTTGCAAATTTGGCAGCAACATTACCACAAAATAGGAGCACATCACAAAGAATGACGGATATGGATAACAGTAAAAACAGCTATCAGATTTATAAAGGATGATGTTATGCATACATGGTGATTTGTGATCTTGATTTCTTAATATACAGAATATGGTATGGGAATTCTATGTTCACATTGTTAAATGTGTATTGTACAAATCATTAGTATACATCACTTACTCGCGATATTAGAAGACGAGAGGGGGAGAAAATTGTATTATCAAAGACATGGGATATATAGAACAGTTCATACCATGTGTTGGCGAAGATAATCAACTCGAGTTGGATGCTTGAGTTTCATCAGACCCTTAACTTCATGCTTGCGGACCATTTCCCTTGAAATATTTAAGTTCCCGGCAATTTCTCCCAGTGTCCTATCACCTCTACCGTCCAGGCCAAATCTTTGTCTGATCACCAAGCTCTCCTTAGGCTTCAGAGAATCAAGCTGGCAAGGAGTACCACAGAAAGTTTGTGAGCTATGGATATATAGTCAATCATAAACAGAAGAAACATCGAAGCAGTTATTTTTTTACTTCATTCTATGAAGTGCAGCAATACTCATATGATCTGATTGACAAGCAATAAATTGTGGGAGAAACGCAAGGTTGAAGAGAACAAGAGCTTACCACATCATCAAGTGCAATCTGATTGACAAGCAATAAATTGTGGAGAAATGCAAGGTTGAAGAGAACAAGAGCTTACCACATCATCAAGTGCAAGCCTTAGAAGAGCGGGTTGTCTCTGGTTTTCATTTTCAACACCATCGACATCAGTAATCCCATTGATGAACTCTTCTTGGGTAACCCCATGCCTTGAATGAAGAGAGAGAATGGGTTTCGAAGCCTTCATCACTTCGCGGTACCTCTCAGGGGAGATATTTACCCTTTGAATTACCTCTTCATCTGTTGGTACTCTCTTAAGTTCAAACAATAACTCAAGTTTAGCTCTCTGTATTTCCCTTCTAACCTGCATGATGAAAGTCTAGAAGTTATAACAAAACATTTCAACTGGATGCATGTATCACCAGGCTTTTATGGAGGGAAAAACAGAAAAGATAAAAAATATAAGAATAAAAACCCAAAAAAAGAAAAAATTAGGTAAGAAGAATGCATACTGATTCAAGGCCAAATGGAACACGAGTAAAGCTTGATACTGTCATTGAACGTATAATAGCATGCCTAATCCAAAAAAGTCCATATGTTGATAGTCGGAATCTCCTTTTCGGTTCAAAACGATCAATTGTAGTGATAAGTCCTCTTACTCCAGCCTGACAAAGGTCTTGAAATCTGGGGCCATTTGCAAAGTCTTGAAAATATTTGTTGATGACAAATAAAACAAGCCGGAGATTGTGCTGCAACAAATGAAACGCATAATCTATTGATATTTCTCCTTAAATGTTTGAGCCATAGCCTTGGAGCAATCATTATGTGATATTAATGTAATCAACTTCAGGCAAATAAGTTAACATGAATAGACTGGCTTTGCTGGAAATAAGGTAAAGCATGTACTTGGTAAATTTGAGCAGCTTCAGTTATAATTCATAGACAAGCAACATGTGATAATAATCAACAATAAGCACCTGACTGCTAAACAAACTTTTCAGCATTTCTATCTGCAGGAAAATAGTGAAAGATAAAATAATTCTTACCTTTATGAGCTTGTTCCGTGCAGCTTGACCAACTTCTAAGCATTTTTTCACTTGAGCTGCACTCATATTTGTTGCTTCTGCTAATTCAACATCACTTGGTTCTCTTCCCAAGTCTTCCTGCAACTGTTCCTTTACTTGTACAAATGCCTAAAATAAAACTTAGCATTAGAAGACCACTAAGTCTAACCTGCTTGGTTTGACTTATCTAATGGTCATAAGTGCTATTTAATCCCATAAGTTCTTATCAAAATTTTTGTTATTGCTTGGTTGTTTTTTTAGTAGATTTTTTGAAGACTAAATAAACTATTTTGCCTCTTCTAGCAAAAACTCAAATTTTGGGTTTTTAGGTGTGGTGGTTGAAAAACTTTTTTTAAATGTTAAAATATTTAAAATATCCTTTATTATTTGACAACCTTATTTTATTATTTTCATAACATAACTTAAAAAAAAATTACCCACTAAAGTAATTTTATATTTTTAATAAAAGATCTCATTAAAAACCAAACAACTAAAATTCTTTGGGTAGAAGCTCTACTTGTAAAAGCTTTACTAATATAAACTCTATTTAAATAAGCTCCACTTGTTAGAGTAAGGACACAAATGGAATCAAGTTAATGTTCAAAAAGAGGAGGCTTACCTTCATAGGTTGCATCAACTTGAACAACCAGGTATGCTCCGTAGACGACAAAACTGGAGGTATCTTCATTTTCTTCCAATCCAAGCTGACCAAATCCGTTGAAGACGAGTATTCCCTAACAAGTTCCTCAATTTTCTCATGCTCATCTTTACTGTCCTTCTTTTTCCTAGTGCTGGTGACCACTTTCTCATCCTTATTCTTTCTCAGCTCAATTCTCTTATTAAGACTCAATCGCTTAGGCTTCTTAACCTGGTTCCTAACCAATGGTTTACCGCTAATGTCATCTGATTTTTCCTCAACTTCACCAATCCTCTTTCTCCTCTGCCGACCTCTTTTCACAAGACCATGTGCATATTTCACTTCTGAGGTCATAGCTCCAGGGCTAAGCTTGTATATATTTTCAAGTTTGGCAGCCGCTTCACTGTAATCCACATCCAGGGTAGACAGAGAAGCCTCGTCAGTGAAGACACCTTTCACTCTTTCTGGAGATCTTCTACCGTTTTCTCTTCTCTTCTGGTGTCGTTTGGGTGTCTCTATCGCCAGTGGGATCTGCTCGTGGGGTGAGACCAAAGCTTGGTTATTGGATTTATCCGCTTTAAATGCCACAATCAAAGGCCTTTTTGATGTAGATCGGTGAGAAATCGTGCTTAATCCAATTGGAGATCTAGCGGCTGAACTAGAGATGGTGACAACTCCCATACCAAGCTGTCTGAGCAAAAGTTAAAAGCGCTATGCAAAAGTGCTGATGCCACAAATACTGCAGTCACAGAGATACAGGCTTAATGCTTTTAGTATCAAACAGTTCAAGTTATTCACTTGTTACAACACTGGCAGTCTGACACACACAAACAGTCATAGAATTCAAAAATCAAAACCCTTCAATTACAGTATAAATTACTCAAATTTCATTCCAAATGCTAAGAAAATTAGGAAGCAAAGTTAATAACAGTAGTACTTGTAAATGAGATGCACATCAGCAAATGAGTCTTCAATCGATGGAGACACGCCATTCCAAAGTTATTCCATAATTATCCATATGCATAACTCCCTAGAGCTATCCTAATCAAAGCTTAGATTCGAGCTTGGAGGCAGACTCAGGCTAACCTCCTCCGGAATTACTTGTATAAGCCGGCTATGTCAATCATATCACATGGCCACTAATCAACCAAACTTAAACTGACACTATTACAAACTCATCTTCCATCAATCGTCTAGCTAATGATCCAACAATTGGTAATGGTGGGTCACCATTAAAATGCAATTTTGATCAAAATCAATCACATAGGCTACCCATCATCACCGTGTATATCCCATATGCATCAAATGAACATACATATATAACATATGCACCACGCCACCACAAATTAATTACAAGCCAAAGCCAAAGATGACACATTAACTAATCCTCAGTTTACACCCACAAAAACAAATTTCAACTTAAACATTAAAGCCAAAATGCAGCAAATATTAACATACCTGTGAATAAGCTGCTGATTCTGCGGAGCTGACCTTCGAGATACAAGTACAAAATTAATCTGTGGAGAATCTTAAGTTGTTTGAAGTTCTTCCGCTTTATTACAATAATTTGAGTACGTAAAATATTATGTCCACAGATAATTAGTTTTGAAAAATCAACGGACGGGAAAAGTTGTGAGTTAGATCGACGGTGGTGGAAGTGTACAAGTAGGATCTTAAGCAACTGGGGCTTGGTGATGACGTGGCGAGTTTGTGAAGGCAGATCACACCTGAGCTTTCGTGGCGGCCATAGAGTGGAGGAGAAGATATTTCGACGGAGGTTATGGATGAAGTGCGTTACACGCGTGTGGTCTTCATTGGATATTATAATATTACAAAAATGTTTGGTGGCGTGGTTCTTGTGGTGGTGGTCACTGATTTTTCACGTTGCTTGATTATAGCCATTTGAAACTTGGAATTTAAAAGGTAAAATGAATCAAAAAATTAAAAAATAATTCAATCTAGAATTTACATTTAATTGTCGTCGTAGCAATCACTATCGAGTCGATTTAATATTATAAGGTTGATATTAATTTGATATCACAAATTAAAGAAAAAAAAAAAAGGGAATTTAGAGGGTACGTGGAGTGGGATTAGCTTTGAATTTTAGTAGGTCTTGATTAGTCGGTCAATGGACCGGAAATGATTGTAAATGGGCCTATTCAATTATTTAAATTTGGGCCAACCCACGTGAGTGCTTGCATTCGGCCCTCACTCTGTCGACAGTGCGTTACTCGCTAAAAGACGCACGGAGAGTCTTCCTAATTCACTGTTGGATGATGATGAGTGATGACATAACCTTACATGTCATAAACTGACCTTAAATGTCATAAAAGAATATTTTATACAAATTATTCTTTTCAAGGACCAAGATCATGCAATTATTGAGTTTTTTCTTTCATTAAAATATAATATAAGGTTGGTGATTTAAAAGAAAAAAAAAAGAAAAATCCTAACATTTAACATTTAAGTCTGACCATTATACATGACTTATGAATTAATATTTTATTACCCAATAAATATGTGATACACGATAATTTGAACTCTAATGTTAAGATCTTTAATATCACGTCCTGTGGTTATTCGGTAAAGATATAAAAGTATTTATATTTTGTTAATGTATTATTTAAAAAATAAAATTAAAATAATGACAAGTTGGCTCCTTTTGTTAATTCACTACAAATTAAATCCGTCGCGGCAATTTCCCAAAGTTAGTAATAAAATAAATCATGGACGAGGGGCAAATTGAGTCGCTGACCTAGACTAGTTGAGAGGAAGATTCGTTGCTTCAAGATTAAAAAAAAAAAAAAAGTCTCAAAGGAAAAAGGAAAATCACATTACTATGTAATTTTTCGGACGCGTATTGAGACCCAGTTCGCGGTCTAGAAACAAGCTCATCGTGAAAAACAAAAATGTGAAAGAGTCTATTCATATTGCGGTGCCTCCTGTTCGAATTCTAATTACTTTCTCTTTGTTTCGCTGTTTCTTCTCAAGTCTCAACGACCCAGCTTTGAGTCCAAAAGGCTAACAACATTTGCTTCTGATTCGGATTACTCTCTGCATAATATGTTCCTTCCAAGAAAATGATATGACCTCTCTCAATCATTGAATTTGAATTGGTCTAATTATATGCTGTGTTGAATAATTTTGCATGTGATTTAACCAACCTAATTGAAGCTAAACTAAAAATATAATCTGGGATAAAAATTCTCTTCAGTCTCTAGAGTTACGCGATAATTCTTAATTCGCTATTCTACATCGACTCATTGTTATTATTATTTTGTTATGTGGTAAAATGACCTCTCACATCATTATCGTTGTATTGTTTTAGTATTAGATGTTAACTTTTATTTTTCCTGTCCTTTGAATTCTCAATCTGGAATAGTTGGTAGCGTCCGCTAAAATTCGGACCAAGAAAATGACTGAAGATATTTCTTTTTTTTCCCTCATTTATCATTTATTATGTGAGACGTGTGATGATCCATGCATGTTATTAGGCTGAGTTACATGATTCATGAATGTCCTTTAAATTCATTAGCAGAACTTGTGCAGATGGACGAAAACAAAGTTAAATGCATGTAAGTGATCCAAAATGGTCTGATTTAATTTCACGGGCAAATTCATTAAATTAATAAACAAATAATTTTTAAAAGTAAAAAAAAAAAAGGTGTGTTTATCTTTATGTCTCTTCAGGTTGAAAACCGCACCATGCTTAGTGGCGGACTTTTGCATGATGGCCGGTCCAGGGCATCAGCCGGAGAAAATTTTATTAAACTCCTTAAATCTTTCTTTTTTTTTTTGGAGTAAAAATCAGAGTTTTTTATTTTATCTCAAATACGTCCCTAACTTAAATTTTCTTTGAAAATAACTGAAATATTATTTTATAGTTAAGTTACTTCCGCATGGAGACTTCTAAAATGTGATATTAAATGAATAACTTCTCATTTTAATTGAAATTAGCAACTTACTGATATTATATATACGTCTTTTATTCAGAGAAAAGTTGCTAATGTTGTAATACTTATATTTTTATTCTTTTATGTATAGGAGCATCTATAGAAATATTTACAATAAATTTATACTCTAATTTAGCCCAAATACATCAAGATCCTGGTTCACCCATAAAAAAAAGAAAAAGTAAAAAAAAAAAAAGAGAAAGCAAAGCCAAACATAAGAAGAAAGCAATACTATTAAGTAAATGAGCGACTGTGTGTGCATGTATATTATATTATCAGTGACTGTGTGTGCATGTATATTATGCCTAGTGGCGGACTTAGCCAGTTCGACTAGAGGGGTTTGGTATAAAAATTTAATTCTATTTGAGAGAACTTGATTTTTTTTTTCTTCTATTGGTCAACTTAACTCAAATTTATTATTTTCTTTTTAATTTTAAAAAATATAACAATAAATCAAAGGAGATATGCATAAATATCTTTTTTTAAAAAAAAAATTAATCATGCGATTGTAGAGATTTGAACCCAAATCATAAAAAAAATATAATTCTTATCACTAAAATAAAAAAAATATTTTATTAAATTCAAATGATCAAAATTTTTTTTTTATTTTTCATAAAAAGGAGCTAAGGTATATTTTAAAAAATAAAAATAATAACTCACAAGGAGCTAAAGTCCTCTTGAATCTTAGTTGAATCCGTTTATGATTACGTCCGTCGGCTAGAAAACCACCTTGCATTATGTTCCCTATAAATAAAAATTAAAAAAAAAAAAGAAAAAGAGGGGAAGAAGATAGCGAAGATCAAGAGACGTAAGCAGAGGTTCAAAAAGAAGCGTCCATTAACGTCATCGCCTTTAATTTTTTTTTTTTTCCAATCTAGATGACACGCGGCACTGGGTTTGAAGATTCTTCGTCATACGCTTACCAAACTTCACGTTTTGACTTGAATTTTTCCTTCTTTTTCTTTTTTTGTTTCCCCCCCACACCTTAAGTCGAGGAATCAACTTAGTAATGATATCGAAGAAAAATATTTGAGTTTATACTTTGTAGGAGGTACCTGAGTGGTTCTTTAGTAATTTTATTTGATTAATTTGTGGCTTTTCTTTAGATTTTATAAAATTTGAGGGGCAACTAAACTTATTTAGATTTTTTTTTCTTTTTTTGCCCCTCGGTCAGTCTCCCTCCGCTGAGGTTCCCTTAAAAAAGAAAAATAATTAAAAGAGAAAAAAAAGGAGGAGGAGAAGAAGAAGAAGGATACTGACAGTTCTAGTGGAAAATTAAAATAATAAACATTTAAAATTCGTCATCATGTTATAAATCTAATTCTTTGTATGTTGATAGTCTGTAATCTCACTATTGGAGTTCCATGGGGGTAGAGATTGATGGAATCTCTAGATCATCAAAAACTAATATTAAATTAGTAATAAGGGGAGTGTTTTCACAATAGACACATACATAGATATTATTTTAATTATGCGAAGGAAGAATTGGTCAGCAGCAGTGGAATTTCATCAATTCACTGTTGTTTTGAACCATTTTATATTCCTATGACCAAAGACCAGTCTTACGAAGAACGAGGGGGAAAAAAGTCCAAGCACTTTTTCCTCAGTCAAACTTATCATTTCCATCGGTTTCTTCATTCAAAAAGAACCCATGCACCCCCCCACCTTAAATCCCATGCACCATTTCTCTCCCTTCTCCTCCATAGCTTCGTTGATCTTCGCCTTCAATCCACTTTCCTAATTTTTTGGTCAGTTTCAGTGAACCCCATGTGCAAATTAAGCCAGGTCTTTTTTCTTTTTTTCTTTTTTTCCTAGAAACTAATACACAAGAAACAACCTCTTATTAGTTTTTGGCTGTCGCTGTTAGTTGCTCAATTATAATATTCAAAATGGATAGGAATATGGGAGAATGGGAGCAAAACAGCTTGATAAATGAGCTACTGCAAGGAAGAGAGCTTGCAAAGGAGCTGCAAATTCAGCTCAACGTGGGGGCTTCTTCTCCCTTGCATGATCAAACACGACGAGTAATGCTAGTTCAGAAGATAATTTCTTCATACGAAAAATCGCTTTCCATGCTCAACTTCTGGGGACCCTCATCGTCACAGCTGCTAACGGGGATTGTAACCGAATCCCCGACTTCTTTAACGGGGAGTCCCCCAAGTGAGGACTCTGACCGAGATGTCAAAGACCCTCAGGAGCTCAAAGATGGGTCGAAGAAAAGGTATATATCGATTATAAATTTAATGTATGTACAGAAAATAATCCGGCGAGCAATTTCGTTTTACTTTGAAGTTAATTTTGATGTAGCAGAAAGACGTTTCCAAGGTGGACACAGAGAGTGAGAGTTAATCCAGGGGCTGGATTGGAGGGGCCGCTTGATGACGGATGTAGCTGGAGAAAATATGGCCAGAAAGACATTCTTGGAGCCAAATATCCTAGGTAGTTGTCACTGTTTAGCTATTGACTCCCCCCCCCCCCTCAAATAATTTAGCTAGTTATATAATTTCTTCTAGAGCAGTTTCATAGCTTCATAAAATGATGCACCTTGTAACCACCTGAAAGTGATAATCTTTTACATTAATGATTGATATCATTGCAGGTCAAAAAGAATATATTATACATTAATGACTGAGCCTGACATATTGCCTACGCCATGTATATTTAGGACGCTGCAAAAAGGTTAAAAGATAGTAAAATAGAATCTAAAAACTAACATGCAAATGCAAATAACAATTATTCATTGTTCGTATGCAATTTTATTTTTAAGGTATTGTGTTATGTATCTTTTAGTGATAATATATGAATGATATTTAATTGTTTAAAACAATATATGTCGTATAATTTCCTTAAATTATGAAAACTCTCTATCTTTAATTTCTTTCATTTTCTTTTTCTTATGTACAGGGGCTACTACAGGTGCACTCACCGAAATGTCCAAGGCTGCTTGGCCACGAAACAAGTGCAAAGATCAGACGAAGATCCCACAATTTTTGAAGTAACCTACAGAGGAAACCACACCTGTGCTCAAGCCTCTAATGCAATATTTCCTCCTCCAATGCAACCCGAAACAAAGGAACCAGACACTGCCTCCATCGAGCCCCAGCAACAACAACCAGAAGAAGCACTCTTGAACCTCAGAAAAGGCCTTATAATTGTAACACAAGACTTAGACGTTAATCCCCAACAACAGTCATCGTTTCCTCCATTTCATTTCCCTTCGCATTCACCTTCGCCTTCAATGGTCATAAATCCCAATTTCACTGGAAAATTTTCACCTCCGTTTATATCTCCTCAAGCTTCTGAGGCCAATAATTATAATTTCTCCGCTTCTCCTCCAAGTGCGATGAATAATTTTCAAGGGAACCAAAACTTCCAAAGCTCCTCTCAGGACTCACAGCTCAATGAGATCATCTCAGGGGCTGCTGCTGCTGCAACTTCAGCAACAAATTCACCAACTGTCGGTTTGGATTTTCCTTTCGGTAATATTGAATTTGATCCAAATTTCACATTTGATAATTTAGGATTTCTTTCTTCATTCCATCACTCTGAAAAATATTCGAAGTGAAGTATGCTTAGAACTAGCATATAGAAAGAGTATAGTTTGCTTACTGGCCAAGTGGAACTTTCTCAGCCTCATTGAGAAAATTTTCTCCCATATTCCTGTCTGTAACATTTTTCATTGTTTTAAATTTTAGCTTCGGAATTATTATTATTTTAAAAGGTCTGATAACATGTAATTGTTGCCAATAAGGTACTCTAATTCAATATGAAATAATTTTATTCATATTATAGATTCAACAATACAACAGGCCATTAGCTTCCTATTTGAAGTGTTCTTTGTCCATTAAAGGCTGTTACTGTCGGGGGCTTGTTCCAGTTGTTCTCAAGTAGATTTACTCGAGCTAGAATTCTAAAGCAAAAACATTAATTTGAGTTCTACCTTTGAAAAAAAAAAAATTACTTGGCCAAGATATATATTGTGCAAGTTATGTCATTTGAAGCAAAAGCCTAACAAATATGTGCGTGCGAAAAAGGGAATTTAGGATAGAGAAAGCTGAAATTTATTATATTGCAAATTGTCATATTCTTACTTTGAAGTCTTTTCAGCTCATTGAACCTTCATTTTTTTCCGGAATTATTATTATTATTATTAGTATTATTATTATCCTTTTATTTAGCTGTAAATCGAAAGCATCAATTACACAAAAGGTTCAGTTTATTCTATCATCATAAGGTATCAAAAGGTAATGGTCGACGGGGAGAGAGAGAGAAGAAGATAACAGAGGGATTCAAAGAGGTAGAGCTATGCGAAAGATCAATTGAGAGGGGAGGATAAGAGGGTTTCATGAGAAACTCTATATAAATATTTATATTAACTTTAATGGAGTCTTTAAATAAAGGGGGTTTCGAGAAGTCTTTGAAGGGATATTTTGAAATATAGTTGTATATTCACATCCATCTGAGGCGTGCGTGACTTGGGTTGTACTCTGGATAATGGGCTCAAGCGAGCCCAATTTTGAAACTTTAACACCCAACAGATATTGGACCCAGCAAAGATTTTGACACTCCGATTACTAAATCCTCAATCGTACATTGAATGCCGGCTCTAGCTTTTACGCTCAACACTCACTCAAAGCTCCTTCAATGCTGCTTCTTGAAAGTGTGAACTGTCTGAACTCTTTTGTCGTCCTTGGAATCTAACTCCCTAATAAATAAATTCAAATTTGCATGGGTCCGGTCCCTCATTAAAAAAAAAAAGAAAAAAAAAGTCGAGTAAATATTGGCATGATTTGCCCACAGTGTCTCTGGGGAATCTGTGTCTAAGATTATCAGCCTCAGGGGACCATTATATACACAATACAATTACCCATATTTGATACGTTTTCAATTCTTCCGCTTAGATTTTCTCCCGTCCTTCAATATCATGGTTCTTTTTGGCAACTCTTTGCTCTTATGTTCTTCCACCCCCCCCCCCCCCACCTCCCTTCTCTTTCTTCGTTGTTTTTCCTAACATGCATGGGTGTTAAACTTTAAGACAGGTGTTAGCTTTTAGTCGATGACTGTCAGAACAAACGTTATAAAACAGCCCATGTACAGTCGCCTCCACTCTCTTCTCTATCACATTATACAACCCCTAAAGCGAGAGATCTCACTCAAATATATTAAAAAAAAATTAATATATTAAAAATTATTTTTTATTAGTTATTATATTAAAATTTATATATATTTTTTATTTGTTAGTAGTATATTCAGTTTGTTGAAGATACCCTCACTATATTATTATTATTATTATTATTAGTATTATATGTATATATATATATATATATATATACACGCACACCCCCCCTGTGTACATCCATAAATACATACGTACGTGTGTGTGTGTATTGTCAAACGTCACCTTACAGGCTACAGCTACAGAAATGATTGCGGGTGTTGATGTGTGAAAGGGGAATGGTTAATAGTTAATCCTTTGAATTAATTTATTCAACATCTAGGCTGGTATCGTCTATATCATTCTATCTAGTGGCTTCGGGACACTGGTCGATTCAGTTTGATATTAATGTGTTAGTTTTCCCACTTGTTGGCCAGCAAGATATATTGCCGGCGATTTGTTGACACAACAATTAGTGATATACAGTCTTGTTTTAGCGGACACTTGGTTCCTATAGATCTTAATTTATTATGAGGAATTTGGATCTAGTCTGAGTGGTTGAGTTGCGTTACTAAATTTGCATAATCTTTTTTCATGTGTACATATACATTATAAAAGTCTTTATAAGTTTAATTATATATAATTTTTCATTCAATAATTATTAATCACATAACCAGGAGGTAGATATTAGTAATTACTTTTAACACTTTCTGCTTTTCTCCATGCTCTAAAACTATATTTCACCAAAGGACTCTGTAATATTATTTATATTTTAGTTAAATGTATTAAAAAATACAAAAAAAAAGTCTTTGGTAAATAACACGACCTAGCATTACATTGAACTTTTAGCTCGATGGAGGTGATTGAGTTGGCAGTAGCGGATCTTTCTCAATTAAAATTCGTGAAGTTCCAATATGTAACCTAATGAATTATCTCATATATGAGCTTGTTATCAGCAAAAAATAAGTATTTGGCAGACAGTTATGTGTCGAGACATCATATAATAGTACTAGTGAAATAAATCTTTAAAAATTATAGAGAACTCAAACTAGGACCTGTTCTTAACTCTTTAATACGAATAGCTTACTTATTATCTTAAAAGTTGGCATTTCATTTGATAAAAACTAACTTCATCAGTCCATGAAACAAAAATCTCAAACACAAAATTAAGACGAAAACAGAAAAACATACACAATAATATCGAGATAAAAATATAGGGAACTAAACTTGGAAATAGAATCACCTAATAGAAATGAAAAATTCATGAAACTAATCCTTGAGAATTAATGCTCAATTACAAGGGTTACGATAGCTAATGATCAATTAACACTAGTCATGACTGCTTCTACAACAATATCTGTCAATAGAAATGCTGATAAAATCAAGCGAAACCCTACCACATTTCATTTATTTCAGAAAATTAATCTAGCATGATGAGGAAACTAAATGTAAGAGAGAAGTTTTTGTTAGGGTTTGGGAACTTGTTACTGAAACTATCACCAGAGGATCACTTAGCAGAATGTTTGCTGAATCTGTTGAGCCAGTTCTTCAGCACTAAGTTGGCATTCAATTCCAATCTGTTAACGGAAACAAAAACACAATCGTTACTATACAACACAAGAAAAACAAAATACCTCATAAATTACAACTCAGTAAAAACAGTAGGGGCAAGTGCAAGATGTCCTTTTTATCAGCAATGCATGATGCATCACAGTTTTCAAGAGACATGCAATAAACTTTTAAAAGTCAGTACACAGCAAGCCCTTTTCTCACTTGTGGGCGAAATTAATTACTGCTGCAAATTATTAATGATTGATGGTATTTTTACAATGAATTTTGTATTTTCCCACTTTGAGTATTACTGCCTTGTGGATAAACTTATGTTTTGTGAAATTATCCCTCGTATGTAAAGGGGGGTTGACCCTAATAGTCCATTATTTTACGATACAAGGCTACATTTGGAAGATTGGATTAGAATAGATTACTTAAAATTAGATTTGATTAGATTAAATTAGATTATATGGAAATTTTTTTGATACAGTGTCGGACAGGATTATGTTAAATTTAATTTAAAGAAGCTAAAATAATTATTTAAATAATATATTATTATTTAAATCATATTTTTATTTGTTAAATTAATATTTAAATTTCAATATTATTGTAATTAAATAATTAAATAATTTTATATTTAATATATTACATAGATAAAATAAATTATTAAATTAAATTTAAAAGTTAAATATAAATTTTTAAATAAAATATTTATATTAGTACCATATTTATATTATAAGATATCTAATGCTATCTAAACCCATGTGAAAATGGAGAATGAATATTGTATTAAAATTTAGACTAATTTATTAATCCTAATGGCCCAACATGACTCTGGATTAAAGTACCAAATTGTGTGAATAAACAAAAGGAAAAAGAAAATTTATTGTGAGATGATACAATCCAAAGATTTAAGCAAGATTGTATATGTACTAGCCACTTTCTTATAAACGTATACGTTATGTCTTTTTCGTTAAACATTGAAGAGACAACATAAGAAAAAAGAGAAGTAGGGTCTCGAGGGCAATAAAAACAAAAGAACAGAAAAGTTCATAGGTCACAATGGAAATGACCCATCAGGGAGAAATTAAAAAAAAGAAAAATTGCTCATAGGTCACCACAAAAAATTTGTAGACCTCAATATTTCTGCTTTACTGTACAGCTTAAATGACCCAATTGCTAGACCTAAGTAGCTAGGCTAACTTTAATATTGACACAATATTATAATTTAAGAAAAAAAAACTTTCTTTCTTTTTGAATTCATAACTTCTTATTGGTATGTCTGAGTTCATTTTGAGTCAAGTCTGGATTCAATTTACGCAGGATTGCTTAAACAAGCTAGAGTTCAGTTACCTTGATGGTGAAGGAGTTATGCATGGTTTCATCAACGGTGCTAATGCTCACATTGAGAATCTCAAGGGCAAGGTCCTCAAGAGCAGATATAATTTTCACAGCTTGCCCTGGAATTCGTGGAGACACGGTCCTCAAGAGGAGGTTTGGCCCGGAAAACTTGACCTCTACGTCAGCTATCGCAGACTTTGAGTTCGCGACCAGCTCATTAATGCTGTCAATGGAAGAAGTCGATGAAGAACAAGGAGATGGCTCAACAGAATTACTATGAGCAGCCTTTGTTGGAGAGAGATAGCCTTGTTGCTGTAATCTAGGCTTGTAAGGGCTGCCTGGTTGTGGGGTTCCTGGGCTAATAGGTAGGTTGAGCCTAGGGCTCACTGGTGGCTTTCTTGGGCTAAGTGGTGAAGGTCTTGGCGATGAAACTAACCGAGGGCTTAACACTTCACTGTAAACTTTTCTCTGTTTCTTGGCTTCGAGTGATTGTAGAACTTGCTGCAACTCATTGATGTAATCCACAACTCCTCCAATTATTGACGCTTGATCTCCCTACGCCATGCAAAACATAAAACTCCAATGAGAGAGAGAGAGAAAAAAAAGAAAAGAAAAGAAAACTACATTACATCGTTGTTTGATACAATACTCCACCCCTTATCCCTCTTTAAAAAACTTTAAATTTTTAAGTTTTCGTTGCTGATTCGGTATTTTTCTTAACTTATAATATATTATGTTCAATACTTAGAACATGGGATGTCAGCAACGAAAACTTAGGGGCGCAACCAGAAATAGGCGTTTTCAACGGAGACTGGGAGGCGTTGCACCCGACAATGATGAATATAGATGCTTTGAGATAAAATTCTAGCCAAAACACGACCAAGAACGAATTACTTTCTAGTTTATGTACTTGCCCTTTTGACATAGAAACAAGGCATGAGCGAGCGCAAAACAGACAAGTGCTCATTCATCTGCTTTCTCCGGTTTCGCTCCACAGTTATATGAGACATCCTTTGTTGCCCATCAGTGTTAGTAGCTTCATCGGAGGAGTTAACAGCCACTGTAGCTGCTGTCTTTTGCCTCTTGCTTTTGGGTAAAGTTTCAATAAGCTGATCAGTCTCGTCAGATTCTTGGAAAACACTTGAAGAAGTTGACTTCTGAGACACCAATCTCACTCCGCTAACTGCTGCAGCTGCTTCGTCCAACGGTGTCACACTGTCTAAACTGTCAAAAATAGCAAATAAATCATCTTCAGCCAGGTTGGTTTCCCCTTCGTCAAAAAAATATTTGGACAAAGTATCGTCGCCAACACCACCCATGAGTCTTCCTTGTCAAAACAAACAAATCCTTGTGTGCGTTTGTGTCTTTCCTTTTTCTGCTTTTTTCCCGGAAAATGTCCAGGTTAAAGTAGAAAAAGACAGAGAAAATAAAAGGGATGGTCGAGATTAAGAAATGGATACCACCCAAAAGAGTAAATAAGAGAGGGGATATGAAAGGGACTAAACTATCACCATCAACTCGCTCTTTTGATGGGGCTCTTATGAAATGGAAAGTGTTTTTGAGTCTTGTTGCCGTTAGGTTACGGAGAATAAGGGAAAGCCTGGCTAAGGATATCACAAAATTCCAAGATGAGGGGTTCAGAGTTACTGTTCAATCAAAACTGAAGGAAAATAAGAGAGACGTTAACCGATATGGAGAGAGAGAGGGAATGGGACCAGTGCATAGAAGTGAGATATATATAAGAAAGAGTATGAAGAAAAAATTGATTTTTAATTACTTACAATGAGAGTGCATAGTAAATGCATGAACTTCCTTTGTATTAATTGCAATTTCTAAATAACTAGCATAGAAATTTTTTCACCACACATTGGATATCTCGTTTCTTTGCGGCGTTAAAATTTTAATAAAATCAAGCACAGTTTGAAGGGTATATGTGACCATTTAAAACACCAACAGAAATTAAATTAAAATCTAACAGGCGCATAAAATAAAACCAGTTAGTTTGTGCATTAAAATGTACGTTGGTGTTTACAAAAGACCCAAGTAATAGCAAAAATTACCAGCAGAATGATCAATTAATCACCCTTATTTTAATTTTATATTCAGTAAATGCAATTTTTTTTACTTCATAGCTAACTTTTTTGCTAATTATTTTTTAACTTTATTTAAACTAATCCTTAGTAATTATAATCCACAGCAATGGTTAAAAAAAAAAAACAAGGATTTTACGTCAAGTTGATTTAGGGTTATTGAAGATTTCGTGTTCTTTTTATTTTTTATTTTTGCGAGCAAAGGTGAAAGGGGGCTCAAAGCATATTCCTCTTTATCTGAATTTACCTAATTTTTTTGAAGGTTAATTAATTGTATTTTTATCCATGTACAATTAAAATCTATTTCTTACCTTTTTAACACGATGGAGGTCACCAGTTATTATCCAGTCGCCAAAGAACTGCAATTTTCTAGATAAAAGCTCATGAAATCATAAGAGAATCAGGTCCAAAGCAACAACAATCATTTCCTGAAACATATAAAATAGAAAATTTATATGCAAGAAAACCAGTCTTAAAACTTTTAGCTAATACTTATGTATGAAAACTAAAGTCATACCTGACAAGATCTTGATAAGGATACTGTGTGATATGGACACTGGGGACCGACCTACATGTGCCTCATTGCCCTAGAACGAAGCTTGCTTTATTTAATTTCATGTTAATTGTTGTTACCATTTTGTGTATTACTCTATTAGGTGTATTAAATGACGAATATACTCGAGGTATATGTTAGGTTTAAATTGAAGGCGGGGCTCTTCAATTTACAATGTGCCTTTGTCAGAAATTAGTGGTCATGTCTTGTTGTGTGTTTCGATTTGGTCCAGCTGCCCAGCGTAGCTAGAGACACACTATATTGACATTATAGGACCCACATGTTGATCAATATTAATTTCTCGTTCATGCACTTCCTTTTAGCTAGCCAAGTATTTTCTACTCCGAGATTTTATGTGTGTGTGGGTGTGTCTACAATACGGTTTAAAAATAGGGCAGTGATCGATGCTCATCGTATAAAATATATACATGCAAGCAATTAAACTTCTAATGGAAAATTAAATTTGCACACAGAACTAATGCGAGTACTGCTATTAATTCCTATTAGATATTCAAAATCTTTGCCTAACAAAGAAAATTAGTTAAGAAACTCTAATAAAGTGACGACTCTTGTATAATAAAAGATAAAATTAATAATGTGAATTAGTTTTTTTTTTAGGGCTTATTTATTGTCTTTATAATCATGTTTAATTTCGTGTGCAATATCATATAAAATGGCATCACTTAATTTTAATCATACATTATTATTAATATGCATGTGAGTTTAAGTGACTCGTATATATTTTAAAAAACTGAATAGAGCTCAAATTATGAGAGGACTAAATTTTGATATTTGCCCATTTTATTCATATTTGCTCCTCATTTAATCTTAGTTTGCATTTATTATTGAAAAGTTATCACGTGTCCATCTTAGATTTAGTGCGTGCTCGAAATGACAAAATATTTTAAATTATCAATGGTCTTCGATGCGCATTAGCTAGTCAGTTCTCCATTAACAATGTTGTAATCTTTCAGAGATCTTGGCAAAATGATTTGTAGTGAAGCAGCATGTTCCCTCCATTAAGTTATCATTTACATTTTGAATTAGAGTGAGAATCTTTTAATTAGGTGTATAAAGTGGGAGTGGAATTAGGTTATTTACTTACACTGTAATAGGAGTATATAATTGAAACTAAAATTCAATTTTGTGTTTACATTGACTTGAATTGTAAGTAAATGATTTAAAGTTACAAATGAAATATTATTACTAATAATATATTACAAAATTAATATTTTATTAGAATAAAATATTCATTATTATTAATCACTAATATTAAATAAATATAATACTATTATTTTTAAATAAATACAATAATATTATGTTTTCAAATAAAGATAGTATATAGTAATATTATTAATTCTCTATGAGTATAATAATATATTTTAAAGTAATTTTAACTTAGTATTAATTCTAATTAATATTTTTAACTAAATATGATAATATTATATTTAATAAATGTTTAATAATATTATCTTAAATAAGTGTAATTTATAAAATAACATAATATTATTATTTAAATAGATATGATATTATTTATTTTATTTTACTAAATATAATATTTTATAAATATAATTTATAAAACAATATAATAAAAATTATTATATTTTATTTTATTAATAAATATGATTAATAATATAAAATATATTTAATAAAATTAAATTAATAATATTTAATAAAATATTAATTTACTAAAATAAAATAAAATAAAAATATAAAATTTATTGAAATAATATTATTTTATTATTTTATAAATTATATTTATTAAACATATTTACTAGATACTATGTCTAATAAAGTATTAAATATTAAGCATATTTAATAAAATAAAATATTGATATTTAAGTAAAATATTATATTATGTATTTTATTTTATTAAATATAATATTTAATAATATTTATTTTTTATTTTATTAAATATAAAAAGATAAACAAGAAAGAGGAAAGAGTGGATTCTCACTCTTACCTTCTTTATGGGAGTGAGAATCTCACTCTCCACTTTAAAAAATGATAGATCACATTTTGTGAGACATCCACCCTTCTAAATTTTGTAAGTAAATACGGGAGTGGGAAAAATATCCTCTCACTTCATAAAATAAACACAACATAAAAAGATTTAGTAGTGAAACAATGTTAGCAAAGGCAAAGTGAGTGCCTAATACGCCCTACAAATCTTGAATAAACCATAATTACCAGGTGCAAACATGTTACTCGTGTACCCACGCATTTAAAAGGGCACAAGTAAATGCACTATTAACGTACGGATCCTCTGTATTAAGTTATGCCAACTTGTGATCTTTGCAGGCGATACGATCAATCATTATACAAATAAATTGACTTGTAGGTAGCCTTCATATTATACATGTCCAAAGGTCAGGAAAGGAAACGAATGTGTATGACTTTGAGAAAGATTCTTTGGATTCCGGCGTGAATTAATGCCGTAGTTTTAATTTTATGATCGGAGACACTGTTACAATACATGCATACTGCAGCAAGCAAAGCCAAAAGTAGAGAATGTTCTGCACGAAATCTCAGTTTCAAAACAGCCTTTTGAATGTCTTTTCTTTGCGCCATCAAGAGGCTGTCGCTTCTACATGATGGCTATGCGGTACATAGTAATTGGCATTTCTTTTTGTGCAAATTTAAAGACCGGTACTTTTGCACCTTTTACGATCTTTTTTGAATAAAAAGTTCTAAATAATCTATCTAAATAACCAAACAATTGAAAAAGAAAAAAAAATAAAAAAGAGGAAGAAACACTTCCACTGATTTCAGGATTATTATTTCCAAGTGTTAATTTTCATAGTTAAGAAAGCAACTCTAACTATGTAATAAGAAAGTGACTTTATCTCACAGCAGATTTTAAAGAGTGTGAAAAGAGTATCTTTTTAAAATATATTTTTAAGAATTAATTTTATATTTAATAAAATTTCATATATATCTTCATAGATGTTATAAGAATTTAATGAAATTATTATTGTTATCAATTATATTGAGATAATAAAATAAAAGGATAAAATTAATAACATAAAATATTTATTTTAGTTATCAATTATTATATATACACAATAAAATATTATTTTATATACATTTTTATAAATATATAAATAAATTTTATTCAACATTACATCCAATTCAATCATCTATATTCTTATAGTGGTTCAACACTTTTAAAAATAAAATTTATCAAATGTTGAACTAACTCTCTTTATGACTAGTTATTTTACAGTCAATTAATAATAATTATTTTACAAGGTACAACATTGTCAAACTAGCCTTTACTTTACCTACCATAATCGTCATCAATCTTATAAAAGGAAAAATGAAATTTGTTTTTAAGGGGAAAAATGGAATGAATTAAAATTTCATAAGTTTTTATGGATATTTTAAGTTTGACACCCTTATTTTTAGAGTTTGTTACCTACTAATGTTTATGTTTTTTTTTTTTTTTTTGGTTATGGTTCTTATGTTTTGGCCCTCTCAATTTTCTAATTAAGCATTATCACTGTCGTCAAATTAAAATTCTAGTTCTCCCACTAGTTATATGGTCATTATTCAACTCACAAGGTCTTCACGACCTTGATTGCCTTTGTTGAGAAAGAACTAGGATTTGATGATTTTTAACAACGTCGCTCTATAATGCTGTAATTTTTTATAGCATCAATAATATAAGAAATATCGAACCATTAGATTTAATCAATAGTATATAATATTTTTATTAATTAAAGTTTTAGTATTTAAGAATATTGTAATCAAATCGATTAAAAAAGTTATTTTAAATTAAAAAATAGAGTTGTGATGAAATTCAATCTCTTTATTTGTCTAATTGTATTCACTAGTGATCTTTATTTCTTATGTTCTTTTAAAGTTAAGTTTCACTTTCAAATTATTATCAACTTTTACGTGTCTTCAAGTTACTTTGTATCAGAATCAATCAATTCTTGGATCGAAAATTTAAGTTCCGTCTTCAATGCAAGCTCTTTATAACCTTCCCTCAATTGTTTTTCTTCTAAATCAATTTTCTTACCCAATCTTTCGTCAAATTGCCCATTGCTTCGAACCATATCTGCTTCATGCAACATTTCTCCAAATTCTGTTGAATTAAGCATTCTTCAAATTAAGTAACTTTTCAACGAATTCATTTCATTCTCTTTCATTGGAAACTCACAATTACATTTTATTGCTACTGCAGTTCTTCATCATAATGCAATAAACACTCAAGTATAAACGCCAACAAACATATCCAAGAATCATTTTTGATAGTCTACTGATATTATAACATGTTAACTATCTCAAGCAGAATGTAATTATTGACCAAAGTGTTCAAAATGTTATTTTCACTTCATTTTGATAAATTTAAATTAAAAAAAGACTAATTTACCTACAACCTAAATGTTATCATGTTACTATTTGATTAATTAATTATTTATTTACTATGTTAAATCAATGATAGAGATTAAAATAATTAAATCTAAGGGTCTATAACAACTAGAATATCAATGTAGTCAAAGTCACCTAGCATCATAAAGAAATACTTTTTAACAAAAATATTTTCAATACTAATAAAATGTCGGTGAATTAGAGTAAGTACCTAAATTTTCAAAGTTGCGTTTACCACCACTGTTGTGTGAACTTTTAATTATAATGTAATATTTAAAAATATATACACATACATAAATTTCATTTCTTCATTTTAAACTTTAATTTTGTGAACAACAAATTAAAAATCAAACTATGATTCTTTTTTTTTTTTCATTCTTCGAATCTCATTGCGCGAGCTAAGAACATACGCATTCAATGGGATCAGTTATATATCTTGAACAATCATTAATGCGAAAGTTCATGGCACGCCAGCAATGAAGAAAAATCATGTGGTTAATTTTATTGAACGTTGGCTACTGAAAACCATGCATGCTTGTATACGTACAGCCAAGTAGCTAGCCTTTGATGGCTATGCTTTAACTACAGCATTCATAACACGACAAACTGAACATACATACAAATACGTGAATACTAATAATACATGCATGAAATGAAAGAGAAATATGAATGAGAAAAAAAATTAATACATGACGAGGCAGTGATGGTCGAATGGTACTGATCTGCAAAAAGCCTGCAAAATTGTCTCTTCAGTTTTATGAGAGTTTTCATCTTATTTATTTTATAAAAGATGGTGGGCTTTCAATGTGCATAAACACGGCATCTCCGTGCCTGCAATGATCCTTCTACGGGTTTCTTGTTATTATTATTATTGTAAGAAAATAATTAATATCCAATAGGGGAAACGACATCCAAATACTTAGGGTTTTTCTTAATGTAAAAGTTCCCTTAACAGTTAAGATTTTAAGAATAAACAAGACAGTCGCTGTTGTAGTGTTCATAAATCTAATCTCTGCCAGTATATAAATCTCGAAAAGTAATATTTTTGTTATTAACAATATAATCAAAAGCTTTTTCTCTCTCCTTCTGTTTCTTTATTTATGTGTGTTATATATGGTGGCCAGTGCGGCAAGAATGAGTGAGGAAGAAGATGGTAGGAGTGAATTGAAGTTTAGCATGGAAATGCGTTCCATTTAAAGTTTTCAAGGAGTACCAATTTTTGGTTTCATTACAATTATGATTACTATTTTACTTCAAATGCATACAGTTTTTCGTATCAAACAACAATTTTCATATTTACCATTCTCAACCAACCCGTTTCTCTCTCTCCCCCCCCCCCCCTCACCAACCCCCTTTTCTCTTTCTCTCATTTACAAGTTATTCTCTTGAGATGTCATGGATCACTCTATTGAAAGGTACTATGAGTTGATAGTCTACTTAGTTAATAAGGCACAAATACTTAACCATAAAGGGTTATTGCATGCATTAAAGGTTAAAGGGCGGACATTGTCTGAAAATTAATCTAAACTTGCTAGATTAGTCAATGTTAGTAACATGCACGGGTTTTCAAATCAACAACATAAAGCCTCACTCGTTAATTACGCTGAATTTATTTTGCATTGCTTAATGGATATGAACCTTATCTTAGATAGATTAAGATCATCAAGGTGCAAACTAATGCTCAATTAGAAAGGGTTGCGTTAAATTGCATGCATGAAAGTTTTAAGTCAATTGTTAGGCATTACCCGTGAATCCAACTAGATGCATCGTCAAGTTGGCAACATGGGTTGAATTTAAACCCCACTTGTCAATATTGAATTTATTTGCAAATGCAATATATATATATGAGTTGTTTTTCAGATGCATTATGATTTATATTTTCCTTATTATTAGATGTGTGTTCTAAGGGCAGACAATATAAAGTTATAAAATCTTAATAATTCTTTTTTTTTTTGTTTCCCCATTTTGGGAAAAATCTTGATGGCATGAGGAAAATTTTATCATCTAAATCTTAAAAAATACAATTAATAAGGGTACATAATGAGAATTGTCTCTCAACAAGTGTTTCGTCTAAGATAATCTAAGATAAAGAAAAAAAATTACCTCTTCGGCGAGACTGCACGTAGTACAAAATAATAGATCACAAGTCTCCTAAACACATATTCTTAGGGCATTCATTAACATAATCTTTATGAACTTATGATTATGATCCTATAAACTTATGCCCTTATAGACTTTGCGTGGTTTAAAAGGCTTGATCGAATGATCATTTTCTTTGTTGACCACCTACTGACGTTCAAAGCCTAGCAAAGATTGGGATAAAAAATCGATTTACATTTTAATTGCCCACATCTCTAACTTATAATAATAATGATAATACCTCTGAAAAAGAATAATCTTATGTACAACTCTTGTATACATTTCTCAATGCATGCATATCACATGCTTAAATTGGAAGATGACCTACAAACTGAAGACACAAACTCTAACCCTTCAGGTTCATTTGGGAGGATTCAAGGAAACAATATCAACCAATGTTTAAAGTTTAGACACAAAGGCATTTTCCCTATTTCTGAGGACAGTCTGAGTCTATATTCACTTGTTAACAGCCTATCGAATAGGCTTGCTAATTAAACACATATCTATAGATAAGAGCTAGCGATTCGGTAGACATGCATTGATCTTTGTACGTATATAAACGCATAGAACAAATTAAACCCAATAGTTTATGTATCATAAATAACCCTCATATAATTTATAGCCTACTAGTAGGCCATCTTTCTGTGAGCCTGAATATGGGACAAAATTTTAAAACACAGCTTCATGACACTACAAATAAATTATAATTAATAACATGGGGCCTCTCTCAACTTCATTGACTTCACATATCTGAAACATCATTTACTAGCACCACGAAATATATGAGCAAGACATTACTGCACTTTTACTCTCCTCACAATTAATTACCTCTTTCTCTCTCTCCCCTCAAATTCGTCGTCGTATTGGGTGCCGATCATTTTACGTATCTTGTGCATTATGTATCGTCACAATCGAAAGGATGTCGGATTGCAAAAAATTGGTCCCACGAAATTGATTTCATATTTGATTCATGTGTCCCATTTTTTTTATGTCATGTCCCCATTTCTAGCCCATAACCGTTGGGGATTCAAATTTGGCGCAGCTCCCGCAATTAAATTCAATTTTGTTATATTATAAAGAAAATCTTCTAGTATATCTTTTAAGTTGATGTAGTAAATGTTTTGTGATTTTGGTCCTACTAGGCATAGGCCCACTTAAGAAATTCTCTTCACATGTTTGCCAAAATTTTAAAAAGATATTTTTTCGTTTGTTGTGGTTCCAATGAAAAAGGCTCGTCTATTTAGATGAAATAATTATTTTGCATTTGAGGAAAAAGCTTTGGAGGTACACCTTTTGTATACGGCCTCGCTGCATTGAATTAGGATTCAAGTGTCACCACTAAAGTTTTGATATATTGAGTAAAGTGACTCATCTTATATACAAACCAGAGTAGCTCTCCCGTACAAGTTTTCTTTTGTTTTGTTATTTTTATTTTTGAAAGGTCTCTTACGTACAAGTTAATGTAAAGAAAACTCAAGACTATTTTAACACCACAAATTTTCACTCCAGTGATATATGTATGTATAGGGTGGTGGTGCCGCTACATATGATGCAAGGGCTTTAGGAAACCCAGGATTTTTCCTCTGCAATGATCTGTTTCTACTTTCTTTATTATCGTCTACCGTGTCTTTATGATTATATACATGCATCAATGCATGCATGTTTATAGCATGTGGCTGAGTAAAACTTGATTCAAAAAACACACAATGCAGGAATCTTTGAGAGAGAGAGAGAGAGAGAGAGAGAGAGAGAGAGAGAGGGAGAGAGAGAGAGAGGAAGAGAGCTTGCCATTGCTGTCTTATTTCCATTTTTAGTGATTCTTTTCAAGGCAAAATAATGAGCTTTTGGACAGACCCATTTAAAGCTTAACAGTAGCAATGGATGAAACCAACAGTAAAGTAGTTTGAGAAAATACTATTTAAAAAATCAAAGATTTAATGCGACGAGAATCAAGAGAGTCGGTACCTTAATTTTAAGACAGATTTTAATGGCAAATTTTTTTGCGTCACTTGTAATTTAATGGCTCTTCAGCGTACAAGACAGTGTTGTCGCTTGTTACGTGCTCACCTCTTTATTATTACCTCACAAATTTTGTGTTTGCTGTGCTTACTCTTCATGGTGGCGAGTTTTTAAAAATGGGACAACGTTAGAGCCTCTTGTCTCCATTTTTAGAATGTGTTAGATGTTTCTTAGTGTAGACTGATGTATAAATAATGTGGGATCAGAATGTCTTGGTATGCTAGGCCAAATTGGATCGTGTTAATATGTGTCAAGGTACCTTTTGATATCTTGGAATAAGAGAGTTGGATAAAGACTTTAGAAAACTTAGAATATGTTATTAATGTTAATAACCTTTTTTTTTAATTAATTATTGTTAATAACTTGGGTACTTATAGATTTTTCAAACCCAAGACGTTAGTTTTAGAAACGTCGTTCCTCATGACGGAAGTTGTAACTTAGCCTTAGAAAAGTTGGAAGCATGATGTGTTTGATTTGAAGACACAAGTGGAGAGTACCAGCAAAACAAGAATTTGCTGGTCCATGAGAGGATGTGGCCAAGTCAGATTAAGAAGTAGGTGGAAAATTCAACAGTGTACCGTTTACCGTATTCGACAATTATTGCGGAATGTCTGCAAAATTTTCCCAAATAAAAGCCAATTTTTTTGGTTTCTTTTGTCCAAATAATTGATCAGAATATCAAAAACATGTTAAATGATGCTACTAATTATGTAGGGTCACCCTTCCCATGTCTTTGTTTCTTGAGACCGATTGGAATGCTTACATTTGCAAGCCCTTTTATTGGCCATTGATTTTGCTTTTGATAAGGACTATTTTCAATGGTTGAGACTTGAGGGTGATTCGGTTTCTGCTTTGTCTTACTTCTGAATGGATTATTATGATCCTCCATAGCTACTGCGATAAATGTTTTCCGAGAGGACAACACAATTGCTGATAAACTCAATTTGCATAATCGTGCATAAAGCACTTTTAGGAGTTCTTTATTTGCAACTTGGATTGGCTTTTTGGCTTTCTAAATGATACCCTAGTATAACTATACTGTTTACAAGTAAATCCAATGCAACAATTACTGGGATTCAGTGAAAGGAATCATCTTAACTCATGAAGTGAAGCTAATACTGATGAAACGATATGAAGAGAACCCGTGACTACAAGAATACCCGGTTGGTTCTCTACTCTTCTAAGAATCTGATATGCCATCTTCATTGATAGTGCTAACGACTTTGAAGCAGCCAGTAAGGTTTTGTGTTCTGACACAGTCGGAGATATAACTAATTGATCATCAAACATTTCTTGGTATTCTGCCATTCCATTGTGAACGGTAATGATTCCCAATTCTTCAGAAGCTTGGATCCAAAGATCCTTTAACAAGGAAGCTGGAGTTGCTCGAGCCTTCCCTCCGGCAACATCAGTTTCTGTTAGGATGACAGCATCTAATTTTCTACCTGAGGAGACGTAATCAGATCACAGTTAGAAACCATCCACTTGCCTCTGTTGACATGACTCGGCAGGAAGAAGAGAATTAGATTATATTCAATATCAAGACTGGTTCCTGGCTTCTAATATTCTACTGTTATGTCTTTCTGTATCCTATGGTTGACATAATTCATTGGTGATGCTTTTCATTAAGGACAGCAGAATATCAGAGGACTATACCGGAAAGAAATTCTTTTGCAAATGCTAAATGATCTTTGTCATTGGCCATGGCAACCATAAGAGCCAATCTTGCCTGTGGAAATGTCATTTGTATTGTGTCCATCAAAGCTTTAGCAGATTCTTTCGTGTGAGCTGAAAATATTAAGTGAAACAATTAGGAATTCTATTTAGGGAAGTTGCAAAGATGCCATTCAACCATAAAAGACACGTGACACTAAAAGATTGGGAAAATGAGAACTATGCCAGATTATCAAAATGTAATTTGCAGAACACAATAAATTAAACATATTGCTAACCTTCAAATAAATATTACGCTTTATATTCACAATGAACAGATGAAGAAACAAAATACTTCCATGCTGAAAAGCCTATAAAAGTGCAGTACCAACGAAAGAATAAAAATCACCTCCATCGACAAGTATTGTTGCTCCAGGTAGTCCTAATAACTCAGCTTGCTTGGATGTTAAAAATTGGCTTCTTCCAACCAAGCATGTACTCTCTAAACCCGCCCTGACAGATCCATCTGAGATTTGCCACCCTGGAATGTTCATTTACACAAAAAAGACAGTGAGTCACATACAAGGGGATCAAAGGGAACTACTGACACACCAAAGTTTATTTGGTTGTGTCTATGCAAGCCAAATACCCATTGTCTCTCGTGTTTGGCTTTGCTGTAGGGTTGTAGGAACCCAAAGAACTTGTGGGGAAAACACCCAAAAGACAGAACCATTAAAACTTGTATAGATACAGATTGATGTGTCAGGATTTTCCCCCAGACCAGGAATTCAACCCACTATAATAAACATTGTATGCATCCAAAGGTTGCAGCCAGCACATGTCAGAGAACAGAGATCGGAATTTAGAAACAATATACATAACTGAAGCTAACTGCATTCTACTTCTCACCATAGCTATTTATCAGGAAAATTTCTGTTCTCCAAAACTGTTCTTCCCTGAAGCCAAATAGAACATAAAATAACATCAAATACCAACCTTGACGACGGAGGCAGAGTGCTGCACATGTTGCAGTCAATGCATTATGAAGTTGGTGATTTCCAATCATGCACAGCTTTACATCAAATAACTCAATGGACTGCACAGGGAAAAAAATATTAGAAGTTGACTCAAATGTACATAATTGAAGATATGAAGATACAAGGTTTCAAAAAATTTTTGGGAGCACACCAGCTTAAAGTCCTTCTCAGCTTGTAATATTATATCACAAGATTGGCAGGGCCTGTCATTGAACATACTCAGTCCATTTATGGTAGATCTAATTCCAGCATCATATGCTGATACCACCAGAGAATGCATCAACAATGCTTTATCACGGAGAATACACTCAATATGTGGAAGAAATGGCCCCCCTAAAACCAACTGAAATGATCCAACCAACATTTAGATTCTGCTACGAATAAAAATGTACAAAGTATTTCAATATGGTGTGAAATTATGACAGCAAAAACATGTTGTCAAATAATTTAGGCAGAATCCATAATGAGAAAAATTTAGCTATCCTTTCACCATTTTAAAGTATTTCCACCTCATTACTGAGTGTATGCTACTGCTTCATTCCTACGGCAGTTTGAGAAAAAAAATATTCAAGTAAGAAAGCATCCATCAAATCAGCATGGCAATGGTCGAGTTAAAAGGCAAAGGTATTAATTATTTCTTGATCAAGTTTTATCATGCATGTTGACAGAAGAATTATCTCAGTCCAATATCAATCAGTATTTTTATCTAGTAAAGGAAGACATGTTAAATGGCAAAGAAAAGATAGACGATTGGATGCAAGTAATTGTTGTTTTCAATTCAATTAAGGTGCTGTTCGCATATGTGTAGGGAGAATCACCTAACTGGGCGACCATATTTGATGATTCCTGACTTAGCCATAGCAATAGTTTCCAAAGAACCACCTAGCGCTGCCATATGTTCCTCACCTATAGTTGTTATAACTGATGCAGCAAGGCCGGAACTAGAAATGATATTTGTTGCATCCCGAGCACCTCCCAATCCAGCCTGTTATATCAAAAGCAAGCAAACTTATCATTAGCATGCTCTCTTCTTGACTTGGTAAGAAAAGGACATTTGGATATGAATTTTATTGAAGCATAAACAAGCATGAGAACAAGCCCTTGTCTGCATGAAACAGTACCCAGAAAAATGTTGAAACAACCAAAAAAAAGACAAAGGTGAAAATTATATATCACCTCAATAACTGCAATATCAACATGCTTCTGAGCAAATAGAGCAAATGCCATAGCAGTGAGAACCTGAAGTTTTTCCAATAATTAATTAAGGAAAAGAAAGGAGTGCAAAAGAAGATAGTGCAGGTACAAACTGCTATGCTTCACCAATGGTAAAACTGCAAACTCGAAACCTTTCTATTAAAAAGACATATACACACTGCACATTCTGCACAATCTCTGCTTCAAATTACTATGAATGGTTCCAGAAGAGAAACCTCAAACTGTGGTCAAGGTCATAGCTACCATTCAGGCCACAAAACTACAGTAATTAGTATCAAATGCTTCCGAGAAAAAAATACACAAATCACCTAAAAATGCTACTATATACACTGAACCCAAGTTTGCCTCTATTTCTTTATATTTGGTATTGAAATTCTTAACCATAATGTGAAGCTTTTCTCCTAGACCAGCATTGAATTCCGATGATACACAATTAGATACCTCAAAATGGGTGATGCAGCCATTTTCAAGTTGTATTGCCTCATCAAGAGCACCCTTAATCTTATGGAAAAGACAATTCAAGGCCTTTGCAGAAACTGGTCGATTCAATCTTCCCACCGACACGCGCTCTCTAATTGTTTTAATATGTGGGCTGCTTACAAAAAACCAAGCCTGTCGTCAAGAAACTAAAACATGAAAAGGCTGCAAGCATAAAACTTCTCCTATCTATGTGGTAATCCTAACTTCATATCTTAACTTCATACCTAGTATAACAACCAACAGAATACCCTTCTGCACGTAAAATACTAGAGAGGAAAGCAGCTGTTGATCCTTTTCCCTTGGTCCCAGCAATGTGAACGGCCTGCAATTGCACCCATTTTAATTGTACTCATACAGATTCACCAAAAAATGTACACAGAGTGCAAATATATCATATTTCAAAAGTTTTTACAAATAGAAGAACATATGAAAGAAATTAGTAGTGTTCCTGACACTGAAAGAAGTATCAAAAAGTTAAACAGCACTTTCATGCATATTCCATAATGTCCAGTTGTATATGAGGTTAAAAACAAAAGACATTTGGAGTTAAATAACAACATTTTAGAGTGAAGGAAACATAATAAGAAAACATTTCACCTTGTGGAGAAGTACTTGTAACACCGTTAAAAAGTTCTCAAGCAGTTAAAAGCAACTTTATGCCTATTCTATAACATTCAGCTGAAACAACTCAAGTGCATTGTGAACAAAGAATAGTTTTTTTTTTTTCAAAAAAAAAAAATAATAAGAGATGGAGAGAATAAAGAATAGTATATCTATGAAAAGCATTTAACAGATAAAAAGCATTTTAGAATGCAAGAAGTAGCTGTAGAAATTTAAGCTTCTTGAAAATGGCTTTTTAGGTGCTTCAATACAAAGCCCTTTTAACTGAAAGTGCTTTCTACAAAAAGCATTTACAAAAGCAACCTAAGAGTACACTATTCAGAAAAGCACGACAGAATTTCCAGCTTTTGAACCCAAACTGCGGCAAAAGAACTAACCTTGAACTTATGACCATTCTATAATGTTTAGTTTTAACAATTTAAAAGCATTTGAGACTTTAAGGAGCCAATATATATATATATATATCAAAAAGAACGAACCTTGAACTTAGAGTGAGGATTACCAAGCCGGTCCATAAGGCGGTTCATACGTCCTAAATCGAACCCATCATCCGAATCCGTACCTGCTCCTTTGGGCACGCCCGATTTTTCGAAGTTTTTTAGAGAATCAAGGTAATTCATAAAGTGCATCAGCTCCGGTTCCTCAGAGGAAGTTGAAAAGAAGCAACTTTTGGACCCAATTGAAAATTTCTCGAGATATCCTCTACTTGTTGCAGAGTAGAATGTGGTGCTGGGGTATTGAGTAGCAAGCTTTAAGATTTTCATCTTTGATTTCTGTTTGCTTCTTGGGAAAGTATTGAGCTAGCACAATCGTTGCGTAAACAAGCATCATTAAAGCTCCACACGTTCAATATTGGTCTCTGATAAAAATTAAGCACAATCATAAATTGACCCCAATATTAAGTATAATCGCAAAAAAATATATTTTTAAAAAATATATTTATTTAGGTCCAAGATTTCTTATTTTTAATTTTTTTAATATCCATTTTTGATCTACTGATATTATAAACATAATTTTGCCTTTGTGATGAGTAGAGCTCGGAAATTAACTCTAAAATAGGAGAAATTACTTTAATTGAAAGAGAAATTTATCAGCTAAATATAAATTGAACTCCTCTCTTTAAAATTGATGAGAGGAGGTGATAACCATCTAATTAACAAGTGTTTTCTATTTTTTTTAACTCAAAGTAAAATTATTGAAAAATAAAATAATAAAATTAATCAATAAAATATTTTAAGAATTAACCATATTTTAGACTATTAACTTTTTTTTAATATTTCATTAGAGAACAACACAAAGACTAATAAGAATAGTAATTTATATATATATATATTTTATACTTTAATTGATTTATCAACATTCATATATGGTATCACCATCTGTATATGATATTATTGTAGTGTTTAGATTTAAACATATTAAAATTAAAGTCTAACTCAAAAATATAAAATAATAAAAAACCTCATTCCTATGAAAAGGCAGAACTCTCACCTAAAGTTAAGTAATAATTTATCTAAAAATAATTTTCTACCTTTCTTTTTTAAAAAAATTAAAATTTTTCCCTCCAAATAAATTGATTTATACTAAATTATCGATGCATAATTTTCTCTTTCTTTCCTTTTAATACCAAAAGGTCAAAATCACAATTTTTTGGGGGAAAATTTGTAAAAACAGAATTTTACGGGTCATCGCGACCGAGGACTGTGTTTTCGAACAAATTACTCAAAGCCCAAAAAAAAATAAATGGAAAAAAATCGAACTTTACTCATTGTTCCTGCGTCTCTCGATGTTGTGATACCTCCTATTCGAAGTTTCAATTTTGAGGGCTGTATGATTTAATATGGATGATGAAACTAGTCTAAAAAGTGAGATGGTTGAGTGTAGGAAGTGCAGTGAGTTGCAGTCAAAATGCCTTGAACTTCAATCAGAAATTGAAAAGAAGAAAACCCAGTTTGAAAAACTCGAACAAAAGTTCAGGGAATTGGAAGCTGAGAAAAATGGGATTGAAGAAGAACTCAAGGTTTTGAAGACGAAGAAGAAAGTAAGTGAAATTAGTCCAGGAGTTGTTGACTTGACTGGAGAGGAAGAGGGAGATGGGGTGGCTCAGTTAATGGTTGAGAATAGGGCATTGGAGAGTGCGGTGAAAATGGCTGAGAATGAAGCTGAGTCTTTGAAGAAGTTGAAAGGTTTGGAGTCTAGGGGGGTTTTGAATGAAGCAGTCGAAGGTATTGCCTCCATGGCTTTTTTTTTTTTTTTGGTTATATATTAATTTGTTGAATTGTTTAGTTCCTTTCTTTCATTTTACGGTTTTGTCCTGATGTTAAGGAGAAAACACTATGTATCGTGAACTTGAAAGAATAATATTGAATTTTTCATTCATGTTTTATTAGCAAAAGTGACTCTGATAGCGGTTGTTTGAATGTGAGTCTGTTAGTACGTCGGCGAACTTTTACCGGCAAGAATCTTCCTTTTATTGTGTACCTTTAAGACTAACATTTAGTGGCATTTATCGTATTTATCTGGTTTATGCTACCTTTTGGTGGTTAATCTGTTTTGCATTGGATTATTCACTTGATGTGTTTTGTGTGAGAGATTCTTGTGTGGATGGGTCTGTTTTCTTGCTCTGAGACAAGTATAGTTAAAGAAAGGGAGCTTTTTAATCCACTAACTGATTGTAAAAGCATCTAAGCTCTAGGTCCGATATGCCTATTGATGGGTGATAAAATTCTAACAAGGTTTAATTTCCAGTTGCTTCAACATAAATCCCTTGAATCGATAATGTGGCCTGTTGATTGAGGCCTCTGCAGCTTGAGGTTCTCAATGTTTTCTTTGATACCACTTGGTTATGCTGGCGTTTGCTCTTTGAGCAATGCTTATAGTGTGACACTTCAATGACCTTTTTTTTTTCTGGCAAATTTCTTTTTCACATGCATTTTGATACCTGCACAATGGTTGTTTTTGTTACTATAATTTGCTTTGCTTTATAAAATGGAATGAGTTTCCTAATTGAGTGACTACAACGTGAGTAGAGGAATCTTTAAACTGATCTTTTATGTTTTTGGTTTCATGGCAGGAACACCTTCTAAACATATTATTTGTATGGAAAGAGAAAAAGCAGGTGCCAATTCAGAATCTAAACCAGAACGCAGTTCACAAGTCAGAAAAAATTTGGCATTTGACGAAGATAGAAGTCTTGGCAAAAAGATTGCTCCATCAACGCCCAGTGGTGTTAGAACTTATAGTTCTGGTGTAATTGATATATGCGATAGTGACAATGAGCCTGATGTTCCCCATCTCCTATCAACTTTTGCAGATGAAAACTTTTACATATCAACTGATCATCCATCTGAAGGAACTGCGGGTAGTGACAAGGAAACTACACCCAATGAAAGTCCAAAGAAAGCTTTTTTTCAGGACAGCTATGAAGAAAATGTGGAGACCTGCAATGACAGTGTGCCGGTTCTTGTTACTCCCAAAAGAAAACGAGCTTCTAATATTGTTACTAGCGACACAGAGAGTGATGAGGATGATGTCCCAATCTGTAAACTCAAGAGGAGGAATCTTCAGGAAATAGTTCCTAATCTAGTAAGTTCTGAGATGAAAAGCTGCTCTGTGACAATTGCTTCTCCTGGGGATGACAACATCGAGAATCTCGTAACTCCTCCAAGGCGGCGCCTAAGAAAAGGTACCGCAAAAGTTGCTGGACGAAAAAGGTCCTCTAGCCAAACCAATGAAACTATAGGTCAACAAGGAATCCCTGCAACTGAGGATGTTGAAGATGATGAATCGGAAGATGCTGGGTCAGATAGTGAGGGTGAGAACTTGAATGGTTTTATCGTTGATGATGGCACTGAAGATTCTGATGGTGATGATGCTTCTAGTGGGGCCCAGGATGACTCGGACATGGACTTTGATGAGATTATATCTAGACTTAAGAGGACCAAAGATCAGAATTCAGAGTGGGAGTTAGAAGCAGACATGCTTTCTGCCTTTGGTAAGGATCCTGAACTGTGCATGAAGGCTGTATGTGCTCTGTATCGGCAGCAGACTTCTGAGGAAAAAGGTTGTAAAGGAACTTTGGTCTACAATTCCCGTGGCTTCAGCAAATTTGATGCTTACAGGTATGCATATGAAGAGCTATTGCGTATCTCTTCATTGTTAATAGATATATAGCTTTGATCTCCAATCCTTCTGCTTGCACTTAATTGTTATGCAGTCTCCTTGTATTTATCGTTGTGGGGGCGTGGGCTCGGGGGCGGGGGAGGGAACTTGGTAAAGTAATAAAGGTTTATTCACGTTGAAGTTGATGCAAACTAGTATATGATGAGAATGCTTATTTTCTTCATAAATTCACTTTATCTTGTTTCCTCCAAACCATTGAATTCTGCTATCTTTTCCTGAATTAATTTCTAGTTGACTTAAATTAAAGGGTTCCTCATTGTATCAGTTTGAACTTCCCCATCTCCCCTTGGAACCATAACTTCTCTCGAGTGAAAACAACTGGCTTTAAAACCTTTGTTCTGGGGAGAAATGTCAGCAGAGTTCTCCATAGAGTTTATTTTCTAGTTGGTGAGGACAAATGAATGGTATTCCAAATGCATGATGTTTCCATTCTGCTTTTTACCTGTTAATATACTCTGTTCTTGGTAAGTGGCTATTGAGATTTCCTTTGGAAGTTCACTCTTTCTGGCATCTGGTAATTAAAGGTATGCAAGAAATGGGTGACATACTACTGATACTAATAGAGGATCCAGTAGATGTCCTTGGGTGTATACGTCAAAGGGTAGAGCTGGTTTTTTGTCAAATATTAAGTAGATTCTCGGGATGGGAAGACAGTTAGTGAGTCTTTTTCTCGGTTGTATGGTCTTTCTTTAGGCCATAATTGTTCTATAGCTAGTATGGTGAGGTTTTCATCAATGCCGTAGATTTGGGACTTTAGATTCTTTAGAAACTTGAATGACAGAGAGCTTCAACACTGTTCTGACTTGCTTACAGATTGAAGGAGTTCTTATTGATGGCATAAAAGAAGATAAGAGAGCTTGGACTCTACAAGAATCAGAATTTTTTCTACTGAATCATACTTTCTCAGTCTTATAGGTGACTTTACACCTATTTTTGTCTCCTCTAGTCTGATATGGAAAGCTAAATTTTCCTCAAATGAAGATGATGGTGTGGTCTCAGCGGAAAATTAACACCAATGATGTAATTCAGAAGAGAAGACCAAGTTAGGCTTTATCCCTCGATCAGTGTGTCTTGTGTAAGACTGCTTCAGAAAGTATTGACCGCTTGTTTCTTTACTGCCCAGCTGCTTTCTTCTTGTGGTCCAAGCTGGTTAGGACTTTTAAATTGGGTTGGGCAGCACCTGCAGCAAGCTTTTCTGTTTTCTTGGAAAAAGTTTTAGAGTTAAAAGTAGGGGAAAGTGTTCTGTCTTATGGGATTGTGCAGTTCTGGCCATATTTTGGTCCTATGGATTGAAAGAAACTTAAGAATTTTTGGAACAAAGTGATGGGGGATTACATGTTTCTTTGGGATAGAGTTAAATTCTGCGCTTCTCTATGCTTCTCTCTCCAGAGTCTAAAGATTTGTCTGTCTTTATTTTGATTAACTGGGAAGCAGCTATGGTGTGATATCATTAGTTAGAGTTTTGGATCTTATAGGATTTGTAGTTCTTGGGCTTGTGGACTTTTGTCTTCTGTCTTTGTGGACTTCTTGACCCACCCTCCTCTATGTACATTTCCTATGTCTAAGTTACTTATTTTCTTTTTGAGCAAAAAATATTCTATGTTCTTGGAGTCTACAGTTCGTTATGCTTCCTTGAATCAGTATAGTCCACTGGGATTAGTTAAAATGTATCAAAAGTACGCCCTTTGCTTTAATCACTCATTTTGTCATTTCGCAATAATCACTGAAACCTTTACTTACCCTATAGGGGCACTATGCTGGCCGAGTTCCTTACTGATGGAGACCCACAAGGTGAATTGAAAAAATCAGTCCAGGAGTTGCGAGAGTATGACCCCAAGGGACTTGAGCTTTGCAGAACCTTTGCCAGTCGTTACTCGAAGCAACTGTTTGATATCTGTAAGAACAAAGAGGATCCCTATTTCCCTTGACTTTGACTGGCCATTGACGTGCATTCAAAGACATTACTATCCCGAGCCTGCTGGTAGAACCAAGTTGTGGAGAATGATGATTTTGTTCATTTTCCATTTGCTTCTTGGTACCAAATTTGTCCCTTTCAGACTAACAATTTCTTAAACACTTTTCTAGGTCAAAGAATGTTTCATTTTATGAGATGTTGCTTGTATATATAGGTTGTTATAGAAGTAATTCGAATGCTAGTGTGTCTATGTACTTAAGCAACCAAGATTAGTGACTGGTACTTGATCTATGGTATGTAGCCATCTAATAGAGAATTTGTGTTCTTTCTCGGTAAACATTGCGAAATTGTGCGTTATTTCTTGAGTGAATGGGCTTCTTAGTCTCAGGAGCTTAACAATCTAGAGAAGAAAAATTCTCTAAATGAATTAGCCGTATATCTATAATGCAACACTATTTTGGTAAAAGGCCCTCTGTCTCCGATCACAGTCTCTATATTTCTTGTTACACCTTAAATTTGTGTTTTTGACTTTTACAATATGGTCGATAATATAATATAACTTAGGCTTCAGGAACGGAAAAGTTGGAGAGTTGAGGTTTTTAAATGGGGACCTTTGGGGGTTGGCACTATAACGGAAATCTCGTGAAACAGATATAAAAGTGGACAAGTGGCTGTTGAAAATCAAAAGAATTCACATTCGGTCACCTAACACAGAAGTAGGTGTGGCTCTGGTTTGGGTCGTTTGACTTGACTGCTCTGTGCTCTCTTTATAAAGAGGAGTCCTCACCACATGGAAACCTGAGAGAGAAAAGGAAATGGAGGCAGTTTCATGTCAAGTAGCTGGAGTTGCTAAAGCCCAGCAAGTGAGCAAAAATGGCGGGTTCCAAATGCCACTGCATTACCCTAAGTTCTCTCGGTCTGACTACGAAAGGATGCCCGAATGGCAGCTGGATCACCTCTTATCGGAATATGGGATTCCGGTCATCGGAAATGTGGAGCAAAAGCGGAAATTTGCCATGGGAGCTTTCCTCTGGGCTCGCTAAAACTTACACGGAGCGATGAAGAAATGGTGACGGCTTTAAGGTTATGGTATCAATGCATGCATGCTCGAGTTGAGCTTTAATTTCAATCCCTGCAATTCCCTACGAGATTTTGTGTGATCATTGTAAAAGAAATATGTGTAATGAAAAGATGTTACTCTTCGTTAGTGTTAAATATTTTGTAAATGCTCGTAGGTGTGAATGCTTGATACTTTCTTGCATCGGTGATATCAAAAGCATTAAGGATATTCTTTTGTTGGTCTATTCTTAACGTCATTATATTACGTATACAGAGTAAAACAATTCTTAATAGAAATATATTATTTACGCAGGCATTTGTTAAGTGCTTTCGGAAGGAAATTAGTCACCAAAACCATAACTTTGTTAGCAATAACAATTAAATATTTTAATAATGGAATATTCCAATTCCATTTTCGTTCTGGCAACGGTAATATAGTTGGAATTTGGAAAAGACGCACACGCGCACACAAACGCAAACAAACACACCCTGTCTCCCCAATTTCTTTTTCTTTAATCACACCACACAGCTTGGAATTTCAAGAATGCATAATTAAAAAAAAAAAAAAAAAAGTTGAAGGGTAACATGACATGACTACGTGGGTCTTCTAAACGTGCGGATGGACCCAACAGTTTGCATGCAAAATAATAAAAACCACCTCTTAATTATTAATTATTAATTATTTAATATGAAACACAAGCCCTATAAAAATGGTGCGTAATTATATGTGTGTGTGTGTGTGTAAACTCTATTTATCCACGTTCATTCATTCATCATTCTTAGTTTTGCATCTTCTTTCTGTCTGCCTACTCTTTGTTTGTTTGGCCATTGTTATTTTCTCTTTTTTTTCTTTTTTTTTTCTTTTTTAGTTTTTTGTGTCCCTTCTTTCAATATTGAGATTGCTTCGAAGAGGAGGAGAAAACAATGGTTGTGCGTAGGGCTTCTTTCAATATATTTATAATAATTTCGATCATATACGCCATGATCACAATGCCGGCGGTGTCTCAGGGGCAATCCACGGCGCCTTCTCCGGCACCCACCAGCGACGGTGAGAGTTTCAACTTTCAGCGCTTCTCTTCTATCATTCTTACGTAGATATTGATAGCATGTGATAATTAATTAATTAAATTGAATTTGCAGGGACATCAATAGACCAAGGAATTGCATATGTTCTGATGCTGGTGGCGTTGATTCTCACTTACCTTATCCATTGAGTTACGTACTAGCCTTGTACCGGCGCGCTTGTGGTTCCTGAAGGATGGATTCAGTGTTTAATCTTTGAATTTATAGACCAATTGATTGCCATCTTCATTTGTTCTTCAGATATTCCTGATAATGTTGCCCCTCTTTATGTAACTTTTTTCTTTTTTCAATTTTATATTCTCCGACGGTAAATCTTTTATGTCTAAATTTTTTAGTTATTCCCGTTTTGAAAATTCTGGCTTTCTTTTGACACCTTTGGATTGTTATGAGAAATTGGGATGGATTCTCCTCTGACCTCTTGAGCAGAGATGCACAGATTTCTCTTCTTTCTTTCTTTTTTAAAGAGGTTAGTAAGAGAATTTTAGAATGGAATATTCACGAAATTTTCACAATCAGAATCGATTGTAAATGGGCATACCTCAGGAATGAAAACAACTTTTAAGAAGTCACAACACAAAAATTATAAATTCCAGGCCAAAGCGTAAAACTTTACCTTGAAATGATTAAATTCCAATTTTCATTTTCACTAGCCTCAACAAACCCGGCAATTGCATATTCATTTGTGTAGCTGTTCCGTTCTTTCCCATATCTCGTGTTTAAGTCAAATCAAACCGTCCAATCTTCATAAGAATTATTATCAAACACCAAGAAAATTGCTCAGAAAAAGCTGGGACTAGACTTATAAAAAGCGTTACTATAATTAGCAAACTGAAACCAACTCTCAGGAAAAATTGCTCGGAGATCTACCCCAAGAGGCAAAAAGATCTACCCCAAGGGGCAAAAAAAATTTCACGCTCATACCGAGCTGTACAAAGCGAGTTAACACCGACACTCCGAGGAAAGGAATGATTTTTTTTTTAAAAAAAAAAAAGTAAAAATATTGGTTAAGGCAAAAATGGTCTCCTGCGCCTCAGCATTTAGCAGGTGTGGTGGCCTACGGAAAAGTATCTACTGCGATCAAAATTCTGTCATTTTTATTAGCATGCATGATCTACCCACTGCAAAGCTTCGATGCGGTTTGCCCCATGTAAGGTGTTGCTCCTACGCACTCACTGAACATTGATTCACCAAAGGATAGAGAATTGAGGGGGCAGTCTTCACTATGATGTACTATGTCGGTTATGTAGGACATACTTCACAACTTCATAAAATGAGACGACAATCCCAACAGAAGGGCCTGCACGGCCAACACGAGGACCAACTCCTGTGAACAAACCCTTGATACCCGCTTCCCTGTTCCAAGCAAAATAAAGGGATCACTACTACATATGCTTGATATAATAAGTAAACAAAAAACCAATATATATTTGAATTGTTTAAAATCATAAGGAATAGCACACTCATTAGACCATGAAATTTCATACCTACACCTATTACCAACATATAGATCAGCAAAGATGGTTCTCAGAGATGAAATTCATTTAACAATTGATTTGATCGAAAATTTGGATAGCTCAAAGTTGGGATCTGAAAACAATCATTATTTATGAATTATGAAACCTACCTCCAAACCTCCATTAATGTTTGTCGTGTTGTCATCCTCATTGCCCTGCGAGGATCCTTCTGAAAAATAAAGAGAAAACAGCATACTTGTTTAATAAGATATTCCACAAATTTATGACCCTTTTTTTTCAACAAAACCAACAAGTACTCTAAAAGATACACAATCGGAATTCCCTAACAAGCACCCCCCCCCTCCCCCCCAAAAAAAAAAAGAAGGCATTGGTATATTTTTAGAAATTACCTCTATTTGCCTTCGGGTCTTTGCAACATCTAGAGGACATGTAGCAGCAGCGGCAACGCTTCCTGCAACAAAAGCAGCAGAAAAATTTGCTCCAAGTACAGTGGCTGCATTGGAATCCTCACCCACAAGACTCAGAAGTCTTCTCCTCATCTAGTTGAATGAAGAAAACAAATTATGATCCAAGTCCATCACATATACATGCGGACAGCTATGGCACACAAAAAAAAAAAAATGGCAGAAGATAAGCAAATTGAGAGAATAAATTCTCACAGGCTCAAGGGTGGACCAACAAATTGCTGAGAAAGGAACATCACGAGCAAGTTGTGTTCCCATGCCCGTCCACAGTATGCGGTAGCCTTGGACTGTTACATGAAGATTGTCAATCACAATGAACCAAACAAACAAAAACAGCTAACTGCAACATGGCAACGGCAAACTGTATTAGTGTTATTCCTAACTTGCTTAAAGCCAAATGATTTTACATGGATTGGCCCATTCAACCATCTACATGTAAGCCCAATCAGCAATACAGACTCTAACATTCTACATAAGGTTTTAATAGAGTCATGGTATTAAATCTCTAGAAACAGTCATACAACTCAAAAAAATTTGAATTCTGAAGAAGCTAAGTTCAACATGTGAAAACCTGTAAAATACTTTCAAATTTTGCTTCAAACTTGGCCATGCATTTAATTCACTTCTAAAGTTGAACAAGTGCATGTTCCATCCAAATCCCACCTGTGTCCTATTTATACGAAAGGTGAAAAGATCTACTCTAAGAAGCCTATACACTTCAATCCACATGAAAGAGAACTGAATTCACCAACTTGATAAAAAAATACCCTTGAACTCATGATTATTTTTAAAGTAAAAGAAAAAGGAGCAAAGCAATGAAGCTGTGAAGTTTGTTTAAGCAAATTTCCATGTTCAATACTGCTATTAATTAATGAATCAACTTACAGCGTTTTTGTACATTATTTGTGCTTTTAACATGGGATAGGACACCCAATAACGTCTGCCAGACACCAGGAGGCTTCTTGCCAATTTGATTACCCTTGAATGCCTATTTTACAACAAAATGAGAAAAAAAAAATTGATAATTAGTCCTGATACATGTTTTATATTCGAAGAAAAGTACTTCAACTATTAATCAGTTTTAAAGCAACATGAATTCCGGGTTTATCATCTCTTCATGCAAGTACTCCAAATATTATGCTAATTTGTCTACTACAAATCCATCAAAACAGCCAAATTAAGGGTGTTCAGATCTCATATCTTGCATCACTAACACATGTCCAACTATGAGTCTGTAGTGCATTTCTGAAGTAAAGACATCACTAAAGTCATTTACTCCTCTAGAGAGAAGTCTGTGCCAAATGACAACAATTGGATTATTTTTTGATGACCTACTCTCCACATGATTCCCTTTATACATTTAAATAGAAGTAGGCATCAATTGATATGTAACAACCTGCATCCGGGTTCTGGCAAGTTCAATGGGGTAGCAAGTTGCACAAGCCAACGATCGCGCCAATGATCCTGCAACCAGAGGAACATATGCTGTCGCACTTGGAGCATTCTTTTCTGTTGCCTCTTCTAACCAGTTGCGGAACATGTCATAGCAGGGTAGATAGATTCCCACCTGTTCAAATAAATAGAGTGAATGCCCATTAACAATAGACTACTTGGTAAATTTATTCTCTATAATCTGCAATGCACTTAATACTGATATTCCCCTACAGGAATGAAAAACTTACTGTTGGTACAGCCAATGCTAGACCAGCATTTGTGCCTCTCCACAGCCTGGAAAATCCTTCCTGCAGTAATCCTCCAATTAGGCCATTGAAAATTCCTTTGGTGTACAAGCAATCAAAAATGGGCATTTGTGCCACAGATATCGAATATGTGCCAAACCCCACCAACCTGCCTTATGATTTTGTAAAAGACATCAAGTGTTCCTCTGTACTGAAAACAATCAGGAGGACACATTGACACAGTACCATGAACTCCAGCACGCGTACAGGATGGAGAACACCTTAAATCTGCAAACATCTAACCAAAAGCAAAAGAACAAAATTCACCACTTTGTCAATTCTTAACACATGTTCTCGCAAAACGGCTTCCACGAAACCAGACAATGGAAAGGAATACATACTGTTTTAGGCCCAAAATAGGCCATACGACTAATAAGATTGCTCAATGGATGCGAGTAAGCTACTCCAGCAGCTTGTGCTTGCAACCTTGTCTACAAATAACAAAAATTAAACAAACGTATAAATAAATAAGCACGTTTTTAGATATAAATATTTGAGAAATTCATATTATAACCTCATTATAATAATTTTTTTTTTAAGTTCATCAACAAATTTATTACCTTGGCAACATCAAGAGGATTGACGATGATAGCCGACAAAAACGCAGCACCGGCAGCGGAAAAAGCTCTCTCTCCTAATCCTAACTTTCCATCGGAAACATTTGATGTCGTTTCATCCGACCGCAACGCAGCCAATCCTCCTCTCTCATGTCTACCACCGCCTACCGTCAATGACGTTATCGTCAAATCACGACCGTCAATCTCGGTTTTCTCTGGACCCATCCATGTATGCTCAGTTGCCTCAGTCTCGGCCGTCTCCGCCATCTCTCCTAAAACCCTACCAGCCCTTTTAGAAGCGAAAACAAAATCGAAGCCGCTTTAAATCAGTTTTTATTTTATTTTGGCTTTTTGATTTTCCTACTTCCTTGGAAAGCAAGAAAAAAAGCGATAGTGAGAATAGAAGGGCAAAAAAAATGCTTCACCGTAATAAAAGCTTAAGTGTGGACCGCGTTTGCAAACTATTGGAAAATGACTTTCTCGTCTTAACTTAATGGAGGAAGGGAAGTTTCTATTTTCACTGTAGCCAAACCCAGAGTTGTGTGTGAGAAGCAAAAAAGTGAAAATAGGAACTTCACCGTACCGAATGCAAAGGGTTTGCGAAAACCCAAACAGGGCCTTATATTTTTGCTTTTGAGTGAGCGGACGAGCGGCCGTTTGGCTTCTGCTTTCTAGGACGTTCTATTGGAGTTGATTTCAGCTCGACACAAGGCACGACCTACGGCGTCGTTTTTTTTTTAATTTTTATTCACGCTATTTAATTATTTTCACAAGAAAAAAAGAAATAAAAATTAAATTACAAAATAATTAAATTGTTTTTTTTCAAATAAAGAAGAAAAAAGCAAGCGGCAACAAGAGCATTCGCACTCCTCCCTCTCTCTTTTTCTTTCCCCTTATTTTTTTCCTGTTATTAAATCGTATTTATTGTGATTGATGTTGTAATAAAAATGATAATGCTTTGATATTATCGTGCCTTTAATTTATAGGTTACAATTTAATTTATTAATATGGTTCTTGTAGAAATTGTTATCAAAGCGTTAACGAACTTATATTACCTTTCCTTTTTGGCTAATAATTTATAAGGCATTGATAGAAATTCTAAAATGTCTCTCAACAAGAGTGGATCTCCCAAAGATATTTTCTTGTTTGATTCTTAATTCTAAATTATAAGATTCTTAAATAAAATCTAAATTATAAAAGGTATACATTAATTTAATATTTTGAATAAGATTTTTTCTCTCTTTAATATTGAAAAGTGAGTTTCTCCCTTTCTATTAATATTTTATTATTATTTATTAAAAAGATCATTAAATTATTATTTATGTTTTCAATAATTAAATTAAATTTGAAATAAAAAGATTTGATTAAAATAATATTAATTTATTTTAATTTGATGAGTCTTTTGGATATTATATTTTTTAAAAATATCAAAAAAATGAAAATTTAAATAATATTTTGAAAATGCTCTAAAAGGTATACACTTCAATATTTTGAGAGATTTTCTCCGGCTATGACATTTTACTCATTAAATCGTATGGTAATTAAATAAGTAATGAAATTATATTATTAAAAATAGATAAATGACATTTCACTTAGGATATAAATTTTTTAAATAAGTTTTGAGTAATAACTGTAATATTATTTATTTTAAATTTACATCTAAAAATATGTTAATAAATAAAAATAGTGATGTAGAATGTCAAAACTTGGGGCATATGAGGCCATATTACTAATCGTCTGCGAAGGTATTATTATTATTTTTTTTTTTTGTTATTATTTTTTGGTGCGGCTAAGTGTGACTTTATCACATTCATATCTTATTACTACTTAAACGGTCTGTACATGTTATTGCTTATGCACATGTTGATTTTCCAATAAATACACTACCTAAGCAATCAATAAATATTTTTATAATTAGCAGCCGTTCTAGAAACGTGGCCTGTTGCATCATTTGAATTGAATGGATGACTTGTTGAGGTCAACTGAGAAAATTCCCTAAAACTAATAAGACCCACAATTTCTTTCTTTTCTTTTCTTTTTCTATGAGTGAAAGCAAATTGGTCCTATGCACTTTAAAATATGTCAATTGGATTTAAAAGTGATTTTTAGAAATTAAAAATTGACTATGACTTTTAATAATTTTTTTAAAAAAAATTACCAGAATCAAATTATCTTATAACAAACTTTAAAAAATAGGGAAAGAATAATTTTTTAAATTTTTTTTGGATAATAAATTTTATAATTAAATACAATTTCATATATATCTTCCCATATATTATAAAAATCTAAAAATATTCTTATTAAATAGTAAATAAAATAAGTAAATTTAAACAGATTATTTTATAATTATGTTGAGATAATAAAATAAAAATTAAAAATATAAAATGGATTATTTTAATTATGAATTATTATAAAAAATTATTTTATATATAAAATAAATTTTTTAACATTATGTTTATTTTAGTCATTTATATTATTGCGGTTGATTAATAGTAATATCTACCCAAAGAAAAACATATGATTGCTTTTTAAATCTATTGCACATTTTAAAAGAAAATGATCAAATATTTAACCAATTTTCTTTACAACTTACTATTATTACATTAGAACAAGTAACAATTATTTTAAAAATTATAATATTACCAATTTTGCTCTATCCATAAAAGTAGTCAAATCTTTTAAAAGTGATGCAATATGCCAGCTTAATATTGAGTCTAATAGCTGGTTGTGTCCAGTTATAATATATTTTTTTTATATACGTTCTTTTCCTGTTAATTTAAAGACATCTTAAATACTATTAGAAATATAGATTTTTATATACATTCTTTCCTATTAATTTAAAGACATATTAAAATTTTTCTCACTCTTTATGATAATTCCTAAAATAATAATGCAATATGTTATTACTGACGACATTTATAAGCAATCATATATTTAATATTTTAGGACCACGATTTTCTCATGATATGATTTTGTGTTGATCAAAGTGATTCATGGATAATAATTAAATTATAAAAAGTATAAAGAGATATGTATGCTATATTCGTTTATGCATTTATACAATTCATCTTCATAATGGCTCAAATACTTCTTTTTCTTTTTCCTTGTTTAAAGGAAAATTGAAGAAGGCAAAAACACAATTCAGTACTCCTCGCCATAGCTAGCTTGGCTTCTCTGAAATCACAACAATAATTTGCATTTCTTATTCACAAAAAACATTTATTTTTTCACTTCTCACTATATATTTATATCTACATGTACTAGCTCTCATTATTAATTGATGATCAACCCTTCAGTATATGGCTTCCATGCGGCCGCTTTGACGAGCAGCCGTTGGCCTCGACGACATTTGAGTCTCATTGTAATAGCCAACTCCACCATCTTCGCCGGAGATTTCCTCCAAAGACCTTCCTTTAGTCTCAGTTACCAGGAACGTGCAACAAAACCCTAGCATATTTGTAAACGCCAAAACCAGAATTGCATGTTGAATTTTCTTGGGGTTCTCATCCAAGGTATAAGATTGCACCACAAACGCTCCGATCATAGCTCCGGCCTTCCCCGCTGCGGCACTCAGCGCATGACACGTGGACCTCACCCGCGTCGGGAATAGCTCCGCGGGTAGTACAAATGTGGTGCTGTTCGGTCCAAAATTTGCAAAGAAAAATGTTAGCCCGTACAAAGTAGCAAACAGCCACTTTTTATCGTTTTTGAGGTAATCATATTTGATGCCGATAATGAGCATGAAGAGCGACATCATGAAGAAACCGACGAGTTGGATAATGAACCGGCCGATTTTCTCGATTAAGAAGACGGTGAACCAATATCCGGGGAAAGTACCAAGCAACGCGACAACAAACATGGCACGGGAAGTTTCGAAAACTTCTCTCAGGGCATTAACTTTGGGAGCCTTGTTTACGAGTCCCATCGCTGGGAAAATATCTTTCTGGGTCAAATTTTGGCTATAAAATGCTATGTCTAGCAAGAACCATGTGCTCATTGTGCCAATCAAATGAAGGCCGTGGCGTTGGAAGAACTCCCGAGACAGTAATGGGTACTTGTTAACTTCTTTAAATTGTGCTAACTTGTCATCATCTTCATCAATCTCGATATCAAGAACTCTCCCCATGTCAGAAGCTGCTTGCTTAGCGTTGCCTTCAATTATGGCCGTGTAACGCCCGGTTTCTGGCATTTTCATACGCCAGTAGTATGTCATGAGAGCTGGGAGAGCACCAAGCATAAGCACAATTCGCCATAAGTAGTCTCCTTCAGGCTGTGTTGAGAAGATCTCATCGTCTTCGAACGCTGGAGCTGGGTACGACTGTAGAAAAATCTTGGACAAGATCATCGAAACAAGCCCGGCAAATATAATCCCAACACCTTGCATGGCAAAGACCGCTGCTATGAAAGCACCACGTGTCTTCTTATTAGCATACTCGGACATGATTGTAGCAGAAAGTGGATAATCTCCACCGATGCCAAAACCTAGCCAAAACCTGAAGAAACAAAGGGTTCCTATAACAGATCGTGCTGAAGAACCAAATGATAAGCCGGAGCAAATGGCACAAATCACCATTAAAATTAGGGTTATTCCATAAACTTTCTTTCTGCCAAGCTTGTCACCGAGCCAACCGAAGAATAATTGGCCCGTTAGGGTTCCAACTAAGGCAACACCGATGACAAAGTTGTTGATGGGAGTGGGGAGCTTCCCTGGGTTATGTTTCCGGTCAGCCGGGTCGTAGTAATAAAGCCGACCGAGGAGCTTTGAGACGGTGGAGATGCAAAAGAGGTCGTAGGCATCGGTGAAGAAGCCCATGCCAGCGATGACAATGGCTGTGATATGGTACCATTGAGTCCTAGCAGTGTCAAGAGCATTAAGCACAGCTAGCTTATTGTTACTCATCTTTAACGACGACGATCAATTTACCTGCAGCTTGATTTCAAATTTTTGTATGATTTTAGCTCATTATATAAAGATGATTTAAAAGGAAGTGACAATTGGGTTTGTGAGGAAGTAATTGAATTTAGGTCGTTTATTTCTAGAGATTTTTGGGGAACAACAAGAAATCTGAAAAGGGAATATGTAGGATATTCTACAGGGCAGTGCTTGGATGAAACAAGGCAGATTCTTTATAAAGAACGTATAATAAAATTTAAGCATGCTATTGATATTAATCACTACAAGCTAGCTACCAACTTGCTGAGCCATACATAGCTTGTTGATTAAGCAGAATGACCAGTGAGCAAGGGCTAGCTATAATGCTTAATATATGTGATTTATCGTTCATTTCAAGGACACTCGACTGTCTCTTGTGAAATATCATTTTTTTTTCGTATATGTTATTTGCTAAATCTGAAAGGTTACTTTCTGACGAGGGCTGGTAAGCATAAATCTCTATAGCGTTATTCTTGAAAAAAAAAAAAAAATCTTTTTTCGTATGCCAAAAAAGTAATTGATTGAACCCTTTTAGAAGCAACGCGAGAGAGATGTTTCAGTTAACTTCAAAAATATAAACGCCCTTAAAGACTGAGAGGCTTAATTAGAAAACTCAAATAACTCATACGCATATAACTCTACTCCATACATGCATTTCTTTTTTAAAGTTCTGTCTTTGTAGAATTGATGTTGGGGATTTAATTATAAGTTACGAGCAATTGGCTTCACTATACGGCTGTGTATATTTGAAAGAGCACTTGGGAGTCACGTTTTTCATTTGGAAGGATTCGCAGTTTTATATTCTCATATAATTTAGTTCTTCGTCAACCTCAGGCTGTCTACATAATTGGCGTTCTTTGCAATTCTGTAAGTGATTTTGTCTTTGCCAAATGAGACCAATGGTATTTAATTAGTTTGAAAAAGGTCTTAATCAAGGGTTTCAATGATTCTAACGCATTAAACCTGGCTTATGATATTTAATGATCGATATGAGGATTTTTTTTTTATATATATAAATAAAAGTAGTACAACCCCATCACATCATTGTATGCAAAGCAGATTTCCCCCAAACGTAATTGCAAAATAATAGGGTTAACGTTGATAATTTGATAGTTCATATAAATTTAAAAAAAAATCTAAAATAAGTTAAATGGAATGCAAAGAGAGCAAATTGATTTAACAAAAACCAATCTTATGGGTTTACCAAATTGATTGCTGAAAAGTAATTGGTGGGTCCGTACATCAGTCATTAACTCTCATAAACCTAAAAAATTGGGGGAAAAAAAATGGGGAGATATGCAAGTGAAGTTTTACTAATGTGTAACCACTAACTTGTTTTAAATTTTCTTAGTAAATTCACTCATGGCCATGGCAGGCTATCATTGAGTTGTACGGATGTCGTAGCTTCAATGTATAAAACTTTCTATAATCCATTATTTACCTACTGGATTAAGGTCCATCCATTGCTTTATTTCCAAAAGTGTAAGTGGATAACCCAATTCATTTGCCTCTTGCTTGTGTCTGCTAGTATTTTCATCTTATCGAAACCATACGTGATAAGATTTTATTGCATTTTGATCCAGGGTGGTCCAATTATCATGAACATTAGGTATTAATGGTGAATTGATAAGGACATGATTAAATGACATAAGCCTTCATTGGTTTTAAGATTTCTTTGATGTATATATCTGAAACGAACCAGTTGAATAAATTCCATGAGAAAATAATAATAATAATAATAATAATAATAAAAGTTTGATATAACATAATGAAAATAAAGGATGACCGAGTCTATAAAGGGATGTTTATCGAATAAGAAAAAAAAATTGTTTTGATTAATCTCATGGAATTTTTTTTTTTTGATATTTGAAATCTACATTATAATTATAGTATTTTATTTTAATTAATAATTGATAAAAGAATCGGAAAAGTGAAGACAAAAAGAATTTACGGGTAAAGAAATCGCATCTCTTAGTGCACATCTCACGGGCATTTTTGAGCCATTGATTTGGGTAGATTTGACTTCTTAGATCTGCGTTGAAAGTGTCCGACGTGACGACGTGTAACTAAACTAGTGGCTGTTAAAAAAGAAAAAAAAAACTGTGAAAGGCCAACACTACACAGTCGGTAATTTACATAAAATTCTTTTTTATTCGTATTACTAACAAACTGAAATTAGAAAAAATAGGAGCCCTGCGCGAAACAGTTAAAAACACTAACAGCGGCTTAATGAGAAAAATAAAACCCTAGAATTTTCCCCCCAAATTGTTTTCCTGGTTGGTTGTTGGCCAAATGAAATGGGAAATGGAAATGGACGAAATCGAAGCAGTTCTGGAGAAAATATGGGACCTACACGACAAGCTAAGCGACGCCATTCACTCAATTTCCCGGACTCACTTCCTCAATTCCATCAAAGCGCTGAAAAAATCGGACAAGAAGAAGCTCTACAACGACGTCGCTGAGGAGAACCGAGCCGGGTTTGTGTTCGTGAAGGGGTTTCGGGTCGATGATGATTCGGCTTTGGCGATTCAAGAGGCTAAGAGTTTGAATGCGATTCGGACAGCTCTTGAGAATTTAGAAGACCAGCTTGAGTTTTTGCACGTAGGACTTTTATTTTTTTAACTTTTTTTTCTTGGTTTCTTTTAGGTGGCTTTTTTTTTTAAAAAATAAAATTGATAATGTGCGTCTGTTTTGGTTGTGTTTTTTTTTTTCTCATTTTGTTTGATTGCCGAGAAAATTGAGGGAGAAAGATGAAAACTTTGAGTTTTAGCCCATGTAACTCGGCTAATTGTCGAATTACGTGTTATATGTGCTTTTTCAAAACTCATTTTGATCGTTTCTCCAGGATAAGTGTTTCCCCGACAAGCACTTAATTGCTTTTTCTGATATTAGTGCCTTTAATACTGTGAAAAGCACTTCAATTCGAACATTAGTACCGGGGCGCTTATAATATTGATTGATTGTATTTTTTGTTGGTTATAAAAACTGATTCTATAATATAATTTGTCTATGAAGTTAGGCCCAGTTTGAGATATTAAAGGAGAAAGGGAGAATTGATATCCTTTTAATCAGTCCAGAATAATTTGGCTCAAGTTTTTCGGTACAAGATGAAGTTTTACTTCATGTGTGTTTGAAGATCTTGTTTGGTGACTCCTGGGTTTCTAATAGTAGATAATGATAAGGGGTTATGGTAGAAGATACCTGAGAGTGGTACCTGTCCTTTTACAGTCATACGACGGGGAATTTCATTGTAGCAGATCATTTGCTCTTATCTAGGTTATTGTGTAATCACAATATGACCTTCAAATTAATTTTTTATGTTAGGGCTTCGAGAATTTGCTTAGAAGGGACTACAGGTGATCTGGTTATCAATCCTTTCACTGAGGTGATGGCTATTGAAAGAGCTGATGGCAAAAATTATTCACACAGTCAATACATAATAGTTGAGTTTGAGATTCTTGTGGGTTCACACGCTATGGCTGGGCTAGGGCAATTTAACAGATGACAATGAGATATATTGGCTAATGTGCAAAGCTGGAGCCTGGAGGCTGTATCATTTGGTTGCATGAAAATGAAAATTGTCCAAGATGGCTTCAGTGTATGCATTGGACACAAAAATTAAATGTGTTAAAAGTGCCTGGGGGAAAACATGACTTAGCAATTAGGTAAGAGGCTTTTTAAAGTCTGGGAAGCAACTAAAGCTTTATCCCTGAGCATGTAGAGTAGAGGAGTATGATTCAGAAGTCCAAGAATAGTTGGGGCACTTCTAGTGCTGCAACAATAATACCTTCGCAGTATGACTAGGAAGTTATGTATTTGATGCTGCATTTTCAGTTTGTTTGTGGTATTTTAATAGTTTAAACTAGTCCTACTACCATGCAAGATGTTGTTTTTGATAATCTGATAGATTCCAAATGGAATTATTGTTGTACTGTTGTATGTTTCACAGACTGTACAGACTCACCAACGGGCAGAGAAAGATGCAGCAATTGCACGATTAGAACAAAGTCGAATTGTTCTTGCAATGAGATTGTCTGAACACCGTGGTAAGAAGCACAAAGTCATTGAAGAAGCTTTAGCTTTTGTGGGCGATGTGCAAGATGCTGCACGCTTTATTTCACCTGACAACCTTTACAATTCACCGGTGAGTCCTTCTGGTGAGAACTTTGGGGCACCTGAAGGAAGGAGGCACAATGGACTTATCCATGCTCTCATAACAAGTTTCGACTTTGCAAAGAAAACCCTTAAGCTGGATCAAGTGGGTGGGATTCTTGGCAATGCTGCTATTGTTGCAGTTAGCATGATTGCATTGCTACATTTACATCAGGTTGCTTATAAGGAGCATCCACAAAAGCAAGATGAAAGAGTCTACAGCAACCGAGCAGTGAGGAAAACTCTTCAGCTGGAGAGTTCGTCTCCCAATGCTCAATTGAACCAGTTGGATGTGATGTCAGCCAGGGGTTAAGGTCTCAAAATCTGACAGTGTGTGAAATGGTAGGAGGCTATTTGTTGATTCAGATTGAAGGAGTTGTTCTGTCTTACTATTTCTTTATACGAACCTTGGGTAGATCTGTGCAGCCATTGCTAAGAGTATTTTAATTCTTTAAACCGGTCTGCCGTCTTTATTAGTCATGTTGGAATACGTATCAAAGTGCAGAGAATCCTAGTTGCTTGTATATCCCGAGCGGTACTCGTGTGAATCCTTTATCTTCACTTTTTGGCTTACATTCCATTCTATTTCTTCACTCTTGTTTAAATACTTTGGATACAGTCATTTCCAAACATTTAAAACCATTTTTTAGACTGCTGTATACGTGAACTCGCGCGAGTATGTTGATTCTAGAATCTTATATTGAAAGCCATTGCCTAACTCGTAATTGGTGGGTACTAGGGTGTATTACAAGAAGCAATCTTTCTCCAAGTCTGACAAATTGTAGAGCTCAAAGCCTCAATGCTTCAAACCATTTGCTGGATTCTTCACCATGGACCCCATGATTGAATAACTTTCTTGTAGATGGTTGGCCCAAAAGGCCCAAGTCCAGCTTTCAATATTGTATATGGTTCCGGTTGTTCGTGGGTCATCGTCATACAGGGCTCAGATTACATCAACACGTTTTAGATCTTCTTTTGTATAATTCATAAAGAATTTTAATTGAAATATTTTTAAAATTTTAAATATTAATATATCTCTTTAAATAAATAATAAAATTTTATTTAAAAATTTTTTTAATAATACTCTAAGTTATTATTGTTAAATAAATTAATAAATAATTTTATAAGTTATGAAACCAATTATCAATAGATGAATAACACTTCATTATTAAGACACTACAAAATAGAATCTTATTTACATTTAAGTTGAAGACTGGGTTATTCTGTTTGTATATGCGTGATGGTTGCCGATCGAAGTGCAAGTTTATCTATACTGGAGAAAGTCAATTAGTGAAGGAAGAAACAAAAATCATGTCGACAAGCATGAGTTGTGCTGGTCTAGCCTTTCCTTGACATGAGGCTTAATGCCTGCAAAACTCGACCAGGTCAACTTAAATATGAACTTTGTTTATCTGAAATTGGCTTCCAGTATCCCACATTCAACAAATTCCAACTCTCAATTTGTTAATGACAGCACTTTTGGGTAAATTTCTTTTCACATTTTATAAAACAAACAAAAATTGAAACATTATAACGAAGAAGATGATAAATTACAAAACCATCGTGAAAGAAATGTCAATAAAGTTATTTAATCTTTTGGGTGGCAACCAGAACTCAATTAGAACGGCAGAAGTTCGAACACAGAATTAGCTCTTAATTTTGCAGCTGTGTATTGTTAAAACACTTTCTTTGACTTCCTATTGGATGCATGACTTTTGGGAATTAAGGAGACAACAAGAACCAACTCGGCACCAACCATTGTGTTTTTGTCCACCAAGAACCAATGGTTCATACTATCACATTATCACATTGCTTATAAAAAGATTTTCCCTGTAATTTCTCTTTAATAAATTGTATTGGGTACCATCCAAGCGGGAAACAACGAACGTCTCATTTGGGTTTCAATTCAGCCTATTCTATTATCAAGGCAAATTCTATAAATTGTATTGGGTACCATCCAAGCTGTGTCTCATTTGGGTTTCGATTCAGCCGATTCTATTATCAAGGCAAATTCTATACTATAAACAACATTATGAGGAAAATGTCTATTCACCCTTTCTTGGAGTAAATCTCATGTGTTCCACATTGAAAAATATAGATAGATAGGTATATCAAGACAAGAACATGAGAGGAAAAATTATTATCTCATTTCAAAGAAACAACGAATAAACAAATTATAAGACCAAACTGTATAAGGGAATATAAATAAATATGCATAAATATGAACCAAAAAGTGTGCGCAAAAGAGTTCTACCAATGGCTATAGCAATAAGCAATTCTACTTATTCATTTGTGGGTCTTGCATAATTTTTTTCCCCCTCATAACAAGATGTCTCACAGAAACCTAAAGAACATATTTTATGATTATGACATAAGACAGCCATACCAAAAATAAAATATTAAACATTAAGCTAAAACAAGTGAGATCAATTTCCTGCTCCCATGCCCATTTTGGCAGGCAATAAAGGATGGGTAATCATATGGTGCCTCTGCTTATCAAAGATTGAAGTTGTGATCAAGTTGTTTCGGAATCACCATCGACCTCAAAAAAAAAAAAAGGAAGAATAAATCCTGCTGCATGATCACACTGCCTTAAGAGAACATCTCATGTCAAATTTCACCTATTTCAAAACAAATAAGCAATCAATTTTCTAATTAATTGATTATTAGAGCATTATTCAATCAAGCTTCACAAAAACGATACTGTTTGATATTAAATAATCCAAACGAATATTCACCCAAATGTCTTATTCATGATGCAATTTCAATAGAAAGAACATTTGATGATCAAAATACTTACATCAGATGGATGGAAGACGGGCAAGAAATAGCGGCAACCTTTTGTGCACGCTGCGCTTCACACCTATACAAACCCTTCATTTCTTTTTTAGCTCGCCGAGCTTCACGTCGTCCTTCCTTCACTGCAGCCTGCATGCAGTACATGTCCTTATCGAATTACATTTAAGCATACATAGATAAACAATATAAACCTAAGACAATATTTGAAATTTTGCAAGCATCTGGAAACAAGCAAGGAGACTGTCCACAAATAATAATGCATACTAATATGTTGCAAACGCACAAAAATATACAGAGAAATCTGGAGTAACATACAAATACCTTTCGTTCTCTCTTCTCCTCTTTTGATTCTTGGCCATGCTGCTTCCTCTTCTGCTGTTCAGTTTTCGAGGCACCTGCAGACTTCACCTTTTCCATAGCCGCTTTTTGTCTAAGAGGCAGAAAGTCCACAGGCAGCTTCTCCTTTCCTCGAAGGGATATGACATGATTGGGGGCATTTAAGGCTCCAGAGATGGTTTCAGCCAACTCTTTCTTTCTTGCTAACCCCGGTGCTACAATTTTCGCTGGATGGTTATCAAGGTTTGAATATGTAGAAATGATAGTCTCACAATCCCACTTTTCTGACTCATCACTACTTTCCTGCACAATAACTACCTCTTCATCTTCCTTTTCATTTTCATACCTCTCAGCATATTCCACACAACGACGAATAACATCAGGTGCTGGAACTTTATAATCATCATCAATTTCCAATTCACCTGTTACATGGTCATCAAGGACAAGCTTGACTTTATCCGCAAGAGATTCATCCTCTTCAGCTATGCCACCATCATAATTATCCTCACTATCAGTGCCATATTCTTGACATTCAAGCTGTAACAAACGAAGGAGTGTCAAATATTAAAGAATATCAGTGTAGACCATGCTAAAAAAAAGACATGATCTATTATATATATATATGTATATGCTTAAAGCTTTTGGGGTTGATTGTGACGACAAACATAAACCAGGAAGATGGCTTAGAGTAATAAATTACTCAATGCATGAGGGATACAATAATAAAAATTAGAATCCATAGGAACTGATAAATGCTCATAAAATTTGCTTAACCTTTGGTGTTGATTGTGAAAGACAAACATAAACCAGAAAGATGATTTGGAGTAATAAATAATTCAATGCATGAGAGATGCAATAACAAACATTAGAAATCCACAGGACCTAGTAAATGCTCATATACGATGTTCTATCATAAGACCTCAATCATGATGTTATTAAATTCAAATTTTCTGACTAAAATGAGCTCTAACATCGGGAAAACCGTACTGCCAGTATTTGGTTGCACTCATACTAATCCAACGATTAACTTTCAGTAATTAGTTCCTTAAAGCCAGTAAATGAAGAATCTAAAGTAGAATGCTTCCCCATAACGGATTTGAAAACTGTAGCTGTTTAGCCTCCTAGCAGCAGTACATAAATTGAAAGCTTTCTAACTCATAAGCTATTTTCCCTCAGTCATGATTCTTAAATCTCAACGTGTCAGAAAGAAAAATAATGAATTATAAGCTATGCAGAAAACATGTCTAGATGCATGAATTAATCAGTCATCACTCGGTTGCCTCATTTTGAAAACTTAACTATCAAATGAAAAATCCACTCAGAAGTAAAAACATAAAACAAAAGTAACTTTGGGTAAAGGGTATAACCAAATCAAATTTTTCATCCAGTAGTCGATGCATCCGTGGCTTCTCGGTCACACCTTCATCTCTTGCTTCCCCCGAAACACGATTTCCTTCTTGAACTGCATTATGTCCATTGCTCAAAATAAGATATCCATCATCAGCAGCAGCACTCACTTCATCAACTACTTTACATTTATCAGACAAATTCAACTTCTCATCAATGCCTAAATTTATTCCTTCTTCGGTACAATTCGCTTGTAAAATAAAATCCTCTTCCAAATCTTCAACATCAGAACCAAACCGTGACAAATCACTGTCATCAAGCAACGCTGCCACTTCAGGATCAACTGCTCTCTGAACCTTAACATTAACTGACTTTGACGCCACACTATAAATTGACTTTTCATTAGCCTCATTCTCATTTTTCACTTCAGAAATATTAACTCTGGAAGCATCATAAGCCTACAAAGAACATAAATAGTTAAATAAACAACATTTGTCCTAATCGATAATTAAGTTTTACCGAACAAAATTTTTTTAAAAACTATCGAACCTTGATATCATGTGGGAGCTGATAGAGCCTGGACTTGGGGTTTTCATAAAAAGCAGACCCACCACCATTATTTTTAATTTCCCTTAAATGAGTTAGATAGTTATAGCCATCATCAGGAAACCCTAGCTCCAGAATTTCTTTCCTTATATGCTCCGGCAGCTGTACCGTTCCAGTGGGCCTACTAGTTCCTCCTTCGTCGTCATTGTCGTCAGGTGCGTCAGCAAATATTGAAGTGGAATCATCATAATTGTCCTCTAAGGTGTTGACCGAGTAGGGATTATTGTCCACTCGGACAAAGACTCGATCATTGCCCGGTATTGTTTCATCGAAGACGGGATCCGAGGAATCACGAGCGAGTAATTGGAAAGTTGCAGCTTTTTTCTTGTCGATGAATTTCTTCTTCTTGCCCATTTGTTTTAGAGATTGGTGAAAGTTAGTGGAGAGTAGAGCAAGTGAGAGACTGAGAGTGATGACACAAACAAGTGCAGGAGGTATTTTTTTTTATCAGTCTGTGCAAAAGCAAAACAATTAATTCAATAATGTTCTGAAGGATAAAATACTAAAAGGTACCGCTAACAACCATATGGAGCTGACAAAACCCTAAAAATACTTGAATACAAACAAAACCCTAAAAATACCTACTTCTTAGAATCTTCAACTAAAATACAAACAAAACCCTAATAGATCGTGTTAATACAAGAGCAAACAATGGATCGCGAAGAAACCAGGTGCTTAAAAGAGAAAAATGAAATGAGGTATATCAGAAAGGCAATTACTGTGATAAAAGAAAAAAAAAAAAAAAGGCTTCAAAGACAGATTTACAAGCCTTCGCCGGAGAAGAGCTTGACGCGGGTGCAATATTTTGCAGCCGAAAGTAGAAGTTATTTTATAATTTTTCCACTTGTTATCGCTTTCAAATTTTGATGTATTTAGAAGCATGGGCTCCCGAATTTAGGTTGCTATGGGCCGGTGGCGGGCTTTTCTTGGACAGGGCTGCTCGCAATTACGCTGATCCAAGTAGGATTGATTAATTTTTTCACACGTCCTTTAAAACCCCTTTTATGTAACCCTAATTTTGTGAAAATGATTATATTGGTATTGGAAATCAGACAAGTACGGATTTTAATAAATTTAAACTTTTACATTTGTAAATTATGAACCCTCCGTCTTTAAATCTTAATTTATGATAAAATTATTTTTTATAAGCTTAAAAAAGTTTGAGATAATGAAGAAATAATTTACTTGATGGCAAGATTTTTATTATAAAAAATTATATTTAAAATTTCATTAACGTCATATTTTACCATCTCTTGTAATTTTCATAATTGTGACTGCTATAAATATAAGAACGGGATTTTGTGAGAGTTTTCAAGGGATGTTAGGAGTGGGGATAATAAATTAATAAATTTCACAGTAAAATCCAAAACCCATGGGTATCTAGTTCATTCGAGCCTGATATGAGGCCCAACCATAGCTAAAATTTTTTTTTAATGTCTAGGTTTGGAGATAGACGCGAACCCTATTGTTATTTCGAGCGGGGTTCAGAGACTTCACAGCCCCCAAACCCAACCCAAACAAAAAAATAATTAAATAATTAAACTGCCCAATTTCAAATTTGACAAAAACAAAATTCACCCTAGTTTCTCTTTTGTCGAATTGAGAATTGACTGCCGCTATTGAGAATTACTAGGAATAATGCTCTAACCATTACTAACTGCTCGTGTAATTCAATAATAATTGCTTTATTATATTCCTACCTTTAAGATTTAAATTACCATTCGTAAGGAATTTATTTACAGAGCAAGTTACAGACCATGCAGTTTTCCTGTAGTCCATTGTAATATAATGTTTTGATGTGATTGTATTACAATCTTTATGTCAGCATAAATGCATTATAGCAAATTATATCAGCGAAAATTTTACTTTCATTCTAAGCTTCGCTGAACTTCTTTTGTCGTTCGAGCAGTCAACATGATTAATGTCAAATATCCTGCTTATATTTGAATTTGGCTGAGTTAATGTATGTGGTGTAATTAATTTTTTTTAATATATTATAATTAAAATTCTACTGATATTACATACTCAATTGGGATTCTCACATAATATTGATGGAAGATCTATAATCTTCATTTTAGTATTAGACGAAAATTCACACTACACCTAATGTGGAGAGCCATATAAACCCTATTAGAAGGATAAAGGAATTGTTGGGACTCAAATTCATGCGCTCAACTCAAAATTATTAGGTGTGTGAGTTACAATGAACCATAAGCACATTATATGTGGTGTAATCTAATGTGCCTGCTTTTTGCTAAATTAGTGACCCTTCCCCTCGATGCTGCATGCATGCGTCTTGGAAAAAAGATGGTGGGTTGATCTTTTTACTGTCCTTTGTTTTCAACCTATATTAATATTTGTGTGTGGGGATAGGTAATGGGTCTTTTTTTGGTTCTTGCAGCAATTTTCAACGAGGGTGAAAGCATTTCTGCTCTCTCTCTCTCTCTCTCTCTCTCTCTCTCTCTCTCTCTCTCTCTCAGGAAGTTATGCTTTTATGGCCTTGAAGGAACCATTTTGAACTTTCGGGATTTTATAAAAGAAAGCATTTTAGGAATAATCAATTTATGTGGTTCACAAATTTTTTTGAGTAATTTATATTTAACCAAGAAAAGCCCTGTGAGAAGTGGGGAGGTCCATCTCTCACATCTTTGGATAAATTGTTAAGGGAAGAGTTGAAAGTTTTCTTGTTATCTGCTAAGCTATTATGACATATCCACACTGCTGAGTATCAAAGTGTATATTTTAGAAGAGTTACCGAAGTGCAGGGAATCCTAGTCGTTTGTATATCCTGACTTTAGCGACAGAGGTGGCAAAAAAGTTCAGGCCGGTCCATGCTTTTCTATAATAAGTTCGGATATGAGTTTGAAAAATATAAATTTTGCATATGTTGAGTTTGGATAAAAACTTGACAAAAAATTATTTACCTTTTTTATTTATAAATAAAAAAGAAAAAAACTTGAAATATTAAATTAATATAATTTTTTATATTAATATTTTGTTATTTATTATATTGTGTTGTAATATTTTCTAATATTTTAAATTATTATTTTATTACATATTAAATAATTATTTTTAATTTAAATATATTTTTTTACTTATTTTAAAAAATTATTTTATAATTAATAAAAATCTAAACTCATATAAATTTATATGGACTTTTGAAATATTTGAACTTCTTTTCAACAACGTGGGTTTAGGATTGGGCTTTAAAAAAACCCGATCCAAACCCATGAATTACCAACCTTATTTAGGGGTACTTGCATGTGAATCCTTTATCTTCACCTTTTGGCTGTAATTCCATTCTATTTCTTCACTCATGTTCACATACCTTTTGGATACACTCATTTCCAAACATTTTAAACAATTTCTAGAGCGCTGCGTGCGTGAACTCGCACGAGCATGTTGATTCCAGTAATCTTATATAGAAATCCATTGCCTGACTTGTAATTGTAAGCTGCAATGCAAGAAGCAAGCTTTCTCTAACTCCGAGAAACCCTCGTAAAGTTAGTTTGAATTGTAGGGCTCTTAGATGGGAGAGGTTGTAGAGCTCAAGGCTCTGTCAATGCTTTCAACCAATTGCTGGATTCTTCACCCCGGGCACCATGACTGAAGCAACATTCTAAGTAGCTGCTTGGCCCAAAAGACCCAAGTCCAGCATTCAAAACCGTATACGGTGCCGGATTGTTCGTGGGTTATTATTATACGGGGCCCAGATTAGACCAACCCATTTTAGTCGTTCTTTATCGCGTTTCACCTAGAAAATTAGTAAAATACTGACCAAAAGACTCAAGATAAAAATAAGAAATAAAGCCACCACACTCTTTGATGAAGCTAGTAGCTTATTTGACTCATAAATTAAAAATATTTTAGCTACCGTAATTACTAGGCTTTTCAACCCCGCAAGTAAATAAGTTGTTACTGTAGAATGGACTAATAAATGATTTTATAAGTTATGAAATTAATTATTAATAGCTACAAAATAAAATCTTATTTACGTTTATCTATACAGGGGAAAGTCAACTAGCGAAGCAAAAAACAAAAATCATGTCGTCAAGCATAAGTTGTGCCGCTCTAGCCTTTCCTTGACACGAGGCTTAATGCCTGCAAGACAAGACCGTGTCCACTCAAATATGAACTTAGTTTATCTGAAATTGGCCTCCAGCGTGCCAAATTCAACAAATTCCAACTCTCGATTTGTTAACGGCGGCACCTTTGGGTAATACAATAGCAACGTATTACTAACTTCTTTTCACATTATATATAAAACAAACAAAAATTGAAAGCACTATAAAGATGAAGACGATAAATTACAAAACCATCGTGAAAGGAATGTCAATAAAGTTATTTGATATTTTTGGGTGGCAACTAGAAATCAATTAGGAAAGCAAAAGTTTGAACACATAATTAGCACGTAATTTTGCAGCTGTGCTTTATTAAAACACTTTCTTTGACTTCCTATTGGATGCATGACTTGTTAATTAACACAGAAACGATGAACTTAACTTTTGGGAATTAAAGAGACAACAAGAACCAACCCGGCGGCATCCGTTGCGTTTTTGTCCAACTTTTCTTCTTCCTCGTGTTTTTGTGTAATCCTATGTGGGACATGAAGAGATCTTGCGTTTTCGGTGATCAAAGTTCACCAAAATTTTAGGTAATTGGTCAAAGTGATCCTTGTTTACATGATAAAGTGATAGGGCTTCCAAAAGCACCACAATTAAATGAGCCTTTTTTTTTTTTGGGCAAGATTATTTATAATTCTTGGTTTGAAAAAATAATAAATTAGTTGGGGATTACCTTAATCAAATATTTTTTTTAGAATATACTCCCATAACATTGTGGCGAATCCAATCAATAAAACAAGAATATGCCTCCTAAGTCAATTAAGGGATTCTTATCATAAATCAAATATGTTTAGTTACACAAGCCGTTTGCTTTAATTTTTTATAATCATTATGAGATAACGATATTAAAAGTTACTAAATTACAAGACTAAGGGTTATAATATTGGGATCCATTAATTTTATTAGCCTGAAAGGGTTGTAAATCAATAGAGGTAAGGTTGCGAAATCATTGTTTTGCCTTAATTATCTTCAATACAAATAGTATAGAGACATATATAGTTTTAAAATAAAAAATTAATACATATATTTACGCAGTAATGAACTTATGCATGTCATCCTGAAAATCTAAATATTTGCACTCTCTTTAATGTCTTTCTCTTAATGTAGCTTTTATAAATATCATACAATGATTTGATAGCAATTATAAAGAATGAATAATTGTATCAAACAACTTTAGAAAAATATTTTCTCCACCCTAAACCTTCAATGTAACAAAACAATATGCGCACACCAATTATTATTACTTTATACAAGCAAGTTTATTAAAACAAGATCTTAAAAATTTATAATTTGTTATAATGTGAAGTTCATTCTTATGTATAACTAGTCTAAATTAGATTTAAATAATTTTTTATGACTTCATGAATATCATATAGAGATGTCTTACAATGAAAGTCTATAACTATTCAAATAACAATATAAAAAAATAAAAAAAAAGGTTAGCTTAGTTACGTGATTATTGTGCTAGTGCGCAATTTACACTGCAGCTATGATATTTGCTAATTGGTACTCACTCAATTTTACATAGCTATTAAAATTTATCAGTCCTCGATCCACTAGCATTTAACACTCGATTTTAATCCTCTACAAGAATTCTTTATCACATTAAAAAAAAAAAAATTCCTAGACGATAATTCCAAATTCATTGACCAGAAAGTCAACAGATTCACTCAAAACAATGATAAATGCAAATGTGACACTGCCATTTGCCAACCTTCGGCCCAAAATTAAAAAATAAAAATAAACACGAGAATTCAACCTTAAATTTCAAAAGACCAAAGACCGACGCCTTCCGCTTCCACGACTCCCTTGTCGGTGGGTGAAATTCGGCAGTTTTTTGGCCCTACATCTTTTCCACCGTCCGATCATACAGCTCGCTTTTCAAATAACGCTCTGACCTTCTGATCCATCCCCCTGCCCTTACGTTGGTTTTTTGCCGTTGTGATCATCAAATTTACACGTATCAAATGATTGGACACATGGCCGCCTCATAACGATCGTTAAGTGTCCTGACGTTTCCCCGCATTATCATCTAGTACCCATGACCCATACATTGTCCGCGTGGTACCCACCGGAATCGTGATCTTTTCAATGCCAAAATTATTTCCAGCCCTTCATCATTCTCCTCATGGACCCACCAACCAAATTGCCCGAAAGTCTTCCCAACGCTTGTCTATCTCAACATTTCTGGCATGTGCAATGGGCTCAGGATTTCTAAACTACATATTGATTTTGTGGGTCCCTCCGGTGTGAAATTGATGGCTTTCGTGCATTTGACACGTGGGTGATCATAGTGATTAATGTCTTTAGTCAACCTTTTATTTGATTCGATGGTGGGCAAAAAGGTCATGATTACCATTAATTAAGCTTAATTCGTTGTCAACCTTTCATTATTGTGCCTTATCGAGTAATTATGGGCCCGCATTTTGTTTCTTAGGAACCCTTAAGTTTCATGAGGATGAGGGCTGCTGAACTAAAGTAATCATGAGTTACTAGTTACTGCAAAAGTGTTTTGTCTTTTTAAACTTTTTTTTTCCTCTTAAATTACAATTAGTGAAATGATATGTACCATGTTTAACGATTTTTTTTGTTTTTTTACTTATGGTGGTACCACGTAAAAGATAATGACATGACACACTTGTTTTCTGAATTATATTCTAGTGCAAACATTTGAACATTCTTTTTTTTTAAATATTGATTTGAATTATAATATATATAGTTGTTTGGCAGCTATATGGTAAAAAATCTATTGAGTTCCTAGAACCTCATTAAGCTTCTTTTTTTGGCTGCTGTTTGTAGCTTAACTCTGAATTCGGAACCCAAATGATATAATATTTAAAACTTTTATAACTGCCTTTTGAGAAGTGTTAGAACAATGATATACTATTTAAAATTTTTATATCAAATCAACCTTTACTCTAGTGAGAACTTATTATAGGTGGAAGAAAGGATTTGAACATTCACAAAAATATTATGGGAGTCAATTGTATTTTTTCCTTAATTATTTTATAATTGAATTGAATCATTGGGGTTAATCACTTAATTGCAATCCTTCCTCAATTATTTTATAACTGAGTGGTAACGTTCCCTTTCATGAAATGTGAATTGAACTGACACTCTTCAATTAATGAAAGTCAAATAATCCTTTATATTAGTATTCAAAAAAAAAAAAAAAGTATTGACACATGCATATAAAAACTTTTACTTCTTTTAACAAGTACTCTACTCTTCAATTTCAACATTGCCAATCTTCGTTTCATATAGAATAGGGAGATTTTCATTTTTTCCTACACTGAAATTAATATATATAACTTATTTCTTATTGTCTTTATAATAACTAATAACTCCTTCGGTAGTACAATTTTATAGTATTACCCTTATTTTCAAATATTTTTTTATTAATATTTATTATAAATTAATTAAATCATATAAATAGAAATTAAAATAATAGAATTTTAAGTACTAAAAATAACATCTAAATGTGTTTAAGTGAATAAAAATTTTACTAATAAACAGTTTTCCAATTTTTTTTTTAATTTTAATAAAAAATGACCGTTTACACATCTTTTACCTCAAATTTTTTTTTCAATTAGATTTTTAGATATTATAAAAATAGTAGGGAAATAAGTGGAGTATATTGATTTCAATAATGCAAAAGCTGGCGATCTCCTAATATAATAAAGATGGCTTGAACTTAACAAATGTGCACATGTACAATGAATATGTCTAAAGATTTTCATCTGAATTTCATTTAAATTTTTTATTTTGTTGGTCAATAAAACAAAATCTGAGAATTGATATTAATCATCATCATCATCATTATTTATTTTGCTAAAAACTCTAGGGATGGATAGGTTAAAATTAATTTTTTGACTTCTCACCTCTTCCTGAATATGACTCGGGTGATTAGTTCACGAAAACCAATTGAAGGCATTGAGATGTCCCTAATTTTCCCTGCTATGTTTATACATATATTCAAAGTTTAAACGTGATTTTTATTAAAGGTAAAAAGTAAAATTTTCTCATGAAAGGGTGAAAAAGAAAGTTGAAAAAAAGGTGGACATTAATGAAGGCAGTGAGAAGTGCAAGCAAGACAGGAGGCGTACCGGCTGAAAGTGATTTGTTGTGTTGCAAGCGTGGGGGGACCAAACCAAAGCATCGAGCTAATTAAAACACAGCGAAGCAAAAACTTCAAAGAAGCAAGCACAAGTCTGGGGCCTGGGTGCTTTACTCTTTATTAGGCTTAGCTGTTGTCACAGTTCAATTAATCTGCAAGTTGGTCTGAAATAATCTGAACTGAAATCTCTGCTGAATGTGAGCTCACTTCTTCGCATGCAGCGAGCTAGCTCAGATTACTAGATTTGTTTTGTGTGTTCTCTCTAGAAAGGCTGCAAATCCAGCCTCCTTTTGCCTCACCATCAGCCTCAACTTGCCCCTTTTGTCCCCCCACAACCTAAATTTAACTTGATTTTTGGCTCTACTCTGCTTCTATTATTGCCCACAAGCTCATATAATTACTGCACTCACTAAAATACAATAATTTCTTCGGCTGCATAGTTTCTTAGGCTATTGTGTTCCATGTTATTCATACATCTTCATTTGTATTACCGTTGCATGTCGAAACACCGCCTGTGTGTGCATGTGAGTATATATATATATATATATATTTCAGTTGGTAAAATCTTCCGAGTGGAAATAATAGCTTTGGTGTTTGAAATTAAAGGAGGCTAATGTTTTGTTATAAAAAATCTTGACATGTATATAAAGACAAATCAAATAATCGGTCATCTTATATTTCTTCGTGAAGTAGTGCAATTTTATTGGAACCCCACTGATAAGATGAGTGCCTATTTAATTTGTAATTCCACCAACTGATGCGAGGAACTGTGTGCCCTCAGGTCTTTCAACGTTAATGCTTCGTACACTGTACAGTGCCGCCGGGACCATAAAAACACTGGGAATTTTAAGTAACGTAAATAGAAGTAGTTTTCTTATCTGCTTGTCTTTTGAATGGCTTCTTCTTGTGCATCAGCCAAAGTTCTTTAATAATTCTTTGGCTTTTGCATCGAACGTTTTTGCTGCGGCTTGTAAAGTTGTTGGTATATAAACCAGGCAACTTATGTGAACAAGGATTATCTTCTGAGCAGTAGCTAGCGTGCAAGCTGCTGCTTGTGGCCCGAAGAGTTTCAATCGTCCGATCTAACAGCAGTGATATTGTCTCTTTATTTGCGTAATTTTCATCTTTCTTGGAAATAAAACCCCTTTTATGTATTCTTAGGGTTCTCATTGATATTACAACCATAACGACATTGGTACGTAGCCCGAAAATCGTGAAAAATTTAATTGAATATTTTGAAAGCATTTTTTGGCAAGTATAAAGTTTTTTTTTTTTCCCTCAACACCATGTTTGGTGGTTATAACTATTGCAAGACAGGATGGTAAAATTGATTTTAATTTTTTAAAAAAATTAGAAAATAATGTTTTGCGTTCCAAATATGTAATTGAATTAGAAGATTTATAAGAGTAATATAATCATCTTTTTTTATAAAATTTAACTAAACATATTTTCATCGTTTGGTCTATATTATGTATCATTACCTAAGACTAAAAGGCTAAATTGATAGCTGTAATTTTCACAAAACAGTGAATCCTGATGCTAGATACGTCAGTTTCTTAAAAACACATCATCTTTGCTTTATGTCTCAGGGAGGGCATGATTTTGCCTCAAAAATGGTTTTGATTCGACGAGTTACGTTTATATTGTGGTTAAAGAAATTTTATAAAGCAGATACTTTCGAATACCTATGATAAAAAAGAAAAGGAAAATCATAATATTTTGGTCATTATGATAATTATGTTGGCTATAGCAGTTGCCTTTGGAAGGTGGCAAGTGCTTATTAGAAAAGTTGTTTGTTTGAGATTAATTTTAGCCAAAAGAAAGGGCGTCAGCTTCTTTAATCTTCCAAAAAAGCAGCAGTCGGTTCATGATTATTATTACTCCAACTTGCAAAATGCTTGACGCTTTGACCCAACCATCAACAATCAAAAATATCAGAAGCACTTCTAAAAAGCAACTTCCAAAAGCAGAATCGCAAGTGAAGTGAAGAAACTAGATTAATACCTCACGTGAAATGGGACGCCATGAAGATGAAGCTATGGGATTACACAGAAACAAGCCATGCCAATAATTATATGCAAACTGAATAACTTAAAAGCCGAAATTTTACAGAATTTGCCCAAAATAACCCACTTATCAATTTTCTTTCTTTAACAGTTAACATGAATATTCTGTGCACAAATACTCCTAAGTAATTTGTTGCTCGACATGTCAATCACTTGTCTGGTGAGACGGATTGCTTGGAGGCATTTGTATTTGAAATGTCACAGTTTTGGCAACTAAAATAGAATTATAAATGAATGTGGATTTTGTTGTAAATTGACCCTCATATGAGGTTATCTCCTTAAAGATAATTTATTTTATATTTCAATTACCTAAATCACACTGCTGCAATCATCTGGTGATGATTTCGTTGAGTGCTTTCTGTCTACTATACACATCAATGCACTTGGCATGCAATGCCATGGCACTGGTCTGCACGGAGATATTAACTCAATCCTATGATCGTGTTGGCCAAGTGGCGAGTGCCCAATTAATTTTCAGTCTGTACATGAACCTGACCATCTCTGCTTCAAAAAATGTGGTTAGAATTCACAGAAACCACGTTAGAATTTTCAGAATTGTAAGTGTCAAAGCATTAAATTTTATACCAGGGTTTTAAAGCTGGTTCTCACTTCTATAAGCTTGTAATTCAATTCCACATGCTATGGACCACAAGGATGTCATTAGTTGTAATTTTTTTTTTCCCAAAAAAATGGTCGGGTCTGAAGAAGTGTAAATTCAACTTATACCGACTGTGAAAGAGGTACTCAAACTTATTTGATATATGTGATTTTATAAACAATTGCTTATGGTTTGGGACCTCGTAAATTATATCCAACTTACTCTTGTCTATCATTATATATATTTTTCTCTAATGAGATAAAAGTGGAGAAGTTATTAGAATACTAAAAAATAATAATAATAATTATTAGTGCATTGAAATATGTATTTTCTCATTTATTAGTAGTGTCTTCATTTTGTTTAGATCAAATTAAACTCGTTAGAAAATTACACTATAATAATACTATCATTATCATCATCATCATCCAATAAGGAGATTACTATCTTAATAAAGTGAGAATGCTATTAACAGATAAAAAAATTTAATACACTTACAGACAAAAAATGCAATCTCCCATATATTAAATTGTCCAATAAGAGATTTCGCAATCTACTGCTTTATTAAAGTGTGGGATAGACTTTTACACCATTATGAAATCCTTTCGCAATTTATACATACATACACTTCTGTATTACAAATACTCCTTTATATATATATATGAATTTACTATACATACCATATAATGTATTGACATTTTCGTTATTTTTGTTCAACTAATTAATACACTCATATGATTTACACAATAAATCCATATTTTAAAATATGTGGGCATTCGCTCTTAATAATGAGTCAAGGATCACTCACCATTTTAAAGTCAAGGACAAAATAAAATAACAAGTCATGAGACTTCAAGTAAAATAGTAGAGTGTATAAGTTATGCCTATTAAGATGAACGGGTCAATGCTCATTTAGTCATTATAATTTGAGCCAATTAATTATTCAACTAGTCTTTTTATTTATAAAAACAATTTTAAAAATATATTTGATTACATCTATATATGTTAAATATTTATTATTTTTTATGATATAACTTAACATTCTGACAAGTCATACATGCAGTTGCTGAAAAATATAGAATAATGAAATGAAATAAATTTTTTAACAAAATTATATATACAACTAAATTGACATTTACAATAGATAAATTGATAAAATATTCTTACTTCGATCTTAATCACTCTAACATAATTCATGCAAAACAAATCTGACGGTAATATGTAAACTTTTCTTTATTATTATTATTATTTTTTTTGTGATTAAGTATTAATGAATTTCATTGACTTTCTGTGTTAATTGATGAATGGAGAGGACAAAAGAAGAGCTGCTTTCAGCTAACTTATTTGCCAAAAGCAGAATTTTATCCATGGCGATGCTACATATATATAGAAAGCAATAAATGGAAAGAAACATTTTAATAGACGAGTAGAAAGAAACGTTTTTAACACACGAGTCCATGAGATAGAATTTAAATTAAATTAAACCATTGTCAATACACGAGACAATAAAGGGGTTTGAATACAAAAGATATTTTCATTTAGATTAGTTGGATCTTCCAGGTGGATCATTTCCATATGAAGGGGTTTCATTTCTTTCTTTCTTTCTTTCTTTCACACAACAAAGTGGCAAATTGGTGGCATTGTTTAATAATATTCAAAAAAAGTGCTTCAAGAATTCCTTGTTATCTTCTTCGCCCCTCTATGCTGGATTTTCACTAATATATTCCAAGCTTTACATGACCCATTATAAGCTATAAATGGAACACGGTTTATATGACATACTCAAACATGTCATTTCAAATATATGTTGCTTTCAAAAATCTTTTATGTGTAATGTAGGCCTTAATATTATTATTTACCAACCGGCAACGGCAAAAAGGATCCCTTTTATCAGGCGTCCCTCATGATTTAAAGCACTTTTATGTGCCTATAGGATACTTAACCGAACAAACTTTAAACAATCTTATTTAGTTGGTTACTTGAAATTCAGTCTTGAAAAATGAAAGAATTAAAAAATAATAATAATTTTAACTTTGCCCACCTTCAATTTTTTTTTTTTAAATAATCAAAGGTGACGAAGCGCCTTCATTTACACATACTAAAAGTGCTTTATTGTTTAGTTTCCCTGTTGCCTTTACAACTAGTGCACATGCCCCTCTCCTCCACCTTCATGACTGTAGTGCGCCGTTGAAAATATAGTAACCACAATCTTTGACCTAAATTTCACATTAACAAACAAATTCTTAATTATCGAAAAGCGCAATACCTAGCAGCAGGGACGACTAGACATATGGGGAATGACTTAGAGAAGTAAATTCATAAGTGCTAATTAACAAAGGTAAGTAACTTTGGGAGTAAAATGTCAAATGGATGACGTTATGTGGACTGCATGATCTAGCTAAAATTAGAAATGTAACCTATACAAAAGTTATAATTTTTTTTTAATCTACACGTGTAAAGGATCCTTTTAGCCTCTTATATATCTCCTTCCATGTCTAATCAATAATATTACTTATAATATATGATATTATAACATAATATTACGTGTCTAAACAATACGTAACTTTAACCCCATTCACAAAATATTACAAAATTACTTCATGTGTAATTTTATACGGTCGCTCATAATATAGTAAGTGTATAATCAGTCACCGCATTGTTTCAACAATCTTGATGGCTAGAATGACGAAACATCGGATGAGATAGTAATTAAACGACTTCCATAATCATGCATGTGTAATATATTCTGTGTTTTGGAAAAGATCTAAATGTGTTGAAGGCGCGTGGAATTAATTATAAGCTCGGTGTTTCGAAATCTATTATGAGTGCGAGTTGAGCCAAATGGGGTAAGCTAGAGACATAATAATTATGAGGGGTGAGGACTTTTTAAATTTTTATTCTATCAGTCGTTTGAGTAACAGTGAAGCAAGGACCATCGCTGCTGGATTGCTATAAATTGCTCACTCAACAGACAGAGAGATACTCTCCAATGAAATTAACCCCCAAGCCACTTAGTTTATATTAGTTTCCAAAGTTTCGTGTTAGTTAAAATAAAAAATGATTTTTTTATTTTATTTGTTAATTAAAAACATAGTTAACAAATAATAAATTATAATGTGCATGATAACAGATGATTGATAAGGATTAAGATGTTTATTACAAAGTACCCTTTAAAAGATTTCCAAAGATAAGGTCGTCGGAGGGACTTGCAACATGTGGTTGTCTCTTTGAGATTGAAAGTGATTAAAGCTTAATTCGAAATGTGTTCACCTTTTTTAATTTTCTTTTTTTTTTGCCCTAACAACAAAACAAATACAAAATCATATCAAATGTTTTACAAAATCATATCAAATGTTTTGATCACGTGCCATAAGCAGAGACTAAATGATCATGTGCCGTAACTATTTCAAAACAAGAGATAGATAATTAAAAGCAACGTCTGCTAAGTTTAATTCGCTTATAAATTATAACCATTTTAATTGTTGACTATCCTGGTGTATATCTCAAGCCACGTAAATATATATAAGCATTTTATTCATCCGTATGATTAATTTTTCTCTCCTATGAGCCTTGCGTATCATGGAATACGAATTCTTTGTAACAAGATATAATAAAAATATATCATTATTTTCCTGAAAAACTCGTATTATTTGAGTTTGTATTTTGTAAGTACAGGCATTAATGGCATCATAATTTTACTGAGAGTTAATCACCTTAAATTGACTTGCCAGTTCTAGTAAAAAGTACTTTCACTCTACCACCTGTGTACTTTACAAACACACACTAACACAATACAGCATTAATCTAGTGACACATCAGAATCTTCAATTCACGGTGTCAATTCTCTTGCACGAGGAAATATGACAAGTAAGCTTTCGTTTTCTTATTTTGGCTCATGGGATTAATTAAGCAAAGCTGGCGAGTCAATTCTAGTGCCTAGCATTTTGACTCATGGCCAACTGCGGTGGTTTCCCTTAATAGCTTTTGTAGTATTCACCCGAATGAATTATTCTCATTTTTTTTAACTTTATATTTTTTTCCTTTTTAGAGACTTCAACTTTGCGGCAGCAGGCCGGCAGTGCCAGAGCCAGAGCCAGAGCCATGCATGCCTATCAGCACTAAAAGTAAAATAAATAAATAAATTTTTTTTAAAAAAAATTACCATTAAAATGAAGACTCGACTCGATTTCACACACGAGCGGCACCGACTTGGACTCCTGTGACCGCAAATCGCGCCTGCTAGTGTGGCCCTTAAAAAATAAAATTCTCGTATAAGCCTCCAAACTTTGCCACGTCCCCACCTATTAGTCTCAACAGTTGCTAAAATGAGAGTCCGCTAGCATTTCTTTAGTAGCGACGCAGTTTCAAAAATTGGAGTATTAATCGATTTTTATTTTTGAATATTAAGAAAAAATAAAATCTAATGAAAACATAAAACAGAAAATATTGGGATGATATTTTATATTTTCATTAATGCTCATCCAAAATTATACAGCCTAATTATTATTATTGTCATAACATACTACGGCAAAACTTCACTCACCTCAATTCAACTCCGTTAAATTTAACGGAGTTATGTAGTAAACAAATAAACAAATTTTTTTGAAAAAAAAGAGCACTACTAGAAAAACAAAACTGGCCGCTTCTTTCCGTCACCGCCGGTACAAAAACTGCCGACTAATCGGCAAGCAAAAGACGGTGAGACTCTTGTTATTCAATTTCACAATCTCAAAGTCCTCCAACAAGGGGAGGGTCAGCGAAGAACAAATCGCCGATGTCTTGGAAATAGTCGTCCACTTGACATAGCGCAGAAGAAGAAGAAGGATAGGCCGACGTCGGTGAGAATGTGATACCATCACCAAAATCTTGAGGCACAGTATTGAGAAACTCGTCAGCACTGAAGAAGATGCTGTCTTGAAACATCGGCGCAGGAAGGTTGCCGCCGTCGTCGTGAAAAAACGACAGCTCGGGTGCTGGCTCGTTGCTGAAAAACTCGTCGAGAAATGGCAAATCCAACGGCAAATAATCGCCTCCTCCTGAGGAATCGTCCGACAATACCGTGCTCGCTGTCGTTTCTCCTTGAATCTCTTCGTCTTTCGGCTGCTTTTCTAGTTCAGACTCTTCGCTCGAATGGGTTCTGAAATTGAGAACAGAAGTTGGTGAGGAGAGATTGTGGCAGTGCGACTCTTCACCGGATTCGTAACCCGAAACCGTAGCCGTAGCCGAAGCCGATACGTTGATTGTTGATTCGGGCTTTTCTACTTCAACCTCAACTTCAATAGCAGGTGGCGGCGTCGAGAAATTTGTCAAAGCGTCGGGACCTCGAAGTTTGATGGCGGCGTTGTCATATACCCTGGCAGCCTCCTCAGCCGTGTCGTAAGTACCAAGCCACAACCGCACACGTCTCGCGGGATCTCTAATCTCAGCCGCCCATTTCCCCCACGGCCTCTGCCGTACGCCACGAAACTTCTTCCCATTAGTCGTTTGCGAAGCCTGCCTTAGCTGCCGTGCTGTATCGTTATTAATATTATCCACTGCCACTCTCTTTCTGTTACTGCCAACGGCTCCCGTGGGGTTATTATAGCTGTTCTTGCTGCTGCAAGTCGTCTCCATATTGATTTCGCTGACGTAGCGTTTCACCCGCTGGCGGCTGAAGAACTCTCCTTCCTCGTCGCTTGATGAGTCCGTGGCGTCGTGGTCGGTGGTCGATATCCGTACCACCCTCCGTTCATCGGAAATTCTTTTATTGGATTTCAGAGATGGTTTTGTGAATTTCTTTGTAACATTTCTATGTACTGTGTATTTAATCGGACATAGACTGCTACTTTGCTCCATTTTCAATTTAAAATTAAATTCCTCTCTCACTCACTAAATTCTTCGCATCGAGAAAAGAAAAGAGAAAGAAAGTATTCCGCTGTTCGAAGATTAAAGAGAGAACTAAAAGAGAAGAGAATCGTCAAAGTGAAGCCACAAGTTGATAGAAGATTCTGTTTAAGTGAATATATGGGGGATTTTTTTTTTCCCTCTGTTTTGAATCAAAATCTCTGAGACTGAGAAAGATTTTTATCACTTGGAAAGCAAGAAATGAGAAGTGAGAACAGGTGTACGGAACAAGATTGAAGAGAGAGTAACGAGTGTTTGAAGAAGCAGAGTTTTAGTTGCGGAGGAGACCGAAACACTGAAAATGCTGTTTTATAGGATCCAACAGCCGAAATTGGAAAAAATCATTTATATTAAATATTCCCATAATCTTCATTTTCTATTTCTTATTAAATTTTTTTATCATCATAAAAAAATCAAAAAATTAAAAAAAATGTTTTTTTGCTAATTAAGAAGGGCAGTGAGCATTAGAGAGCCGGTCGGTCAGTGAACCGGAGTTTCCGGTGCGGACCCAAAGTGGAAGCGACGCGCCGCATCCCAATGACGCCGTAGGATCTCGACACGTAGTGTTTGCGGGTCCCGTTTGAATTTGGCCCAATTGGAGAACATCATAAGGTGCTGAATCAGCATATGATTCATCTCGAAGAGCGTGAAGCAAGTCACGTGAGGCCCAAGATACCCGGCCCTTTGCTAAAATGGTTCCAGTCAGTCAAATTGTCCACTGCTTTGACCATTTGAAGTTAATTACTCTTTGTTCCCTCAATCAAGTGGGCTGATCAATTATTGTTCCGAGGGTAGTTTGATAAATTAAGTTTGTGTAAAACACTTCATGTCTTGCTGGCTGGGTGGGTTAATAATTTTTCTACCCTTGAAGGATTCAACTTGAATTCCTTTTTTTTTTAATTTTATTTATGTTATTTTTTTTGGGTGATAAATTTTAAAATTACAATTTACAGCTAGTAGTAACGTGGTGGGCAACCTTGAATTTGCCGCCATTAATATAATTAGGTTTTGTACGTCTCTGGGCTTTTTCTGTTCTCTTCGTTTTCACTGCCAAGAGGTTTTATCATACATGATCTCCATTTGCGTGTCGACCACGCTCTCTCAAATTACAAAATAAATAGAATTGAATTATCATTAAAATTACTTCCTTATTTTTCTTCCAATTAAAGTATTTCTTTCCCTCCAAGTAACTTTTTTTTCGTATGTTTAAATGGATAATATTTTGATTCATTAGAAATATTTAAAAAATTATACATAAATGATAGTGAACATAAATGAACAAAAAAAAAAATCATAGATATCGAAAAAGTCAATTAGTCAAATTAAATTAGGATTAATTTAAATGTTAAGTAATCTCATAAAATTAAGCATATTATTTGATAAAATTATGATATTACAAAATCTGATCCATTACTAAATGGAACTATAATAGGACATGTTATTGAAAATAATTGTTTAAAAAGGAATCATTTTCTTTGTAACTTTTTTTTTATCAAGTAATCTAATTAATGCAAAATTTATTTACAAATTTTCTTTATTATTTTCTGATTTTTCCGTCCTCCAAAAAAGTTATACGATTAATATTGAGTACAAATTGCTATTATCTGCGCGTAGCATTTGCGATAATAAAAACGGATTGTAAATTGTATAATATCGCGGTAAAATTTTAGCACGCCAAAACGTTTTTTTGGGTCACCCGAACAGGGAACACGTGGCCCGTGATTAAAATCGCCTAAGCGTGGGGCCCCTGCGGAAAGTGTTGATGCTCGTGGAACATGGAGAGATAGACCGTTTGATTAACCTAACAGTAACCAGAAGGTCAAAATTTTTGTGCCGTTGATGAAATCACACACGACAGTAGACATGTGTTGTCCGTACTGAATGGAAACGAATTTGAAGACTCCGGTTTCATACATAACCTTTTTTTTTTTTTTTTCTTCTTTCCCTCTCGGGGTAAAAGGTCAACTCAGTGTGGAAATTGGTATGTGAATATGAGAATTTATTAAAGCAAATGTTGGTCGATAATTTTCCTTAAATAAAAAAACACATTCAATTTTCATCGAATGTTTACATGCATCACCAGCTTTATTTATTTTTGGTTTTTTTTTTTAACTTTAATCATATTGAATACTCACCAATGCGTGAAACAGTTTTTGGGTAGGTTTCGAGGCCTCCTCGAATGTGTATGTAGGGATTAAAGCTATATATTTTATCTATTTTTTTAACCCAGATATCCACTTCGCACTATCACATAATTGATTTAAAAATTATATATATTATAAATGAAATACGACTGAACTTACTAGTAGTTGAATCAATCTACTAGAGAAAATAGTAAAAATTGATTAATTTTTTTTAAGGAAAAAATCACTTCTAACTTGATTTCATTATTTTATTCACGATACATAATTAGCATTCAAGTAACATAATTTATGAATAAGTGCTGTTCGTGCCTGTTAATTCCCTAGTTTTGTCGCGATCGATTTACAAGCCAAGTAAAACTTCCAAGACTTAAGGAAGCACGTATTTGAAATTACAGGAAGAAAATGAACAAAATCAACGATATTTTCTTGCCTGTAACAATGAAGACAGTTACTGATCGATTGATACATTTTAATTTAGAATTAAAGATCTGGCCTTGGCCCAAAAATAAATAAATAAATAAAAAGGACTTAGGTTTAAAGAACATTTGAGGACTCAAAAAACCAACAAATGGGCGTGGTCCGGCGCATTGAAACCAGTAACTTGCAAATGAAGCAAATAATCAAAAGCATTCCTAAAAATATGTACATTAGATGAAACAAAGGAGCCGACTCATTTTTAATTCAATATTCAGTTAACCATAGTAATGTGATTTTGCATGGACCCATAAATGAGTCTTGCCAATATGTGTCGTCAAGTGATTGGTCTTCGGGTTCTAATAATTATCCCAAGTTGACTAGTTTTGGTTTATGTAGCATCTGTTTGTGTTTAGCTAGTTGTATCTGTTTTGACTATTAATGAGCAAGTGTTTTCGGAACTCTGATCATAATTATCGTATAAGCATGCAATAGTAAACACGGTTTTATCAACTTAATATGCCAAATATTAACTTGTATTGTTCGTAAGTTGGCGGAATTATAACTCAATACCAGTTTTATTCTTCCCTTTAATTTGGTACATGGGGTGACATTGTTGTAAGCAGTAAGCAACTACCCTTGATCATGCGCAGAAGCACGCCTGCATGTAAAATCTGAAAAAGCAAAATGGACGGTCATAATGGGGAATAAGGTGGTCACATTTCACAATTCACAATTCACAATTCATAATTCACAAATGCAGATGATAAATGATAATGTTGATGTATTTGTTACTGCATGCATGAGTGATGAGTCACAACTCACATGCACCATCAAAACTGAGGAATTATCTCTCACGTGACCACCTCCATGTCTAGCCAGTTAATGTTCGGACTTGTTGTTCACTTAAATATTGCTCAATTAATTCTCCAGAAAAATATAATATTGTTTAATGAAGAACAAGTGGCCAAAATGAACAAGTGGCCGGGGTAGTGTGTTTTTGTTCCTTTTCAAGGAATCGTTTGGGGTGTTTCTCATGTTTAAAATGAAAATTTATCAGCTTTTTTTTTTCTTTTTACCCCAACCAAGCGATCGAAATAAAATTGAACATGTGCTCTGTAAATATCTAGTTTCAAAAAGTACTTTTATCTATCTTCATCGACATCATAATTGGAAATAAAAAATGTTTTTGAAATTCAACAATGCTATGCTTATTTAGCCATCATACTTAATTTGTATTTTTAAATTGATGTGATAAATAATATGCGACTATTTAATTGGCTTAAGTTTTAAAATTTTGCATGCTGTATTAATTTGCTTTTCTGGATTTTAAATACAAAACTAAATGCCAATACACGCACACAAATATAGATGGAACTGGCCTTTCGAAATTCAAATTAGGGATATATGGATCAAAGAAACAACCGTTTAAAGATCCCATGATTTTTAGAGAGAAACAAAAGATAATCATATGGATTAGCAAGTTAAGATAAATAATATAATAATCAAAATAGAGCAACTTCTTGGACTTTGGCATGAGCAATACATTGAGCCAAGTGAACCCATAAACAAAAGACAGCTCAAGAAACTACAGCAAATTCGACAAATCCCCAGTCCCCTTTCTGCTCGTAACACATTATATGAATAAATTAATATAAATATCAAACTAAATGTCATATTTTATAAAACTTTTTTATTTGGGTTGCGTTAGTTTCTTCTAAAACAGTGAAATATGTACTTGTGTTTCGTAATTTTGTAAATGGATTTTTATGAATTTCCTGCAACTAAATGAAGAGATAAGTCAATGAGCATCAAGTCCAAGATCCACATGAGATTCTCTCTCGTCATTACATAACATCACTAATCATCAAATTAAAGATTATATAACTTACTTATCATCGATCGTCGAACCCTAGATGCTCTTGATTCTTGTGTTACCGGCTGAACATACTCCTTCTGTTTCTGTGAAAATTAGTAGCTTGTACATTATGATGATTTGCAAATTGGATTAATTCATGAATATTTAGCCGGTTACTATCTATATATCTTCATCGATGATTCTATCCTAGCATCTTTATGTATTCATTTACTTGCGATGGTTCATAAATTCTTAATCTCATAGCGCTTAATTTCTATAACTCAAACATGTAATGAATGAAATTAAAATTAATCATCAAGAAATAATACATGTATCAGCTTAGTACTTGCAACAATTTTACAGTTTTTATATTTTAAGTTAATATAGTTAATAGGGTATTGCATTAACAAAAATTTAGGTTCTATTCAGTAATGTGGCGTTTGTGACTTGCTACGCTTAAATGTATTCACTTGGTAGTGAAGTGTTGTGACTTGAGTTAACGAATTTAAATGCCATACGATTAAGAATTTATGCAATGCTGTAAGCAAAAATAAATAAAATTCAATTAAACATCAAGAGAGATATACATGTATAGACACTCTAACCGTCAAGGAAAAAATCTTTGAATAATTAGTAAACATAGCTTTGTGGCGAAAGTTAACAATGTTTGGTAAATAATTTCATCAAGTAACTTGTCATGCGGCTAAGAAAATGATAAGTTGTGGTATGTCTGGCATGTAGGCCAATAAATTCTTAAATTTTCTCCAGAATTATATCAGTAAAGTTTAACCGCTAGACTTTTTGAACTATCCAAGAAGTTAGAAACTTTAGACATCATTTGTTAATTAAAAGAAAGAGAGGGATAGAAAAAATCTAAATTAATTTTTTAACATCTATCTCTTAAGACACAACTTAGATGATCAACAAAATAAAATTATATAAAAATTACTTCGCTGGACCTTGGGACCAACAAAACTAAATAGTTTTAGAAGAAAAGATGGTATGTTTGCGTCATTGCATGTGTTTTATTCATTCTAAATTGGCAACGAAAATGAATGGAAAAGAAAGAAAAGGAATTCTGGCATTAAAAAGAAAATGAGTAAGAAATTTGAGGACTTGAAATGTGTAGTATCGTGATCGAGATTCTCCTAAAATAGGGCAGATGTAAGTTTCTCTTAGGGTTCATTTGAGATTACTTTTGGAGGGCTTCAAAGTAATTTAAAAAATTTTAAAGCTGATTTTCGTGTTTAATAAAAAAAATCAAAATCACTTTTATTAAAATCAACTTCTCCTATAATTAATTTTGAAAAACAAGGAAAGAGTAATTTTTAGATTCTGATTTTGAGAATCAATTTTATCATTTAATATAATTTTATAAATATTCTTACAATTATTATTTAAACCCAAAATTATCCTTATTTAAATTAGAAAAAAATAATATTTTAATTTTTTTAATTAAAATTCACGTGTTCTTTTTGCTCACCACCACATGTCTTCTTTATATTTTATATTATATCAAAAGGTCGTTGTAGCAATATAATAAAATTTTATTTTAGTTAAAATTATTAGAATACACAATTAAAATTTATTATATATATGTGTGTGTGTAAGTAAATTTTATCTTACATTATGTAAATTTTAGTCATTTATTTTCTCACAGTAATTTAATAGTAAAATTTACCGAACACCATTAACTATTTTAAAACCTCACAGTACTTTTGAAAATAAATTTTATTAAACATTTGATTAATTCTCATCACAGTTGATTATTTCTACAATACAACTAACAATAATTATTTTAAAAAGTAAAGCATTCCCAAACTGGCCTTTAGTCTCGCTCACTTGATATTTCTGGATTAGCAATTCTGAAATAATATTTTCTTTTCTTTCTAAAAGTGGAGTTATAATATTGATTCTAAAAGATTTGGTGGCAAATTAACAGATCTTTAACTGAAGATTCTTCTAGTGGCAATTACATTCATTTATCTTGCTGGCACAATCTAGAGTCCAGAAAATATATTAAGAAACACAATTTAAGTCAACTTCAGATTCTAAAAATGTTAAAATTGAGAGTGAATCACACTTTTTTTTCTTCGTAAAGTTTTTCCTTTATTTTGATCACTTGAATCCTTTACAATTTGCTAAACAGCAACCTTCTTGTCTCTACCCTTGCAAATACACTATTAAGTGCTAATTCTTTAACTTTTGGCTAATTTATATCTTTCACTCTTAAAGATCGAAACGGCATAAAATATCTCTCCACGTAAACAAAACCTTGCAATATACGATATTACTCTTTACGATGAGTTTGATATATAAATTCTCACGTAAACCAAAATGAATATCCAAACAATTCATAAGAAAGAATAATCTAATTAATGTACGTCATAATAATATCAATAGAGAGACAAACAACGGGAGATAAAACAGTGTATTAATCCCAAAACATAAAATAAATTAAAATAAAATAAAAAGAACAAGATCTGTTCTAAAAAGAAGGGCCATCCCGCAGCAATGTTGAAGCTTTATTACATTGTCGGTCTTAAGAACAAACAAGTGATAAGCTCGAATTTTAATGGAACCCAAATGAGAGGGAAGGTGGCCGAATCCCATCAAATAGCGAAATCATTTATTATTGAAGCGTTAGAATCGTCAATGAGAAACTATGCCACAGGCTTCCCTTTGAAGCAAGAGATGTTGGTTCTTTTAATTTTCTCTCCCTGAATAAACTTTGGTTTATAACCATACTTGCTCAGAAGATTTTTGAACATGGCGTTTTGAGTAATTAACAAAAAAGATTGCATAAAATATCTGGGTATTAAATATTAAATGGAATGATCTTCAATCTTTCATATTTTGAATATTGTAAAGTCATCATGCATGTTTTGGCATGTTAAGACTGGTAGCAGAGGAATCACATGCATGCATTTCTTTTGTAGGTCAAAAATCCCAAAGAGTCTCTGTTTACAAAGCAAAGAACTATAATCCCTTTAATTTTCTGTTTTTGTGTGTTTGCACAAATATCACCTTTACAAGATAAAGATAATGACTAAAAAGAATTTTAAAGCAAACCTTTCTCATTATATATTTTAGCGGATCCAAATAAATGTCACGTATTTGTATAACCACTTAGTAGTCGAACATATAAAAAGTTTTTTTTTCCCTCTTAAAAGTCAATTATATTCAGAATAATAACACACTAATTTAAAAGGAATTCAATAATTTACATATAAATTGTAGGTATCGACGTTGCACGTTTTAATAATGATAATAATATCCTGGCTTGTTTTAATTTAACGGTAATTTCTGAATCCTTTGGATAATGCAACCAAACTTTGCATATGTATTTTAAAACTATCTTTTTGTGCTATAGAATAACTCACAGTTTATATTAGGACATGATAATCTTGTAATTGAAGTGTTTTTAGTAATTAATTTTTTTTTAAAAAAAAATCAACTTAACATTACTTGGCCAGTAATTATCACCCAAATTGAAGCGAATTACACGAAGTCACATACTGCTTTCTCGAGTTCGAGTCAAAAAAAAAAAAAGGGGGGGAAAGGGTTGAAAGAAAGAAGAAAAAAGCAAAATAATTAATTATTCTCTGGTAAGAGTTCGTGGGGGCATCGTGCGATAAAGTAATGTTCATAGAACTTTTACAAAATTCAGTGTAGTAATTAATTTAAATTAAACTAGCGGTTACAAAATTAAGAATGATTTCAGATATTTATTAACCAAAAAAAAAAAAACTTCTTTTACACAGAATATGCTACATTGAATTGAATTCTATCCACATGTCCAGTCAGTCCAATTTTATATTTATTTGTTTATTTAATATTTAATAATGTATAATATCATATGGTGATAAAAGGATTTGGGAAAATCTACTGATAAAATTTTTATTTATACATAACGAGGAAGGGGTTTGTCTCGAGACTTGATGACAGTTGGTGACCGAGTGGGACCCGCTGACGCCTCACTGTTGAACGACCGATGACCGGCGATGTTCACGGATTCTTGGCGATCTAAGAACGTCACGTGTACCTCCCCATGTGGTTACGTGGCCCCAATCGTAACATTAATTTAAAATGCGTGTAAAGTTTCTTAATAATTTAAGATTCTTTTTCTTTTTTCAATTTTTTTTTTTGGGGTAACGGCAATGGATACTTTTACAATGCTAATACTATACAACTTTTTATTATTTGGTTTCGGAATCAAAATCCAGGACAAAGGCAAACTTAAAATATAATTAATAATTTTAAAATGATTAATTTACTGTAATTATATTAAAAATTAGATTATGTTAGAACTACTTTAAAATAGAGTATGTCTTCATAATTATATAATTATAATTATAATATATTTTTTTTATTATTTATCAAAGTTGCTTGTGCGTGTGTGTTTTATGTCTTACTTTCGAGTAGCTCCGAGATAGTTATAGTCTCATGTTAATTTTTTAATAGAAATTAATCATTTGGTGAATGAATGACACATACTATAAGTTTAAGATAGATTAATGATACAATTTGAAATTATTATAATTTTTTTTATAAAATAATAATTTAAGAGTATATGACCATTATTTTCTCATAATAAAAAGATGTTTTAGGATCGAACTCACTAATATAATTAATGAGTAGATTGAGTTTCTTCTTGGCTAAATAATAACAAAAAAGAATAAAATAAAAGCAAATTTCTTAAACAAACAAATGTCAAATGAGATTCAAAATCAAATTGTGTGCCTGAATTTTGGGATTTTCTAGGAAAACATGTTTTATTATTAATAGTCTTTGGAATTTGTTGCCATAAACTAAGTGATTGGAGAGTAAATGGGATTGGTTAGAATGATTGGCTTTATGATATCAAAAAGCCCTAAGATTAGGAAAGGATGCATTATGGAGCAATGGAATGGAGTTTGTGTGCTAATTAGTCAATGACTCAATGTTACATAAACATTGTTTTCATCTAAAACAATATACAGAAGTAAAATACTAAGATAAATAATCTTATAACTGTACTCCGCTAATTGAAACGCATAATTGCATTAATCAAAATCTTCAAGTGTACGCTATAACATGTTAATTTCAAAATAATGGCCTAAAAATAATGGTTCCCATGAGAACCCCCTCTCATAATCATAATCCGTGGAAAAGAGGCAGCGTAGCGAACAACAATTAGTCGTTTGAAAATGAATTAATCCATCATTAACCCATGAGCCAGAAGATCACACACCAATCTCTCCAACTCACGATGACCTCTGCGTCCACGTGGCATAGCTCTTGATTCGACATGTCGGCACTCTCATTGGTGGATGTCACTAGTTCGTGCTCTCTTTTTGTCTTCAGTAAGAGACACAGACAGATCCTGAGTTCATGAATCTCAAAGTTAAAATTAGAGGGTAGGTTCAAATCAAATTTTATGAACCTGATATTCAGGGACCATGTCATCTTCCATTCGTGGGCACGACCGATTTGTCGGAATTATTTTAATCCGATGACTCAGATTTGTTATGCTGTGATTAGGTGTTGATACGTGTAATTTTTATATTTAATTAATTTCATTAGACATAAGAGAAATGGGTCATCATTTACATAGTTTATATTTCTTTTTAACTATTAATTTAATATTAACTATATAACTCAAGGTTTTAATATAATTTTGGAGTTCTGAAGAGGAAAGAGAACACAAAAGATTTGATACCGTGCGTGGCATTCCCAGGCATGGACCCTTATGGCTTGATTTTGATACAACATTAAATATACCTGAGGCACGAAATTGGGACGATTTCTAGAGGTGATATTATATTTTAAAAAATTATAAATATGAAAAAAAAATGATATAAAATTGGGGAACACAAACTAATAGAATAAAGATATAAAGATACACACATAGATGATAAATTAATTAAAGTAAATTATTTGCCTTTTATGTCCGTATTTTGTTCTTGATTTTCTAAGTACGTCATTTACTTCGAATTTTAGAAGAAAATTTATAATTCAACGACGTGATGAAAGATGACTGATACTTGACTCTTACCAAAAATAATTTGAAATATCTAAACATGTCCATAATCTCCCGGAATCCAAGCCTGGTGGCCAACCAGAGAAGCTGTTGTTCTATATTGATTAAATTAATTAGAAGTTTTATGGTTATATGATCTTCATGTTATATAATGAAATATCTCACCAATAAAAACAGCTGTAGAAACTATAATGAATGTTTTTTTTTTTTAATTTTCAAATATTGCGTTGCTAAACATCAAATCTTCTCTATTTAAGGAATTAAAGGTGTACCTTTTAACGAACCCTACATATCTTGGGTTGAGAATCAGTTTTCAAAAATTATAAATCAATTGGTTCAATCCCTGCGTTCTAGTCTTTAATAAATAAACCAAAAAAGAAAAATAATCCTTGGGAAAACCTATGAGGTAAAACCTTGAATCATATGCAAAGATAGATTCAAAATTTTCTACATCGACTAGGTTTAATTGAATTTTTTTAAATAAAAAAATTCAATTAAAAATTCTCACCATTATCTCCATCCATCTAAAGAGTTAGAAAATCTCATACTTGTCTATAGCAACCCCACATGAACAAAGCACTATAAAAGTATAATTATGTTAAGGTTATATTTATGTCGGAGCTTATTTATAATGAAACATGAATCTCAATTATATACGTAAAGTGATAAATAATAAAAAATTTATTATAACTTAAATTATATAATTATAAAAAAATATTTTACCTTAAAATTATTTCGATATGATTATATCCTTATCTTAATCTATATTGATTATAAAAATAAATATTACGAAGATTTGAGGTTTTTTTTTTACGAGAACATCCGATGTTATTAAAATATAAAGAAAATATATTTTAACATAATAAAATTATTTTTATTAATTAATATATAATAATTTTATATTAATTTATTTATTAGTAAAATGTTTATTTAATTAAAATAAAAATATCTGATCAGAGAAAGTTCTGTAGTTGATGCTTTGTGCACGCACATGCTTTAACAGGTTTCAATCCATGAATGATTTAACCTGTGAGAGTGACGCGACATTGAGGATTCGTCCGCCTGCTTTGCAAAGCTTTAATGACCACTTAACCGAACCACTTACAATCGGCATTGCAAAATATTTGCAAATTATGAAGCCAGTCGGCGGTTGGCTCGCAATTGAAGGGAAAGGGTGACCTAAATAGAATATATACATGATAACGACCCCTCAGGAGATTAAAATAAACAAATAGGCCAGGTGTCATTAATGCCGCCGATATTTTTGACTTGTTACCGACAAGAGAGGGGTTAATTTCAGGGGGGAGGAATTGGAAACTGGAGAACGTGGGGGAGTAGGTCCACTTAAAACGCAGCCGTGTTTCCTTCAATTTCAATATAAGAAGAAGATTTGGTGCAAGTTTTTAAATATCGACAGAATACAGATTATCTTATCTTCTTAGTTCTCAGTTAAATAATAATAATAATAAATAAATAAATAAATAAGACTCAATTTGCTCTTTTAATATTCTTAAAGACTTGTAACATTATTAAAATTTGGCGCTACTGCATGTAAGTGATTCAAGGTTTTCTCTCATAAAGATTTAAAATTAGATACGGCTGTTTTGGATCCATATTCATAATAACAATGAGTTATATTTGTAGCCCAAAATAAGTTACGCTAGAGTTTTGTTCATATTTTAATTTCAAATCCACATCTGATATGGAAGAGAAACTCTAAAATGTCATAAAAAAAAATTTTGATGAATAATATTTTAGTGAAACACTGATTACGTACGGACACCAATTTGTTCAACCCGCAAAATCGACCCAAACCACATGATTTTTTGCCCTTTAGGTTAAGCTGTTAAATTCGCAATCCGTACTATTTACGGCTGAGGTAGGTTGAAAGCTTTTCAATTTATATTTATTTTTTAGTTTTCAATTTATTTATTTATTTATAATTTTTTAATAATTTTTTTATACAGTATTAAATTGAACTATCAAACCCGCCCAAGCCAACCTACCCTATCCTGCAGTTCTGTGGACTGGGTTGAGTTGGTTGCGATATTTAACAGGTTGACTTGGGTTTGAATTTTGCAATCGGTTCGACTGGGCCTAACCCGACCCGCGCCCATCCCTCATATTGACTACAAGTTATTTGTTATTATTTTTAAAATGTTGCGATGCTTGGATAATTACCCATCTAACTGCTACACCTTGAGTCAATAGTCTCTGTATTTTTTAAAGTTAAGAGTGCATGCATTATGCGAAAAACATCAGCTTTTGGCGTAATTCAAGCTTCGAGAAGGCGGGAATTCAAACTTTAAACGACAAAGTTTCTTAGAATAGGCTGCGCATAATTAAATGTGACCGCCAGAAAGAATAAGAAAGTTCAATGAGGTGCGATGGACGCCAGATGAATCTAAAAGGGGCAATGTATCTCCATGACTGGGTCGAAATTGGAAAACGGGAGTTTGGGGTTTGATCCCCACAAGAGTTCAAGCGCATCTAGAGAGAGATTTTTATCAGAATTGACGGGCAAATTTGGCTGACGAAGTGACATTATCAGAATAAATTGGATTGACCAAAGTGACATTATCCATACAACAATCAAGAAGCAACCTGTTTCTTCATTTCAATTGGGGGCACGTTGTGGACCTTTCCTTATAGTCCACTTTTTACGATTGAACAGACCGAAGATTCATACATAAACTCGAAACCAGAATTAAAAAGAAAAGGAACCCCCCTCACACACCATAACCTGGCTTTAGCCCATGGCATACTTCTGGGTCCAGCTCCTTGCAGTTGTCTCATACTTGTTCCTGTCGGTCTTGTACATGTGAGCAATCTCTGGTACCAACGGATCATCGGGGTTTGGATCTGTCAACAACGAACAGATTGATAGCAACACCTATCCATGAAAACAGAAGAGCATCATTATTAAACTCTCCAAGATTAAATGTTTAATCTGAATGCAACGGCCCACATCTATAGAAATGAAATTACATTCAGCGAATATAAATTAAAACTTCATATATGATGAAGTGAATGCTGCAACTAATGCTCTGGCTAAAACACCCCATATCAATATGAGTTTTCACAGAAAGGTTGTTTTTCATTTGCTGAAAAGTAGTTCTATCTAGCTAATATCATGGATGTAAGAACATCTTGGTTTCTAAGCCTTAATTTTGAAAGCTAAACAAAGAGTTATCTCCCAGTAATCTACAAATACAGGGATTGTAAATTTATAATTTTTAAAATGATGTTATCAAATGTTATAGGACACGTACTTTAGAAATGGTAAGAGCAGGACTCCATTGCTCCTTCAAGATGTCAAGGCAAATGCTCCCATTGCTGTTTATGTTAGGATGAAATACCTTTGTCCTGAATGCTACCTGCAAGATCCATCCACAGAAATCATAAGAAATAAGGGGGAGTACAAAGAGAGATAAAATCCTCAAGCATAAACTTCTTAAAAATTATTCAAAAGGTCGTGCAAAATATTTCAAATATTTGAAACTGAGACAAAAAGGAACACTCAGTTATAGCAGAGAACAATTGGTGTCTCTTCAAGAACAACTGGTGTCTCTTCAAGAGCAATTGCTCATATTTCCCCATCCCAATACACACTCAAGAGCTGCAAATGCAAATTGCTGGATTACTCTCAAAATTCCAAAGAAACAGCAAGAACTATTTTATTGCACAAAAGAGCCTTAGCTAACCATTAAATATCTTAAACTCTAACCAAAAACTGCAAAATGGCATCAGTGAATACATAACAATTAACTCTCCAAGCACTTGAAATATAACCCAAAAGTTTTCATATAGCTCAACCCAACCCAGCCCTCATCTGCCTTTTCTCCATGTAAAATGAATTATTCTCAGAAGAAACTAATTTATATAACAATTACTCTCCAAGTGTTTGAAGAGGAAAGAAATATAATCCAAAAGGTATCCTTCAGCTCAAACAACCCAACCCCACCCTCATCTTTCTCTTCTCCACATATAAATGCAAAGATCAATCAAATAAGAAGATGCACGTTTCCATTGGTAGTACAGCAAGTTTTGCATGTTTTGAGAAAAACCTTCTGATGTCTTTTCAACTATTTCCCATAAAACAAAGCATTTTCAGCTATTCTTGTAAGGAACTCAACATTAAAATGTTCAAATAAACTTATGTATTATCTGCAAATTCAAGAGTCAAAATAAAAAATTTGAAGTTAAGGAACATCAATTGTATCATTATATACCAAGTCAAAATTCAACTTTATTATTCATATCTATTTATTTTGGTGTGCTGATGAATATCAAGTAAACAAAAACTGTCATACTGGAACTTAATACATAAGTCAGATAGCAACATTAAAATGTTCAAATAAACTTATGTATAATCTGCAAATTCAACTGCAAATTCAAGAGTCAAAATAAAAAATTTGAAGTTAAGGAACATCAAGATTCATTATATAGCAAGTCAAAATTCAACTTTATTACTCATATCTATTTATTTTGGTGTGCTGATGAATATCAAGTAAAAGAATATTACATAACTGATCTTCATTAAGTACATAAAAGCATAGACAGTACCTTGGGAGGCTTGAATGGATAGTCGGGGGGAAAATGGATGGTAACTAGAAAAACACCCCCAGCATACGGACTATCCGGAGGACCCATGATTGTCGCCTGCCAATGAAACATGTCTTCAGCGACAGGACCTGCAATACTTACAAAGAAAACAAGACATTAGATAAGGAAACAGAACAAAATATTGGTCAATGCAAGGCCTTAAAAAAAATGTTTACAGATAGAGATCTTACCATAAATAGTAAACCAAACCACTTAGCTAAACATTTTAAAAATTTCAAATCATAGCCAAAACAAAAACATGATCAGAAAGAATGACCAACAAGTGTTCATTCAATTCAGAGAACAGAAAGCGACAAGTTTCATGAGTTTCTCAGTACTACTAATGCTGCAGTCCATTTTGATTCAGCAGCCCTGTTGAATTGACAACATTATCTTATTCCACAACAAAGGAACAACTACCACACAATTCCAAGGTTCCTCAGTTGAGCAGCAAGATGCTGACATTTCATGATCAATTTGATCTTGTCAGCAGATTAAATTTCCAAGTTAACAGGATTCTGAGCATTTGGAAAACTGTTTTCTTGGGTAACTTTGTGCTCCCCCAATGTGTTCCCCCTCCACCCACAGATAAATATAGCCTAATATAGCAGAAGTATAGGTGCCCTACAAATTGAATATTTATTTTGCAATCACTAGCCAAGAATGACCCCCTGTCTATCCCAAGCTATCTAGCAAGCAAATCCACTTGGCAGTATGCTTCACCAGATCAGTATCCAAAACAGAATATAAAACACTTGTAAACAGGAATCTAATGCACTTTAATTCATAGATATTGTAAGTATATGTTCATTAATAAAAGGGTTTCAGCTTTAAATCAGATGGATTCCTTTCTTCGCATCAACATCAAATTCCAATAAAGAATCTAAATAAATTACAAAATCACCCTCAAACTACAAAAATGCTCCTATCTATGGAATCTGAACAAATAAACAATATTTACGTTACACTCTGCATCCACCCAAACCCAAAACAAGACATCACTCTCTCTTTTATTGAGACAATTCTCAATTCAAATGATGGAAATATAAGAGGAAATATTGCAAATGATATATTTCCACCAAAAAGCCATACACTCCACTTTATTGCCATGTGCCCATACAATGCAACATTTACACCAATTCTTCTAGTATGCCTCTAAACTAAGTGAATCTGAGTGTGCTGTGTGTTCTTGTTCCCCTGTGCAGATGCCATGTAGACTTGTACATTGGTGGCATTTTGTAAAAGACAAACATCAGAGCAGAAGAATATACACACACACCACATTTAATTTAGCTTGATTTGACATAAATTGCTAGTTCCACCATTGAACATTGAATACAGAATATTGATCTTTCCAACAAAATGAGAAGGGCATGCCATTTATCTAACATACCTATAAGTACATAGACACGCTAAATCCAATGTCTGACAAAAAAAAAAATATCACAAATGTTATATGTCACATCAAATTACCACAAGCTAGATGACAATAAAAAATTAATCTTTGCATATCAGACAACTCAGATACCATATGCCTTACAAAAATCAGCATGTAGATGTAGCATTAGGCAGCGCACAATCCCGGCCATTAATTCTCCACACATGGCAAAATGTTCCAATACCAAAACAACAACATTTGCCCAACTAATTTCAAAATGACCTCATATATTTCTAACCATATTTTATCAGCAGCAACGAAAAACCACTTACGTACTGGATCAAACATCCTTCGATTGATATTTTGCATGATAAACAAAAATGAAGGCCTAAAACTCAAACAATTCACATCATTCAATCACAAGTACCATGTGAACTATCACAATAACTCGTCTAAGAAGCAACGACCAAGATTAAATTCAAACAAACATACACATACATAATAAAATCCGTATATGTAATCCGTCTATAACAAGGAAAGAGAGAGAATGATAATATACCGGCACTGCATGATGTAGGAGGATCCTTCTGCAAATCTTTGAGCTCCTTCAAGATCCGTTTCGAAGCCATAGTTTCAATCTAAGATTTCAAACCGTAGATCTCTCATCATCAGATCACCATCGCAATCACCATCATGACTAAAACAAACAAAACAAATCAAAGGGATGTTGAAAGCTACCTGAGAAGCAGCAGATCCTCCTGATTTGGCCTTGCAATGTGTGGATTTGTGATGAAGACAGGGAGATCGGAAAAAATTAGAAACGAAAACTGAGATATTAAAATTGAACGGCGAAGAAAAATGGAAGCAGGAGAAATTAAATGTAAGAGGAGCTTGCGGAATTGGGGTTCGGTGGGGTGATGACTTTGATAAAAGGCAAAAAGAAGTTTAAATATATATTTAAACAACGCGTGGGTCCAGGCTTCTTGCGATTCTGATCGACCCTTTGATTGGGTTATTCTCTTCTTATTGGCGGGGCCAACTTGGCGTCTTCTCTACGTTTAACCAAAATTTCGCCGAAAGTTGCCGCCGAAAATAAGTTGTAAGCTGTAACAAGCGAAGCTTTTTATGTTTGGATTACACATATATTTAATTTCTCGCGTGGTGGGAATCTTTCATCTTTACGGTTGTTACGATGTCGTTTTCACTTGTCTCCTGCGAAACGATGTCGCTTTCTATTTTGCCGTTGGAATAGTGTGACGGCGGATTGGAATATGAATAATGTATGGTCCAATTGGTGTCGACATGGAGTCATCATTTTCAAAAGATGCAAATTTTAAGACCAGGTCATACGTCCGATGATTAAGTGTATAATTTCTTGAAAATTATTCAACGATTTTATATTTTCGATGTTTGTATTTGTTCCAATTATGCTATGAGAAGAGTATTCACTTTTGAATATTCTATTTGCTTGCATGATTTTCAGTTGATCACACTGCCAACGGTATGGCTAAATGGTAAATTACTTGGATTCCAGTTTACGGGAAAGGTAAGACGCTTCGATTAGGAATGTAGGATGATGTTATAAAATCAAATACAATACACGAATACAAAGATGATACATTACTTTCATTCCATAAAGAGGATATCTTATTTCATTGGTCAGAATTATATAATAATTTAAATAAAAATTAATACTTATTTAATGATCATAAATAATTATTTAATTTTATAATTTTTTTAAATTTTTATTATAATATGAATATTTTTAATAAAAATTTTAAAGATTAAATAAATTATTTTATCTCTATTAATAAAATTTAAATTTACAGTCTTTAAGATTAGTGATTGAATTAAGCTTTTTTTAGAAATATTAAAAATTTTAAAATATCTTCTATTTATTTAATAATCTTATTTAATTTATTTTATAATATAAATTTAAAAAATTATTTTCTAAAATAATTTTATAACTTTAATAAAAAATTTCATTAATAAGTAAATAATTGAAATCTTTTAAAAAAATCTATTTATAAATTTTAGTGATAAAGTTTGATTTAAGTAAGCTCTGTCTAATTAAAAAAGATAGCAACGTTAGTATAATTTAATTTTTATTACCCATTATTTTCACAATAAAAATATTGATTAATCTTTGATCATGCGACCGTTAAAGATCCATCAAACCAATGAGCTGTGAGAGCCGAGACAACGCGTAATGTGGATCCCCACAGATTGAACGATCCAGATTCACTGTACAAAAAACGGTGACCAAGCACGCATGACGGATAGAGTCCAGTGGGACCAAAAAAGCTGACGTGGCTAACGTGCGCCACTACCATCATCTCTCGCTGCCCCGGAACAACTCAGCAGCCCGTAGACCGATCCAGTCAGAGAGAGACTCGCATTTGCGCATCCGAAATGGACCGGTACAGACCAAACCGGCGAGTCCAAATGGAGGAATCGGAGCCTCCGAAATACGACGACGTTGAAGACGAAGATCAGGATGGCGACGACAACGACGGTAATTCGATGAGACTGAGACCGTCGGAGAACAATTTGATCGATGATCAAGAGCCGTTTATGGGAATCAAAGTCCGTCGAAAGGCTTCGCTTCATCGAGACTACAAAGGCGACTATCTCGACGTTGCGTCGCATCCGTACTTAATAAAGATTCTGCAAAAACAAGGTCATCTCTTCGGAAAAAACTGTGTGCTTTTTTAATTTTGATTATCGGCTAATTCATTGCGTCGCATCGGAAGATCTAATTGTTAGACAGTTTTACTTCATTTTAACATAGGAAATGTAAAACAGCAACTAAAAATGTAGTTTTAGGATGCTTTTGTAAAAAGCACCATTTTTTTCTTTTTCTTTTTTTTTTTTAGTGAAAATATCTTGAAGAAGGTTAGATAATTTGCATTTAAGAAGCGGTTTTTAATTCTAAAAGCACTCCCTTTTATTATAGTTGATCATATTGACTTTAAGGTATTGAGATGGAGCTACCTTTATTTTTTGGTTTCTCATCAGGATTGGTATTTGACAAATCAATGTAGAGTCTTAAGTTGTTGAGATGGAGCTGAATTTGTTGAGGTAGTGCCAATGCTTGAGCTTGAAAGAATTTTAGATTTTCCGATTGGGCAAAGATATTTGGCGGGAGTGTTTTACTTGGGCTTAATGTTTCGGAAGTCTAGAGGTTTACCCATTTGTTATTTTCATTTAGTACGTGGATTTAAATGGGTTTTCAAAATAGTCATTATGCTTTCCGGTGATAAATCATATTGTTAGGGGAGGTGGAATTTGCTTGGGAATTGTATTAGTTCAATTTACCATAAATTATTTTATTTGCCTCCCTTTCAACTTCTAACATCTCTTAAAAAGAGGAATCACATGCATACAGAACGCAGAAATTTGGTCACATATAAGCTAGCATGCTTATGAAAAGAGATAGAGAAAGAAAGCTAGAAATAGATAGCGTTTCTTTGGTTGTCTATCCCTCTATTCATAGAGCATGTTATGTAGGAAATCCCAGCCATTCAGTTGGGGACTGTTGTCTGTTGGAACATTATAATCACTGGTGTCTGTCAAAACATTATAATTTTTTTTTTTCAAAGTGCTCTTGTATACATACACCAAATTCGTATTTGATTTGTGCAGGTGACAAGCAAGTTCTTTTTGCTGATAAAATTTTGAAGTTTACTGGTTCCGGGAAGATGAAATGTCGCATACTTTTAATTACTGACTTTGCAATTTACCTTGTTGATCCGGAGACTGATGCTCTGAAACGTCGCATAGCCCTGGCAGCAGTAGAGAAGATGTGTTTGAGTGAACTGAGTGATAACTTCTTTGCAATTATTATCCCTTCAGAGTATGACCTACTCATGGCTAGTACACGAAAAACAGAAATCGTCACTGTGCTTGTTGAAGCTACGAAGGGTGCATCTGAGGAACTTGAGGTGGCTTTTTCCAATAGGTAACAAGACTTTATGCCATTTATATTTATGCTTTCTTTGTCAGTATTTGATCTGAACCTTTATCGAATGTTAATGGAGTACTGGGGTTGTAAATTTGAGTCAACTGTTCCACCGATAAGTTCATTAGTAAATGTGAAGGTTGGTAGATCTTCTCAGCCCATGAGAGTTGAGCAATCTGTAAATTCATTGGATCGTCTGGCAAGGCTTATTGTTGCTCATATGCTGGCTTCCCTCACTAGGATTTGTGAATCTGTACAAATGTTTGGGATCTTAATTGTTAAAGTTATTATTATACTTCAATGGTCAAGGTTTTATGTGCAACTCCAGCTACAGAAAGGGAAGGGGGGAAATAACAAAGTGCTGGAGAAAAGAGACAGGACATTGATCAACTTGTAGGATCGTATTATAGATTATTTTAGAAAGCTAGGCCATTCATAAATTGATTCTCTCAGCCATGAAATCATAATCATGAAAATGGTACTTGAGGGTCTTCACATCCTTTTATTGGATTATAATGTCCTACGTACAATTTATTTAGTTCTGATCATGGACGTTGTCATATTAGCAGTTGTTCTAATTAATCTATTCAATTTGTTATTGTTTCTTATTTCCTTTTTTGTTATCTTTATCTGTCCTTGAGATTGTTCTTGATGAATAATGCGTTTTGTCCATACCTTTTGCAGTTTTGAGTACCACGCAGCCGCTGAATTGGTGAAGGAAGTTGTATTTGAAGAAGTAGAAGGTTTGTGCCCCCCCAAAAAAAAAAGGAATGACAAAATCTCCAGTAATACACATAACAGATTTGGTTATGGGTTGTGCTGATTTTTATGTGCTTCTGAAGCTTCATATTTTTCTGTGTTCCAGGAGGTGTTAAAACAAGAATTTTGACAAAATCAGAATCAGCTTAAACTTGCCTTAACATGTTTGTTGCTCGTTGCGGGGGGTTGGATGTCTTCATTGTAAAGGTAAAATATTCTTTGGTCATTGCATAAGTGGCTGTACACAGAATTGAGCTCAACTCCAGCTCCTCACGTGGAAATATGTAGCTTATCATTTTGGTATTTGAAATAGAGTGTGATTCTGTTTCATTTTTTTTTTAAGTTATAGTGTAATTTGATTCTTATTAAACCAGTTTCCACTGGATGTATGAAATGCAATTACTTGGAAAATCAATATTAAATTGTTTTGCAACCATAGACATGGCTGTGATGCTCACTACATCATTTGAAATTTCCGTAACTGCATCTACTTCATGGTATTTGCTTGAGGTAGATATCTGATTTGTATGGCATGGTGCTCATGTTACTCTAGAGAGTCGAAAGTGAGGAGGAACTCCCCACATTTCAAAAAATTACTAATAGAAAGCATCATTGGTAGGAGAAGTTGGTGTTCTTGCCAAACTAGGTTAATTTTGTCTAGGAACTGAAGCCATTTTTATATTCCAACAGCATAAATACAATCAATTGTCAGGTAGGCATTTCATTGAGAATCAAATCGAATACGGCCTTTATAAGACATGCACACTCCCAGATTCTTGATCATTTTTTGCTTCTATCCTCAGCAAATCATTTCCTACTAAAGCTAACCAAATGCCAGTGATTGGTGATATCTTGATAACTAGCTGTTGCTTTTGCATTTTAGGAGCAAAAGTGAGACATGGAATCTAAGGCAAGTTAATATCTCTTTTCTCATTTGACAAGATATTCCATTTGCCCCGAAATAAATTGTGTGTGAAGACATTTACATCCATCAAATTAAATCTAAATAAAGGAGCTGGTGAGATTTCACGAATCCACCCACCACACAAGCCTCCAAATGACAGAGTGAGTGTATTGATATAATTGTTGATCAACCAAGAACGTCTCCTTCCACATGCATGAGAACAGAGTCCATGACTAAACAATAAAATAGACAGAAACTTAACTTTGTTTCGACCTTAAGCAGAATAAGGTTGATAACTAGTGTTAGCACCACCGTCACTGAAACATAAGATTCATCAAACAACTAAGAAATGACGAAGAGAAAATTGTATCACGTGCACTAACTGCTACTGGGTTACTATTATAAGAAAACAATCTCAATGCGCCGTGGAGGAAGATGCAATTTCAGTTGCCTTTGGTGTTGCGGCTGAGCTTGAGATTTCTGACCTATTTTCTGCGGATGGGAGATTTTCTGCATTCGCTCGCCGGATATCCTCCACCATTTTTAGTACATCCACCATTTTTGGTCTTTCCTCTGGCATTCTCACCACACAAGCCATTCCTATTTGTAACATCTCTACCATTTCTTCCTCTATATTGGGATACCTCAAAAGCTCAACATCAAACACTTCTGCCGTCCACTCTTCTCTAACAACAGAATTCACCCACCTTACTAAGTGAACAACTTCATCCCCACCTGTGGCATGTATTGGGGATTTTCCGGTAAGAAGCTCAAGCAGCAATACCCCAAAACTGTAGACATCGGACGCCTGCGTTGCCTTCTGAGTATCTGTTACTTCTGGGGCACGGTACCCAGCTGCCCGCATAGCTGGTGGCAGCATTGGACTCATCAAAGCAGCCAATCCAACATCAGACACACACACATGCCCTTGAGAGTTGAGGAAAATATTTGAGGCTTTTATGCCTCCATGGACAAGTTTCCCCCCATTTTCAGTATGAATGCGAGCTATGCCTCTTGCCGCACCAATTGCAATTCTTACTCTGGTATCCCAATCTAAAGAACTCTGAACCTCCCCTCGTCTTCCTGCAAATTACAGATGCATTAGGGTATAAAGATGAATGATTGTACTACTGGTTGGTTTACAGATTGTGCAGAACTGAACTTACCATGTAGCATTGCAGAGACACTCCCCTGTTCATAATAATCGTACACCATGAGCTTCTCATCTTTAGAATAGTAATAAGCTCTTAACGCAACCACGTTCTCATGCCTTATACCCCCAACAATCTCCATCTGCTGCTCAAACTCTCGTTTTCCCACGTTCATTTCCTTCAACCTCTTCACGACAACTGTTGATGCATCCTCTAAAGCTGCCTTATACGCTGTCCCAAATGTTCCCTTTCCCAGCACTTCAGCTGATGCTCTTAACAAGTCCTCCAAATCAAAAACAAGATTACCACCTTCAAAGAAAACGAGCTTGCTGTTCTTATCATGTCTCTCGGAGACCCCTTCCTTCAGTGACATCTCTTTCTTTTGTGATTTCACTGGTAACCTATCATTGCCTTGTTTGTTGTAGCGACCGATCATCAAAAGCGCACATATGACAAATGCCAATGCAACACCTCCTAGTGCTATCCCCAACAGCGCAGGTTCACTTAATTTTTTGGAATTTTTCCTTGATGGTTCAGCAACGGGTGGCTGAACTGGAAGAGCTGGAGGCAGGGCATTTTCAGATGAAAGATTGTTACCGGCAAATGCCCAACTGGGAAATCTTTGAAGAGAACGAGGCAGGGTTCCTGTGAGGCTATTGTTCGCTAAATTTAAAGCTGTGAGGTGAGTCAAATTTGATATTGAAGCAGGGATACTTGCATTGAAATAATTGTTTGAAAGATCAATAACAGTAAGATTCTTCCAAACCGAGAAATCCAAAGGCAATGAACCGGAAAAACTGTTGAACTGAAGGTGAAGAGAGGTCAAGTTTTCGAGTTTTGAGAAATCAGAAGGGAATAGCCCTGTGATGCTATTAGATCTAAGACTCAGATTCTGCAGAGCTGATAATCTGCTGATGGTATTGGGTGGAATTTCGCCACGCAATGCCATACCGGGTAACCTGAGGGCTACAACTCTGGAATGATCAGCACTGCACGCCACTCCAGTCCATGACTTGCACACTAAGCCGCTCTCATTCCAATTGATAGTCTTTGAGTGATGAATGTTGTGAATGAAATCTAGTAATGCTTGTTTATCCTCAACTGGGTCGGCTTTGATTGGCAGGAAAATTGTTCCAACCAAGAAAAAAGTTGCTGAGAAAATGAGCAAGATGTTCATTTTCCCACTCATTTTCTCACCCACACCGGAACAAATAAAAAAATAGTTGAGCTTTTGGCTGTTCTAGAATGATTTGATTCTGCAAATCTCGTTCACATCTGCAAGAAACTGGAAAGAATGAATAAAAAACGCGGGGGGGGGGGGGGAAGAACACAAACACCTTTATTTCACGTTTTTCCACAAAAGAATTGACTAATGAGAATCCATTTGCGATAATGTCTGCTAATTAGGTCAATATTAGATGCTGCTCTAGTTGAGTTAGGTTCAGTCTTTATTGACTTTCTGCCACCTACCCTGTTTGGCAGCTGAGAAAAAATGCAAGAAAGACAAAGAGAAAAAGCATCCAAAATCTGACTCTCATAGAAACAATCAAACATATAACAGCATATAATGGAGATACAAACATAAAGTTGGCATAGAAATGAACTTACTTATTGACCCCAGATCGCAAGCAAGGTTTCCCAAGAAAGTCTTTCAGTAACGGCTCGCCCTCACACAGTATGATATTTCAAATAAAGTAGTAGAGATGGCTAAATTAACAAGTACATAAATTACTTGTCGTTCAGGATAACATAACAATGATGAATTGATGATGATGATGATGATAAAGATATGAGCTGTTGATGGATGTTGCTTAACAAAGCAGCATCACATGCAAGAAGCCATACTGATAATCGTTTGCGTTACTATTACTTATATAAAATATTTGTTTTTTTAGCGCACGAACAGGAAGCTGCATGTGGAGACAAAGAAAAATTTTTTTACAAGCTACGTATTTTTATAAAAGATAAAACACATATATAGCTTCTAGGACGTACCTAATGTGGGGTCTAGGCTAATTAAAATGTTTAAATATAAATATTTTTGTGTGTTTTCGCCATTAATGCTGCTTCTTGCTGGCTTGAAGACGCATTGCTGTGGATGTTTTCACAGTTGTTTTTTCTTTTTGTGATAAATTTTTAATGGAAGTTAACGAATAATAGGGGTGGCGAATATAAATTAAAATAACCAGTGGGCGGTGAAGATGATATTATAAGAAAGGGAAAGCTTACGTCTGTATATACATTATACAAACTAACTAGGAAAATAATAGATTGAAAGAAAATTTAGGTGCGCATGCTTTGTTGTTATTTCTAAAAAAACAAAAAACAAAATCATCTTTATTTGACATTAAATTTGAAAACAATTTTCAATTATTTGTTTTTTAAATGTGAGGGAAGCTGACATTACATTCCATACTTGCATGTAAGTACAAAAAAAATAAATTATCAAAAATTGAAAATGTATAAATAAGTAACATATTTGTTAAATAACCTACCTAAGGCAAAGATTTATTCCTAAAACTTGTAATCATCTATAACAAGTTACTAAAAGTTGCGAATTAATCTTTATGACTTTTATGAAATTTTAATAAGAATTGATTCCACGCCACCAAATTGAATTAACTATTAATGGCCAATTAGATAGGGACGCTAAAGACCGTTGACTTTCCGGTCCTTGTCATGAAATACCCACAACCTAATCGTTGAAAACAACTGTTTCGCCAAGCAGGGTCGCAATCAATGGTGACGGTTACACAGGTGACACGACGGCACTACACATGATCTCGCCACGTGCAATTTATTACCCCGTACTAGATAATGACAAAAAATGATGATGGCATGGGTGGTGAGTCCCCCGTTTGCGGTGACACGTTGGGTTTACTGCGCAAATCAGAACCGTTGGTCTCTTCTCCAGCGTTAACCGAGCGCTACGGAATTTAACATCCATTGATACGGTAAATGGTATGGGTGGTAACTGGGGTAGGGTTTGGATGATTAGTAGCGATCATGTGTACCCATAAACTTTAAAAAAGTAAGCACTGACAAGAGAAGTTGAAGATCGATTTTCTGGAGGTCATGCAGAGGGCTCGTTTCTTCAATTTATTTCCTCCTCGGTGGTTTTAAGAGGGACTGAATGAGTGATGGTTTTTATGATACATAATTTTATAAAGAATTTTATTAAGTTATAATTATTGTAATTTATAGTTAATATAAAAATTACATAAATAATATATATTATTTATATTATTTACGTAATTTTAAACTCATTATAAATTATAATAATTATAATTTAACAGTTTTTTTTATAAATATTTATAAGGGTGAAATAGAATTCACTTTTTTAAAAAAATAAATTTTTAAGTTATATTCAATATATTTTCAACTATAGGAATTGCACTCATTTGAACTCTCAAATAGATAGATAGACCCTTGTTAAATAAGTAGGGTGTCATATAATTTTTGATTAAAAAATATTGTTCAAAATAAAGTATTGATGATAAGATTAAGATGATATTAATTAAAAAAATATATAAAATAAAATAAAATCTACAGTAACCTAGTTAACTCTTTTATACAAGTTCAAACTTGGAAAAGAGAAATTCTCATTCTTAAAATTGTAAAGAATTTTTAATCTGCCAAAAAAACTTCAAAATGGCATTTGGTAGTTCTATACTTTCCCATTTAGTCAATTGTGATATATATATATATATATAGAGAGCAAATTTTTTTATAATTATCAATAATAAAAGAATGACGCGTTACGCTTGAGGGCATTTAGCATAGAGACGCATGCAAAATGATAGATTGATAAGTCTTAGCCGTCGAAAACAGATTAAAAATAAGATAAACTTCAAAATGTAGACGTAATGTTTGCATAATGTTATTATTTAATTTACAAACGATTGCATCATGCTCAAAACCTTATTTTCAATTTAGGCACTGCACAATATATGAATGAAACGCATGCTTTGACATGGTATTTTTGTAATACAATTATACAAATGCAAGCCAGACAAATCAATACATTATTAGATCGTAAATATGACTTTTCAAGATAATCTAATCTCAGAAGTTAATTCAACATAAAAGAAGAGTATAAGAATAAAAATAAGTAGACTGTCTTGTAAAAACAGTGAATTTGAGAGGGTCAAATGAATTTTTCTTTTTCACTTAAACGATCCATCCTCCTCAAATTATATGACCTGTAAAATTACATAATTATTATGAGCATAAATTATCAATAATTAAAATTTATAAAAATATTTTAATAATTAAACAAATTACCTTAACTCTATTTGTCACAGCACTACTCTCTCAAATGCACCCTTAATTCATATATATGTCTTTCAACGAATCAACAATTTAAAAACTAATTATCTCCATATATTTATCTATTATAAAAAAAATCTTGTTCAACTCAATTCAAAATTAAGAGATTAAAAATCACTCAATTTTTATTATTTTCTTTCTTTATATGAGAAACTAATGGGAATATATCAAGGTTATGGCTATTTTTTTCTAGTAACTTAACTTAAAATCTAACCATAGAATAAATTATATACATTGATATATGCAAAGACATGATTAAATTATTCATAAGAATGTTAAAAAAATAAAATTAACTTGTTCATTTCTATTAAAATTAAGCTATTTATAATAATAATAGTTTGAACAGTTTCAAAAATAAACAACCTTCCGCACGTCTGCAACAAATTCATTGTGTACTTCAGTCAAACAAAAGTATCCCCTGAAGTGAAATAACCACAAATGTGAAGGAGCTCCATGAAACTAACCTTATTTGACACGAAATAAATTAAAATTTAAAAAATTAGGCGCACATGTGAAGTACGCGATATATCGGCAAAAGACATTAAAAAAATGAAAAATCGAAAAAGTGATAACGAGAAAGAGAAGATAATTATAAAAGAAGAGAAATAGTAGAAACCAAAGGCAGGACGCACAAATGTTACAAAAACCCTAACTTCAAAATATCGCGATAAATCGAAAAAAATAAACCTCCCAATTCTCAAATCTTCAACCTCCGTTTATCTCTCCGTCGAGAAGACCAAACAATCTCTCTCGCTTACTCTGTAAGCTCCTTAAATCTCTCGCTATTTTAATTTTCTCCTTTTATGCTTCTTTTATATTTCGTCATAAATTAATTAATTAATTAACTTTTGATTTTAAGAGATTTTTCCAGTTGATTCTGTTGTACTCTGAGGACTCTGTTTGTTTCCCCGGAAAAAAAAATAATAATAATTTTCTCGAAACTAATTTGAACATAGTTTTAGTTTTGAGATTTACCCACATGGAACAAAACAAATGCAGCTTAGATTTGGCAACTGACTTTGAATTCGGATTTTTCTCGGCAACCAAACAGATCTTGAGCTTCAGTGGTTTTACTAGAACATGCAATTTATATGAATAACGGGCATATATTATAATTTAGATTCCAGTTAAAGGAAGATTTTGAATCTTATCTTGTCTAGATACCGTAATAATATTTGATAATGGCCTAAGAATATCACTTGTTAATCACATCTTTCATTATGAAACTTTTTGGTTTGATTATATTCCTAGTGTTAAATTTTCGCTAGTCAATGATGTGAGCTGTCTTTTATCAGCTGCATTTTAAATTTTATTTCTTGCAAAGTTAATTGTTCATTTGTGTTCTTGACAATGTTTGAAATACTTTCTAACTACCTAGTTCTATTCTTGCAGTTGTTTTGTTTAACCTTTTGTTTTCATCAGGTTATTGAACGCGGCTGCAAGGCACTCTCTAAATCATCAGTAAGTTACTGAGCTTGCAACCTATTCTCATAACTCTTTAAAGATACATTGTAGAGATTTAGAATCTGATTCTATCAAAAAAAAAAAAAAAAGGAAGAAGAAGAAGAAGAAGAAGAAGAAGAATCTGATTCAGTCTTTTCGCAATGCATCTGTGAAGTGCTACTACATGCCCCACATCCACTTATACTTGCTTCGTTACTTTATGCTCGTGACAGTCATTGTTCTAGCTCTCTGTTTTGTATTGCAGTGACTTTTGTTCTTGCTTGTTAAATATTGTTAATGATAAAATTAACAATAATTTGTTTGTTTGGATGCTATAGTTTTGAAAAAAATGGATAAGAGAAAGCATGAAATATTTATGAATTTATTGTCTGTGTATATGTCGTGGCAGTGGTTAGAGAAAAAGATATTTGCTGGGAATATGCCGAGAAATTAGATGGAAACAAGGTGCGGTGCAAATTCTGCCTGCGAGTTTTGAATGGTGGGATTAGTAGATTGAAGCATCATCTATCTCGTCTTCCAAGTAAAGGTGTGAATCCATGTAGCAAAGTAAGAGATGATGTCACCGATAGGGTGAGGGCTATAATCGCAGCAAAGGAGGATGTCAAAGAAGCACCAATTGTTAAGAAGCAACGGGTAGCAGAAGCGAAACCAGTTGGAGTTGTTTCTTCCAGTAAATCGTTCATGCCTCTAGAGACACCGTCTCCAGTGACAAAAGCCTTTGCTACTATGACACCAATGGGAAATTCTTCTTTAAACAATCAAGAAAATGCGGAGAGAAGCATTGCTCTGTTCTTTTTTGAGAATAAGCTTGATTTTGCTGTAGCCCGTTCTTCCTCTTATCAACAGATGATTGATGCAGTTGGAAAATGTGGTCCTGGATTTACAGGTCCATCTGCGGAAGCTTTGAAGACTATGTGGTTGGACAGGATCAAGTCTGAGGTGAACCTTCAATCACAAGATATTGAGAAAGAGTGGGCTATGACAGGTTGTACTATAATTGCAGACGCATGGACTGACAACAAATCCAAGGCTTTAATTAATTTTTTGGTTTCATCACCCTCTAGAACCTTTTTCCTCAAGTCTGTAGATACATCCTCAAATTTTAAGAATGCAAAGTACCTTGCTGATATATTTGAATCTGTCATTCAGGATATTGGCCCGGAAAATGTAGTGCAGATTATCATGGATAGCAGTTTCAACTATACTGGAGTTGCGAACCATATTTTGCAGAACTATGGAAGCATTTTTGTGTCTCCCTGTGCTTCTCAATCTTTAAATATAATCTTGGAGGAGTTTTCAAAAGTAGATTGGGTTAACAGATGTATCTTACAGGCACAGACCATATCAAAGTTGATTTACAACAACGCATCAATGCTTGATCTAATGAAAAAGTTTACTGGAGGACAGGAACTCATTAGGACTGGTATAACAAAATATGTGTCCAACTTCCTATCTTTGCAATCAATCTTGAAGCAAAGATCAAGATTGAGGCATATGTTCAATAGTCCTGAGTATGCTACAAGTTCCCCATACGCAAATAAGCCACAAAGCTTATCTTGTATTTCCATAGTTGAGGATAATGAATTTTGGAGGGCAGTGGAAGAAACTGTGGCCATCTCTGAGCCTTTTCTGAAAGTGTTGAGGGAAGTGTCTGGAGGGAAACCGGCTGTGGGATCTATTTATGAGCTTATGACCAAGGCAAAGGAATCAATAAGGACATACTATATAATGGATGAGAACAAGTGTAAGATATTCTCAGATATAGTTGATAGAAACTGGAGGGGCCAACTTCATTCACCTCTACATTCAGCAGCGGCATTTTTGAACCCTAGTATTCAGTATAATCCCGAAATAAAATTTCTTGGATCTATAAAAGAAGATTTCTTTAATGTTCTGGAGAAACTGCTCCCAACTCCTGATACAAGACGAGACATCACCAACCAAATTTTAACTTTTTCAAGGGCAAGTGGGATGTTTGGTTGTAAATTAGCAATGGAGGCACGAGAAACGGTTCCACCAGGTATGCAAACCATTTCCATTTCATGTGTGTGTCTGCCTTCATGAAAGAATGTTTTCAGGCTAGTGGCTTTATAAGGGGATTATCAATAGAGAATACAATAATCTCCTTGTTTAGTGGTTACAAAGTGAAAATTCCACTCCACTACAGTTCATCACCTTCTAACTCCGATTATAATGCTGAAAAAAGAAGAGGATTAAATAGTTAGCGGATATGGTTCTCGCCTCCATGACGTATTTTTTATTGAAGATTTCCAGTATTATTCTTAATAATACTATGTGCAGTGTCTGCGTGCTCACATCCTCATTCTCACTACTTCAGCTTTGAGCTTTCTTTGGTTATCATTTATCTGAAAGAGCGATACTATTGAAGAATTGGCATTCTTCCTCCTCTTAGGCCAAATTTGAGTCCAACATTTGACTTCTTGTGGAATCAGGCCACTCAATTATGTTACCTTATAGAAGTCTAGATGTTTTTGGGTGTGTGTACTTTATTAAGGTCAATTACTATTATTATTATATTTTTATCTTAAAAGCAGCATGCCCTACTGCCTAAAAGTTTTGCTTCTCAGATTCTGAACTTAGTACTAATCTTTGCAGGGCTGTGGTGGGAACAGTATGGCGACTCTGCACCTGTGCTGCAGCGAGTTGCCATTAGAATACTGAGCCAAGTCTGCAGCAGTTTCTCTTTTGAGAGACATTGGAGCACATTTCAGCAGATTCATTCAGAAAAGCGGAATAAGATAGACAAGGAAACACTTAATGATCTTGTCTACATCAGCTACAACCTAAAGTTAGCAAGAACAAAGTCTGTAGAAGCTGACCCTATCCAATTTGATGACATCGATATGACTTCGGAGTGGGTAGAGGAGATTGAACACCCCAGCCCACATCAATGGCTTGATCGGTTCGGTTCTGCTTTAGACGGAAGTGACTTGAATACAAGACAGTTCAGTGCTTCCATGTTTAGTTCAAATGACCCTATATTTGGTTTATGATTTGAGTAAGCATCACCGTATTCATTTCGTGTTGTGTATCCTTTATTGTGCGTTGTAGCTGTTCTTAGATATGGGTTGTTACCCATATGTTGTAGGCTAGTATTTAGTAAATGTAGTAGGGCTTAGATTTCAACTTTTTCTTGCCTTCCTGTAAATGGCTAGCAATTCTGCATTAGAAAGATAGTCAAATTAATCCTTTTGCTTCATATTGAGTACCTTTAGCATTTTTATATCATGAAAAGCACAAGATTACTCTCACATATACTATAGAACTCATTAAATATGCTAAAAAAATTCAAAATATTATCCAAATGGACCAAGTCTTTAATTTTGAAGAAATATAAACTTTTGTTCAAATCCATAAATAAATAATAGATAAAAAATATATTTAGTTTACTATAAAGATTATAGACTTCATTTAGTATCTATTTTGGTATGATTATTTAATGATCACAAGTGTTTATTTAATTTTATATACTTTTATCATAATTTTTATTATTATTTAATTATTTTTTAATAAAATTTTTAAATTTAAATAAGATATTTTTTTATTTTTAAAAATATAAATTTTCATCACAATAGAAATTAAGAATTTTTTTAAATATTAAAATATATTTTATTTTTTAAATAATTTTATTTTATTTTTTTATAATATAACTTTAAAAAAATTACTTTTCCAAATTTTTTACTAAAATTTTTATTTAAAAAACTTGAAAAGTTCACCGGGACGCCGCTAAATGCCGACTGTTGTTCGTTATTGAAGTCAGTCGGAGCCCCGAGCGCGTCGACACTTTTACTGAAATCAAGCACAAAGACATCCCAGTTCCAGCACGGGGATAGTTCAAAACGAGAAAGTAAACACAACCCTTCTTTCATACCGCGGGTCCGCGGTTCTTTCCCCTTTTTTTTTCTTCTTCTCTTTCACTGAACAAATAATAATAATAATAATAAAATATCTCTTAAAAAAACAAATAACAAAAATAGTTTAATTACTCCTTTGCCCGTGCTTGCGCTCTCTCATGCAGACGTTCACAAAATCGATGGACTACGATTTCAGGAACAGAGCGAATTCATCATACCCGATGTACGGTCCTCCGTCGTCCACGTCATCGGGAGGTTCAGCGCCAAGCCACCATCCGATGTACGGATCGTCTCTTTATCCGAGGATCGGTCAGCAAGGCAGCGGCCACCCAATGGTCCCTCCCGCATCCCGCACTTCCTCTTACAATCAAAGCCCTTCCCCTTCCTCTTCTTGTAAGTTTCCATTACGTTAATTGTTGGGTGTTGATTTTTATTTCTTAATCGGACGGTTGTGATTAACTTTCAATTTTTTTTTTTTGCAGCAGGATTGGGGATTAGGGTTGCTTTGAAACCGGAATATCGGATCACTCCTCCGGTATGTTCCTTGTTTATAAATCTTCAGCTTTTTTTATTAGTATCTGATCATGTAATTGAAAGCCTTGCATTATTTTTTGGCCGTTAACTTGAAAGGAATTGATAGGATTTATAATATTTGTCATATTGAATTCAAAATGTTCAGATTAACGAAAACTTGAGCTTTTGGACTAGGAGACTTTTGATTAGATGCTCAAAAATCGTTTGAATTTCAACAATTTTTCAGAAATTCATCGTCTCGAGCAGTTGAGATTTCGGCATCACGGCATTCATTAAGAGCAATGATTTTTATTTTTAATTTTTCCCTTGGACGTTCTGTTATACATGAACTATAAACATGGAAATAGTTTGATTTTTCATTTGATTGAGTTTATGGTGTACTGAATATTGGTTGGCTTTCCTTTGATATTTTAATTTTGCAGCCTACCTTGTCACCACAAGTAGGAGATATTCCGCGGAGCAATTTTCATTTTGACTTTGATTTTGAGAGAAGGGTTTTGGCTGAAGCAGAGAAAGAAAACCAAAACTGGAGCAGGCTTGGGATGGAAAATATTCCTTCTAAAAATGAATCAACTTCTCCAACAGTATGTTTCCTTTCGTTTAGGAGTTTATTTTGCTGTTGAAGCTTGCAACATTCATGCATGTGTAATGTGGTGGGAGTTAGGTCTAGAGATATGCACATTATTAGCCCTTTTTTTCTTCTGTTTACTAAAAATTAGCTTTCATTTATTAAAATAGACATTAATATCATTGCAGGGTTCAGGTTCAGATCCTGTGGTGAGCAGATACATTGCATCGGGGCTTAACCGAGAAGCTGTTCACATTGCAGTTGCAAATTATGGTGACAATCCAGCCAAGGTATGTTTTTGAGCTCATTGTATGCACATTTAACTATTATTGTAATTATTATGCGCTGTGAGGATTTTGATTGCGTTATTACCAACTTCAAACATGTCATGATTGATTAAATGGCACTCTGCTATGGAATTGGCAGTACCTGCATGGATATTAGTCTTTTTCTGCATGATTTGATAGTTATATTTATATGGTCATCATTTCAGCGAATCCCTAATTTTTGCAAACTTGTATAAGATCCAAGTCTTATCCTTTGGTGTTTCTTGGGTTCATCATTCAGTTCATTGGCATCTTGCTATCTGTCATTACCGCATTGGGTATTATTTTGATCCAAAATTTGTTTTTATCGTGCTAGAATTCTTGTTGGAGTTGATATTTGTAATTTGTTGGCTTGATGATTTCTTAGGTATAGTGTGTGTTAGACATATCCCAGATACATCTATTTTTGTGCTGGCATACTAGGTTTGAGGAGCTTTCTTGTTTCCCTGCATGTATATCCATTCACAAGTCCTAGTTGTCATCTTGTAGTGATTTCATATGAGTTTCAACTTAAAATTGCCTTAAATTTTTGCTCCTTCAGGTTCGTGAATTCGCCAATGGTTACACCATCCTTCGAGAAATGGGATTTTCATCGAATAATGTTGCCGAAGTTTTGCTCATGTATGAGAATGACACAGACAAGGCGTTGGCTCATCTACTTGGTAGTTCAGCCTAACTCTTGAAGACTACATTTGTATTTAGGACAGTATAAACTGATGATATTATACAGAAAATTGTGTGTTTGCTTCATCAAAGTTTTATTTTGATTGTATAATACAACCTGAGATTTTTTATCACCTCCCCACTATGAGGATCAATCATTTTATGATTCCTTTAGAATGTATAGATTTGAAAGATCTACCCTGTCAACGTCACAGAATAGGGAAACATTTCTGTTTGATATGTTCTTTTGGTTTGCATAATGGAGTGTATGTATCTTAAAACAAAATAAGTAAACGGGATCCAATTTTATTCAATATTAGCAATGCTGTAAATGGCACAATTTCACTCATAAAAATGTATTCTTATATTACCCACCCCGAGCGAATTATTCGACTTCATGTAATACCTAGTAGCTAAAAAAATGCTTTAGATTCTATTGAATTATCTGTGTATTAGTAGCCTTCTTCTGGGACGCTCTGTGGTTCCATGTCTTAACGGTAATCAATTTCTATCGATCAGATGAGAAGCCTATAAGCAACTTCATAAGAGAAATGTCTCTGTGTCAAGCAAACTGCAGCAATGGATGTAAAATATCGCATCTCCTCCCAGAACTTTGTTAATATCAGGCCATAGTTGCCTCCTGGGATGTTGATGCCGAACTAAATCAAACTCCTGCACAGATCGCTCCTGCAATACAAAGTACACATTCAATAGCCCTGGGAAATACAGCGGGGAATATTCATTTCAGAACTTTGTCCTAAAACTTGGCCATTACTGTAAGAGGGGTGCTGTCACCAGGCAGATATTTATGCAACAACATATAGAGAGTAACTTTTAAAGCTAATCTTATCTTGATCATTCCTGGGTTCATTCTTCTGGGAAATAATAAAGGAGAGAAACCGAAAGGAGAAGAATCAATCAGCATTAATGCTTCAAAGCTTGACTACGGGCTGGCCACTTAATGCATGTGCGTATGTGCAAAAGAGAGTGGAAGAGAGAAGAGACCTGATGACCAAGAGGAGCAGCAAAACTTTCCTTCATTTAGATATTTGACATCAAGCCCAAGAAACCAGGATCCAGCACTAACATCATCATGGGCATAGATGCGGAGTATGGATCTGCGTACAAAATGTATCAGAAGTCAATCCCCGCCCTTACACATTTACAGGCTACAAAGGTGATGGACAGAAGAAAAAAGAATTGACCTGTTTATTGATATGAATTTAGCCAGAGCTCGCGATATGGCATACATCTCACCAGAAGCATGGCGGAAGTATCTGTTGGATGCAGAAACTTGTGTTCAGTATATAAGGCAAACAGGCGAGGAGGTCCTACTGAAACATTAATGCTATGCTTACTTGCTTCAGATATTCAATTGGGATATTTAATGATGTGGCATCTTACATGTCATCCATTGAGTCGGTTGTAAAAATAATATGTTAATAATTAATAATAAAATCAATTAATATCATACACATGGCATTAAATGACTGGTGACACAGCACTGAGTATCTCAACTAAGTATCCAAACTTAGTAAACATAGCATCATTATAAATATAGCTGTTTACTATAAATCTGCAAGCCAGACAAATACATTTTAACTAAATATGAATTGTCTGCAATTTCACTTACAATTTCTTATCGCCAAACTTCCACCAATCTGGTTCGTACCATTTATGTCCTCTGCCGAAATCCAGCAGTTAAAAACATTAAAATACATAACAATCAAGTTCATTTGTCAGTCTAAAAATGGAATTGTCTTCAATTAAAGTTTTAGGCCAAACTCACGGTTCAGAGAAAACTTCGCCAGATTTCATACACCCGATATAAACACGAGGTTTGTCCAAATGAGTAGCAAGGGTAGCTCCCAAGGAATCTTAAATGTAGAAAAAACAAAGATAAGCAGTTAGACATACATTGACAAAGCAGAGAAACATTCAACATGAGGTCCTCTCCAAAATAGGATTTTCATAATTAACATATGGCATCACTAGAAAGAAGTGGGTGGCTGCATTCATGGAGAAACAAACCAATATTCACATAAACGTCGTCATTGACTTTAGCATAATATTCTGCATCCCACTTATCCGCAGCATAAGCAAAGAACAATTTAGCCTTATTTGGGAATTCTTTAGGTGCCTCCACATGGTGATCCTATCAAAAAATGTAAAAATAATCAGATAATTGAGCTTATGCTCTTCAGACCTTACCATGTTTGAACATTGCAAAAATTTGGAGACCCATTAAAACATACAAGAATGAAGAAGTCATTTGTCCGCTTATTTTCACTGTCAATATCCTGGTCCAAACTGTCCCCACGATTGGCACTGTTCAAGAACATGTCATCAGTACAAAGACCTACTGCCAAAGAGATTTTGCCTTGACCACATAACAATAAATTACAATGAGAATTAGGAAAATAAAGGACTAAACCTTCTTCCAATTACAAATCGAGTGACTATGCCTTTCTCATTCTCCCTTTTTTTAAAAGTTGCACCTGCAAACAAAAAAAGAGGCTCAATATTCCAAAGGCAACCACAAGAAAACCCAACCAAAAAGAATTCTTCTTTTCAGAACACTGCCAAATGCAACAAATAAAAAAAAAAACAACTGATCCCAATGAAAATGTTGGTGAGTGTCATCGATCATTGAACCTGAGGATCTAACCACTAGACTATTAAATACATCATACTAGAGCAATTCTTTAGAAATTCTGACATATTATGCACCAATCCTTGTTGCATCAGTCTAAAAATGCCTATAAAGTGTGAGAGTATTAGGTAATTCTTTTGAATGACAGTAAAATTAGCCATTAATATTCCTGGACACACTTCCTACAAAAGCATCTAATTAGTGTCTCCAAAGAGCTTGCTTTCCAATCTGGTAAACACATTGACACCTGATTTGCAAGCATTTTAGCAACAGCAATGAGTACTCACTTGTCTGCCCTACCTCGGAACCATATAACTTTATGTCTAAGCATTTTACCAGTTTGACGTAATATTGGTCAACACTAACATATCATAGTTTGAATGTGATATGAAACTTCTCTTCCCTAACAGAAAGTTACACCTATTAACTATATTAAATGAGCATATTTTGCAGTGTGGTGCTGTGCTGGTAATCTGTAGGGTCCCCTCTAGAAACTAACCTCTACCTTAACGTAATAGCCTTAAATTCCCATAACTATACAACATATCTTTTATTTATGTGAATGTCCTGTGATTAATCCTGTTCAGCATTTGGAACTCTAAATACTGGACAAATGAACTATAATAAACACAACAACGCTGTTTATGCAACCCCCCCCCAAAAAAAAAAAAGAACAAAACACATAGAGAAATACAATCTCGCTCAGAGGAAAAAAAGGAGGCAAAGAATAGAAAGAAAGCAATAGTTTACCAGTTCCCATCCATGCTTTACGAATTGCATCTCTATTATTTTTTCGGCCAAACCTCGTTAGTATACCTATCACAACAAGTGGCCTATTCTTTGGATCATTGTCATCTGTATCCGTTGAGCTCTTTGACTTAAAAAAACCCTCCTGTCTAGCTGCAGCCAACTGCATCTCAAGCTCTAATAACTTCTTCCGTTGCTCTCTAACAAGAAATTAGTAACAATAGAAACCCAACTAAGAATGTATAATCATTAAATTGGATTATGGGAATCTTCAACAGGAATTATATTTACCTGCATGCTATGATTTTCAGAGTATCATCCACTGATATAGCAGATTTGCCCTAAACATTAATCAACCACTTAATACTCGTATGTAATATATATCAAGTAACTAGTGCCATTCAAATTTATAATTAACCACATTTATATAGGTAACAATGTTAACCAAAATCACCCAGATAATAATTCAAACCAAAAAAAAAAGAAAAAGAGAGAAAAAAATACTCACATGACCAGTGATTCTGTCCAGCTCTTTAATCAAATTAACTCTGTTCTGAGCATCCTGCCACAATCTATCGCCAGCCCAGATACAAAAAATCACATTTTTACCACACTCAACGTTAAAAAAATTTCATGTTTTAACCAAAAAAATCACATTACAGTGAATCAAACACAATTCTCAATATATAAAATAAAATTTAAAAAAACCTGCCAGCTACGTAAATGGAAGCAAAGGTAGCAAACATTGAAAGCAATAGAGAAGATATCCGGGTCCTAGCAATCATGGTACGAAGCTTGTTACTCGATCCCCTGCTTTGCATCTTTTTCTTCTTTTTATCTCTCTTTAAATCTCGTGTCTTTTTATTTCGCGTTTCCGTATCAATGGATCCAAAAAGAGTTGATTTTTAACTTTTTTGGCCAATCTTCAAAGTGTGTTTCTTGTAAAGATTTTGCAAATGAGATCTATTGTTTGATTTGATTGAGGTTTTATGTTGATTGTGATAACTGAGGAAAAGTGAGAGCTTTGCTGTGCTGTGTTCGGAGGAGAATTCGTTTTTTTTTTTTTTTTTATGGTCATTGGGTTCCGATGCCGCTACCTCAAAATAACGAACATTTATCTAATTTTCACTTTTTTATTACCAAATAAAAAAAATCATATAAATTTATCTTTTCTATGTTGTAAATAATGTTTAAATATAAGCTAAAGGAGATTCAGCTGCGATTTGATGAAACTAGGAAAAAAAAATTGATTTGTTCTGTATTTAATTATTTAGAAAGACTACATTGCTTCTGTTACAAACTAATAATAATAATAATAATAATATTTTTAATTTATCACAAGTCTCGTTATGTTGTAACTACTTTAAAATAGAATACATTTTCATAACTACACAATTAAATTATAATAAAATTTTTATTATTTATTACTCTTTATATATAATTAAAAATTATGCTTTATCTTAGAGTATCTCTAAGATTTATATTACCTAATTTATAATGTTATTGAATTTATTTTAGAAAATCAGAATGAAAAAACATCTGAGTTGGCTCTTTGGCTCTTTGCCAACGAACCATACTTTGTACTTTGATTGCTCTAATTGGAAATAATAATTACCAGTAAGAAACAATTGGAAATAATTAACCTACCAACTAATTCTAAATTTAATTTTAAAAAAATGCAATAAATTAACCCAGATTTTGTTGACTTGCAAAGCAAATTTCGCAGTTCACAAACTGGACCATTTCATTAAGTACCATAGGCGCACAACAAGGTAAATTCATAAAAATGGGGTAATTGGCTAGCCATGAAATGATAAAAGCACGTGAACATCAGCTTAAAGGATTCTTATGATCGTAATTGGGCTCGATCTAGGCCCAACCAATTTTCCCATGCCTCACAACTGGGCCACTATGTGACATGTTTTCAAACAAATACTGTAGAAGCCCATAAACAAACATGAGTAAGGGTCACAAAGATCCTCATTAAGTAATTTTAAATCGGGGAGAATTCGGAATCATCCATGAATTTATTTCCTTATTTGTGGTTCAGAATCACATTTTTATAATTTAATAAGTTGATTCGTTGGATAGAATTAATACCACTGTCACGGTTTATCAATTTAATTTCATAATGAAAGATAAAAGACATAATTATAATAGTAATCGTCAACACTAAACTAAATTACTATTAAGAATGATAAAATTCTCTATGTGTTTAAAATTCTACAGAACCTCACTCTTAATAGGATGAATTTTAAATAATTTTTAAAAAATAAAATAAAAAATAAAAGAAAATAATTTTTAAATTTTTAAAAAAACAGAATTTGATTATGTACTCCTCTTCCACTTCCCCTCATTGCTATCCTTAACTAATATACGTTTCAGCTGCCTCAAAATTTCAACTGGCCGTATTAAGGCCTCTAGAAAGCAATCGAACATAATATTGGTGTCCTCTTAAAGAACGAACAGTTTTCTGAGCTGAAAAAAAAAAAATCGGAACTATTAAATAACGTTGACAAGTGAGAGAACAAACAAATTAGCTGTCGAGTGGCTTTACGACAAATAAAATAATAAATTGTTTTAGAGATTCATTTGCACCACCGATCATAATCTGTCTGTTATATTTCCACTTCCACCACATATAATAATATATGTATACATATATTTTTCAAAAAAAAATTATTTAATAGGAATTAGATTGTCACCATCTGATGATGTTCACGGGTTGGGCAGAGGCATACAACCAGAAAGAGATTGGATCTGAAATCCCAAATGTTGTTGGTTTGCGTTCAAATTTAACTCGTCAGATTCTTGTCAGAGCAACATCTGTCAAGTGTTTATTGGCAAAGTTTGTAACTGTAATTTCGAATTTAACTTTAAATCATGTGAACTTTTATAAAGGTACGATGGGATTAGTTTTAATTATTTAATTATTTAATAATTAAATAAATAATTAAATATAAATTTTTTTTATAAAATATAAGTGAAATATGATATTTTTAAATATTAAAAAAATTTAAAATATTTAAATAAATATTTTAATTCGTGATGATTTATAATTTAATATAATATTTATTATAAATAATAATTATAATATCTGATATAATATAGTATAATAAAAGTCAAAAGAGAAGGAAACTCTGAAGTCATTTTACTAGTCGCTATTAATTATGCGGTCGACGTTGCAACATGTGACATTAATATTTCAAAAGCTTTTATCATTTTGATCGTCTTTACACTGATAAGGGGATGTACATGGCATAAGCAGTCTAAATTTTTCTCTTCTTTGTCTTCCTCTCAGTGCGCGGTGCTTCAAGCCGCTTAGAAAAGACTTTGATGATTCATGAACCAAAGTCTATTTCGACAGCCGGTATGTTGTCGAAACACAAATAAAATATTATACTTTGGATCAAATGACCTATCAGTCCTCGTCTGCTGCGATTTTTCTTCAAAAGTAACACTTGACAGCTCATGATTCGATAAATGATTACGAATATTCTCTCTCTTTTGGAAAAAAATAACAATCACACGTACTCTTTGCAGGGCATTTAAACTCTTTTTTTTTTACGTTTGTTTATTAATAGTTATACTAGTCTTCAGACAAACTCTAAGCAGCTGTTTGTTTATTGTTATTTTTACCGCACGTGTTGTAAATAGTAACTTAAGAAGATCTTAGTCTTTAATATTGATAAAAAACATAAATATTAAGTTATAGTTTGTTGTAATTTATTCTTTTCACATATTATAATATCATGTGAATTCTATAATACTATAACACTTAAGAGGAATAAGTTACAGTAAATAATTTAGGGAATTTCGATAACAAATAAAGTATATTTACCTTAAAAAAAGATCATTTTTTAAAATAAGAGAGTCTTATTTATCAATTTTACTATAACAAACGATTTACTAAAATTATAAAAATTAAAGGGTAATATGACTTATTAATGGCGGAACTATTTGATATTGATGATTCTTCTTATAATAATAATAATAATAATAATAATAATAAATATTTTATATATATTGTTTGTACCTTTTCCTATATATAAAGAGAGAGGGAGATCAATATTCACACAAGTATTTATAACAAATTCATAAATTAAATGGAAATAATAAAAAGTCTTGATCCTCTTCTATAGTAATTAAATGGAACCTGCTTATTGAATGGGACATTGATGGTAGGACCTTACGCATAGATATGCTCGAACGTGAGAGTCCCTTTCGGAAAACAAAACAAGCTTTTAGCTGCAGGAGATAAAATGGTACACGCTTACGTACAGCAGCGGAAATTTTTGACAGGCGACAAAAAATAAACAGCCGGCATGCCTTTTTATTTATTTATTTATTATTATTTTTTTATTAAAAAAAAACTTGGTCGAAGTCGTTATCAGCTTGAATTATTGTTGTCTTAATTTTTTCTCTTGATTGCTTAGTGCATTTGATTAATTTGATAAATAGTTTATCAAATTATTATGATTTTTAACTAGAGGCTTTGAGTTCGCTTATGACCTATCCCAGTTAAGAAGATTATGCACGTAAAATGGAAATTTAATTCGTGACATTTCGTCAGTTTGTGTGAGAGGGCATGACTAAATAAATTATTTAGATTTTTCTTTTTTTTTGTTGGTTTAATTTGTTAAATGATCGAAAATTAAGTTTGATCTGTTGTTACCAGTGCAGCGCGTATAAAATGGAAAATTTATAGCTCATAAGATAATCGACCTGTCTCCTACAAATTAAAAATAAAAATAACCTATTGACACAAACAGATTGATATCCCCAAACTCAGAAGACAACCAATAAAGGAAAAAAGAAAATTACCAGCTATCTGCCTTGAAATTGCTGTACTTTCGAAAGCACTACAAAAATTGAAACTTGTTGATTTTTTTTTTTTTTTGGGGTTTTAAGTTTGTAATCTGTATTAATCGTGTAAAAAAAAAAAGAAAAATCTTTCAAAATATTAAAATAAAAATAAATATAATTATAAAATAAATGATTGATAATTTATCTTATCCGTAGACTATTTGATATAAATTATAAAATTTGAGTAAAGATATCAAATAGCAAATTTTAAAAAATTTATAATATTTTTAAAAATAGAATAATTTTAAGATGAAAGGTCAATAATTTGTGTGGATAAAATTTGCAGCTAACAGAAGTAACTTTGCCATAGGGAATTGTGCCACTTTCGGAGAATGAAGTTGCTCAGAGAAGGGCCATCCACGAATGACTAACACCTACAACTTCGACCCCATTGAATGGAAGCTGTCGAATTTTTTATCATATGTAATTAATTGCTCCGTATCCGTAAGGGAAGTTGTCGTCGAACACGTGAATTCACGTGGCAAACAAATTGCATGCGACCGATACGTAACTTCATGGTTCTTGGCATAAAGTTACTGTATAAGTGAGAAATAAAGGTTGGTAAGTAGGAGGGATTAACTTTTGAGTCTGTCATTAAAATAAAAAAAAGGTTAAGTAGAAATATATGTTATTTCAATGACCACCGTTCTTGATTTTTAGGCATGACTTGGCTTATGAATAGTTATTTTCCCTCTTCCATTATCTAATTTTCTCCTGTTCAAGAGAGAGTGTCAAGAACTGTAAGTTAAGAGTATTGACAATTTTGAGTTTTAGTTCTAATATTTTGAGAGTATTAATGTATTAACATTTTGATTTGTAAGGTAAAATAATCCAATGCTTATAACTTATTTTCGCTAATAAAAATATTTTGTTTTCTATTTTCACTCATGGAAATAAATTAAAATCTGAAATTCGTAATTTTTAGTATCCTTATATGATTTTTATTTCTCAATTTTTATTTGTAACTATATGTTTACTTCACCATCAACCTCACAGTAGTTGTTTACTGAATTATATTGCCCACGTTTACAAAGTATATAACCAAAAAAAAAAAGATATATTTGACAATTCCAATATAACCATCTAATAGATATTTCTAACGAATTTTGGTGCGAACAATCTAGTAATTTCCTAAATTGTAATACCAGTAATGTTCTTAGATTATTTTAATGATAGATATGAAATTACACATTTAAGTAGTGAATTTACGTGTGGAGAGCGAAAGACGCTTGGTCTAATGCCCCTAGTAGGGTATACACATTTAGTTGAAATTTAACAAATTAAATTAATCATGCATTTATCAAAATAAGAATTGGAATATGCTGAAAGTAAAAGAGTTCAAATCATATAAGTTGGAATTAAAATGATAAATAAAAATGAGAATAAGTTATTTATGGTGATCGAAAGAATTAGAATTAAAATTAATCATACTCATATTAGTATTTAAATTAACAAGTTTACTTTATCTTAGATTAGAAATAATTAGGCACATCAACACCGCCCACGAAAATTTTTCTCTTGAACAGGCTTCACGAATTAAGATGTTTTGTGAAGCAGACAGCAAAAGCAACCAAAAACCAACACACGTCAGCTTAATCACAGACGTGTGCCATGACGGCATCGGGATTCAGTTCCATAACCTTTTTGCCTTCCTCTTCCTCTTCCTCTTTCTCTCTGCCCCCACATAATTACGCATTCACATATTTTACGTATAAAAGAATCAGCAAATCCATTGCATTGTTATCAAACTCCGACAGAGGAACCCTTTTTGAGTAGAATTCATCTGTTGTCATGAAAGTTTGATAAAACTAAGATCATTTTCGAGTATCCATTTGAGTTTTATTCGAGAAATTACCAGGGGGAGAAATGTTTTTCGAGTTTCATGCGATTTCTGATGACTGGTTAGTTTTTAAAGTTCGTTGTATAATGGAAAAGACAAAAACGTTATCTTTGATGTGGTGCAGTTGTTTATTTTGTTTCAAACGCTACCCCCGTTTTGTTTTTATTCTTAAATTCACGAACAAGCGGATGTTGCAAAAAATATTTTAATGTATTGATATCGCATTATTAGTTTCTTCTTGCTTTTGGGATTGATTAAGGGAGGCTTTTTTTTTTTTTTGGGTGGAATTTTTTTGAAAATTTTACAGGAACGTGTTCAAGTGAACTCCCTTCAGAGTTCACATTATTATTTGTTGAGAGAAACGGAAGGAGAAGGATCTTGGCTTGAGCACATTTGAGGTACCATCGACTTTTGATTATGTTTTTGTATAACATTGCTTCACTTGCAATATATGCCACTAGTGATGCCCCATGAAAGTTCTTTTGCATTCCTTTGGTTTGCTCTTTTTTTTTTTTTTTTTTCTTTCACTTCTCATAATAAGTAATAAGTTTTTGTTTTTTGTCACTCACTTGCATTCACAACTTTGGTTGGTGTGCAATACAGGGCTGGGAGAAGAAGTGAAGGATAAAGCAAGATGGAGAATTTATGGAGAATGTTTTGTGGGGAGTCTGGGTGTTCCGACATCGATGGAATGCCCTGCGATAATGCTTTTTTGCTTTTGAGTCATCCAAATTCATGCATCAATCATGCGTTGATCATTTGCTCTGATGTTTTGCTTTTAGCCATGCTCTTATTCAATATGATCCAGAAATCGTCATCGAAGTCACTTTACATTCCTGTACGTTTTCAACGGTTTACAACGTTGCAGAAAGTGGCCGCAGTTGTCAATGGCTGTCTTGGGATGGTGTATTTGTGCTTAGGCACTTGGATTTTAGAAGAGAAGCTGAGGAAAACTCACACTGCTTTACCATTCAATTGGTGGTTATTAGCATTGTTTCAAGGTGTCACATGGTTGCTTGTGAGTTTAATCGTAACCCTTAGGGGAAATCACCTTCCAAGAGCACCAATGCGGCTATTGTCCATTCTTAGCTTCTTGTTTGCTGGACTTGTCTGTGTCCTGTCCATCTTTGCAGCTATTTTAAGCAAAGATGTGACCATCAAGATAGCCCTCGATGTCCTTTCTTTCCCTGGAGCAATATTGTTGCTTTTATGTGCTTATAAGGTGTTCAAACATGAAGAAACTGGCGTCAAAATTGGTGAAAATGGCCTATATGCCCCTTTGAATGGGGAAGCCAATGGTGTCAGTAAAGATGATTCTGGTGGTCAAATTACTGGATTTGCTGCTGCTGGTTTCTTCAGTAAATTGACATTTTGCTGGTTGAATCCATTGATGAAAAGGGGTAGAGAAAAAACTCTAGGGGATGAAGATATTCCAGATTTGCGCGAGGCAGAGCAAGCAGAAAGCTGCTACTTTCAATTCCTGGATCAGTTAAACAAACAAAAACAAGCAGAACCATCATCTCAACCATCAGTATTGAGGACAATACTAATATGCTACAGGAGAGATATTTTCATGTCTGGTTTCTTTGCGTTGCTAAAGGTTCTCACTCTATCTGCCGGCCCTCTGCTCCTTAATGCCTTCATTTTGGTTGCTGAGGGTAAAGGGGGTTTCAAGTACGAAGGTTACGTATTGGCCATAACACTTTTCTTTGCAAAGATCTTAGAATCCTTATCGCAAAGGCAGTGGTATTTCCGAAGCAGACTTATCGGACTGAAAGTGAGGTCTTTGCTTACAGCAGCAATTTACAAGAAGCAACTCCGATTGTCCAATGCTGCTAGGTTGATTCACTCAGGCGGTGAGATCATGAATTATGTTACAGTGGATGCTTACAGGATTGGAGAATTTCCTTTCTGGTTCCACCAAATTTGGACGACAGTTGTCCAGCTTTTTATTGCCCTCGCAATTTTGTTTCATGCAGTGGGATTGGCAACAATTGCAGCCCTGGTGGTTATAATTATCACCGTTCTATGTAATACCCCACTTGCGAAATTGCAACATAAGTTTCAAACAAAGCTGATGGTTGCACAAGATGAGAGACTTAAGGCTTGTAGCGAGGCATTGGTGAACATGAAGGTGCTGAAACTTTATGCCTGGGAAACTCATTTCAAGAACGCCATTGAAATTTTGAGGAACGTGGAGTACAAATGGTTATCAGCCGTTCAGTTGCGAAAAGCATATAATGGCTTTCTCTTCTGGTCCTCACCTGTTTTGGTTTCTACTGCTACTTTTGGGGCATGCTATTTCCTCAACGTTCCTCTATATGCTAGTAATGTTTTTACTTTTGTAGCAACGTTACGTCTAGTTCAGGACCCTATTAGACTTATCCCTGATGTAATCGGAGTTTTCATTCAAGCAAATGTGGCATTTTCACGTATCGTAAAGTTCCTTGAGGCACCGGAGCTGCAAAGTATGAATGTCAGGCAAAAAGGGAACATAGAGAATGTGGACCATGTCCTTTCCATCAAATCTGCCGACTTTTCTTGGGAAGAGGGCTCTTCGAAGCCCACTATGAGGAATATAAGTTTAGAGGTTAGACATGGCCAAAAGGTAGCCATATGTGGAGAAGTTGGTTCTGGCAAATCAACCCTTTTAGCAGCAATTCTTGGAGAAGTACCACTCACACAGGGAACTGTAAGTTGTTCCCGTTTGTTCTCTTTCTTTTTCATATTTGTTAAATGCATGCAAAATGTTGTCTCCTCATATGTTGTTCTGCGGTTTTCACGTCTCTCACAAGTCCAGCAATTTATGAACAATTTATACTGATATATGTTCTGGTCTGTCTCCTTCTAATTCATAGATTCAAGTTTATGGGAAGACTGCCTATGTTTCTCAAACAGCATGGATCCAGACTGGAAGCATAAGGGAGAATATTTTATTTGGGTCTCCTATGGATAGCCATCGATACCAGGAAACACTTGAGAGGTGTTCGTTGATAAAGGACCTTGAGTTGCTTCCTTATGGTGATCACACTGAAATAGGTGAAAGAGGGGTTAATTTGAGTGGTGGTCAGAAGCAGAGAATTCAACTTGCTCGTGCTCTCTATCAGGACGCTGATATATATCTATTGGACGATCCATTTAGCGCTGTGGATGCTCATACAGCTTCAAGTTTATTTAATGTAACTACTTATCTTAACACCACATTCTCTTTTGTTAATTAGGTTTTGGTGAAAGCTAACTTAAAACTCTGCAGGATTATGTTATGGAAGCACTGTCAGAGAAGGTGGTCTTACTTGTCACACATCAAGTTGATTTTCTTCCTGCATTTGATTCTGTTTTGGTTAGTCTATTCTCAACCTCCAGCTTTTCCATTATTTTGTAATAATTCTTTGATCCTATTTGTTTGCATTATGCATCTATAATCACTTGAGATTGGTTTGTCTCCTGGGTTTTGTTTCTTGTTGCTACGTCCTTCTGTCCGAAGAACTTCCTATGTTATTGGTTTTGTTCACTGTTTTATTGTTTGCATGAGATAAATTAGTTTGGCAATGAAACTTGCAGTAAGATTATTGCATGCCCTTGTCGATATGTTACCGCTGCGGGCGAAGTGATTTCAATCAATGCAGATCATCATAGCACTTTCCTAGAGACTTAATCTCGGACCACTGTGATATTACTTTTTTTTTTTTAATAACTGGCAGCAACACTGCTTAATACTTATTTGTGTGAACTATAGGCTTTTTCGTTTCTTCCATATATTTTAGATTGATCTAAATTTGCCAAACATTTTGTATAATGCATGTTAATTAGTTTTAAACTCTGAAACTTATCAAATCCAAGTGGCCTAAGAAAGAGTATAGTTTTCCAGCTTTTGTTTTCTTAATACGCACCTAATTCACACATCAGAATGAACGATCTGGTGAAACCAGCCATATAAAATTATCCTCATTAGCCTTGCAATGATAGACATGCTGAATTACTGTTAATACTGAAAGTTCTGATCCGTGTGAGTTTTTGTTATTTGCATCTTAATCTCGAATTTTCTGGCAGTTAATGTCAGATGGGGAAATCCTACGGGCAGCTCCTTATCATCAATTATTGGCCTCAAGCAAAGAATTTCAGGATCTTGTCAACGCACACAGAGAAACCGCTGGTGCTGAGAGACTTGCTGAGGTCACTCCTTTCCAGAAAAAAGGGACGCCTGCTAAAGAGATCAAGAAGGGTCATGTTGAGAAACAATTTGAAGTATCCAAAGGGGATCAGCTGATTAAACAAGAAGAGAGAGAAACAGGGGACATAGGGTTAAAGCCATACATACAATATCTGAATCAGGACAAAGGCTTTTTGTTCTTTTCCATAGCCAGCCTCTCTCACCTTACATTCGTGATTGGTCAGATATTGCAGAACTCTTGGATGGCTGCCAATGTAGAAAATCCTAATGTCAGCACATTGAGGCTGATAGTGGTTTACTTGTTGATTGGATTTGTCTCAACACTATTTCTGCTGTCTAGATCTCTTTCTAGTGTTGTTTTGGGTATGAGATCATCAAAATCTTTGTTCTCACAGCTTCTAAATTCCCTTTTCCGTGCGCCTATGTCTTTTTATGACTCCACACCTCTTGGAAGGATACTTAGTCGGGTAAGCATCTTGATCGGAAACTGTATGTTTCTCTGAAAGGTATTGATAAAACTATAAATTCCGCTTCTTATTATCAAAATTTTGTCCTGATGCAGGTTTCTTCTGATCTGAGTATTGTCGATCTTGATGTTCCGTTCAGTTTCATCTTTGCTGTTGGGGCTACCACAAATGCTTATAGTAATCTAGGAGTACTTGCTGTTGTCACATGGCAAGTCCTATTCGTTTCCATACCAGTGATTTTTTTGGCAATTCGCTTGCAGGTAATGTCATGCAAAGTTGCTTTTTCCATGAGTAAGAGCCAGTTTTCCTTGATCTTCCATGGAATAAAACTCCCATTGTGATGCGAATACTGTTGCATGCATACATAAATTGCTAAAACTACACCGTGTGCATATTTTGGAATTTGAAGCGGGAATGGGAAGGTGTTGATCTAAACCAGTAAATTTTATATTCGCTTTTCTTTCTTCGCAGAGGTACTATTTTGCTACTGCAAAAGAATTGATGCGGCTTAACGGCACAACCAAGTCCTTGGTAGCAAATCATCTAGCAGAGTCTATAGCAGGAGCCATGACAATTAGGGCTTTTGAGGAGGAAGAGCGTTTTTTTGCAAAGAACCTTGACCTCATTGATACCAATGCCAGTCCTTTCTTCCATAGTTTTGCGGCAAATGAGTGGTTGATCCAACGCTTAGAAACACTCAGTGCGGCTGTTATATCCTCGGCAGCATTCTGCATGGTTTTGCTTCCTCCCGGAACTTTTACCCCTGGTGAGTAAATTAATTTCATTGCTACTTCAGGATATTCTTAGGGATATGCATCAGAATTTCGAATTAATTTTTTAATATACTTAACTCTTATGTTGGATACAGTAATAACAATTATTTGTGTTATGTTATTTTCAGGATTTATTGGAATGGCCCTTTCTTATGGTCTTTCATTAAACAGTTCCCTAGTAATGTCAATCCAAAACCAGTGTACTCTAGCAAATTATATCATATCTGTAGAAAGACTTAACCAATACATGCATATACCAAGTGAAGCCCCTGAAGTAATAGAAGACAACCGCCCCCCACCCAACTGGCCGGTTGTTGGTAAAGTGGATATCTGTGATTTGAAGGTATTTTTAAAAAATTTTTTTTTTTACTATTAAAATGATCTACGATGATTACTGTACTGAGAGTAACGATGTGCAAACAGATCAGGTATAGGCCCGATTCACCACTTGTCCTTCAGGGTATCAGTTGCACATTTGCAGGAGGGCATAAAATTGGCATTGTTGGTCGAACTGGAAGTGGGAAGACCACTCTTATAGGTGCTTTATTTCGTCTAGTCGAGCCAACCGGGGGGAAAATTTTAGTAGACGGTATCGACATTTCTAAGCTTGGACTTCACGATCTTAGATCGCGTTTTGGAATAATACCTCAGGATCCTACACTTTTCAATGGGACCGTGAGATATAATTTGGATCCCTTGTCTCAACATACAGACCAGGAAATATGGGAGGTAAATTTCAATTGAGTTTTTCCATGTAGTTGCTGGCTGGTTGGGAGATTCGTTTGCCCAGTAATAGATTTTCTGTTTGCTGCTGCATTTTATTTTTTTGCTCTACAATCGCGTAGGTTCTCGCAAAGTGTCATCTCGGAGAGGCTGTCCGCGAGAAAGAAAATGGCCTAGATTCCTTAGGTGACTATTCTAACAATATGTAGATTTTGGAAATTTATTTCCCATATTGGTATTAACTGAAATCTGGCTTTTCCAGTTGTGGAAGATGGATCAAACTGGAGCATGGGGCAAAGGCAACTGTTCTGTTTGGGCCGTGCTCTTTTGAGGAGAAGCCGCGTACTGGTACTTGATGAAGCAACCGCATCAATTGACAATGCAACTGACATGATTCTGCAGAAAACTATTCGCGCAGAATTTGCTGATTGCACTGTTATCACGGTAGCTCACAGGATTCCAACTGTGATGGATTGCACTATGGTACTTGCCATTAGTGATGGTGAGTTTCATTCTTTATAAGCTTCATTGAAAATCTATAACTCATACGTGTATATATACATATATAAACAATAACTCAGACATAGATTCCTGGGTGCCTGCATAGTTTTTCATTCTAACGAGTTCATTTCATTAATTTCTTCAATTAAGTAAATGAAGTGGGTAATCTTCTATGTTCAGGTAAACTAGTGGAGTATGATGAGCCAATGAAGTTAATGAAGAGGGAAGGGTCACTCTTCGGGCAGCTAGTAAAGGAATACTGGTCTCATTTGCACTCTGCAGAATCACATTGAGGCTACCGATTATTTCTTTTGTAGTTCTCTAATTTCCTATTGCTTTAACAGCAAAGAGAAATTAAAAGTGTAAGTAGATGTATGGTATCCCTTTAGCATAGCGCGGCTAGAGAGAGCAAAAAAGAAGAGGAATGTTTTTCCCTTCATTAGGTAGAGCTAGCTGAATTGTGCACGCCCAGGCTTGGTTGTTAATTTACAGAAGCTAATGGATTCTTTAATTGTGCCAATTTTTCATAAAAACAATTTCCGCAACTTTTGTCCTATCATTTATAGTGTTAATAGCTTGATGTTTGAAAGACAAGGTGTTGCTGCTCTCCAGACCATTTATTTTTGAAAATGCAATTAGTTTGATGCTTGAATTTAACTCAATCGCTGCTGGCTTACAGTATGAGGAATCAAGTTTTGAGTGTGTGTGTGTGTGTGTGTTTCCGATAAGATCAAGTTAAATGAGTTAGTTTGCGTTTGTTTTCTCTTGGTCTTTATTCAACTTCTCTTTATTTGTACACCAAGAGACAGAGAGAAAGAGAACTCTTGTTTTCACTTAAGAGCCAGAGGCACATGACAGGCGCTCAGGGGACGAAGATATTGGGTTTTGTGTGGATCCTGTTGCTTATTTTTCGTTTCCATTTTTCTGTCCGAAGCAGAAAATGGTAAATATAATGGCGCCGTATCAAACTGTTTAGAATGCTTACCCAGTTTTGTTTCTTTAAAATAATGCGTATGAGGATCTCACAGCAATAATTTAAAAGTAGAAGTTTCTTTCTGGGTTCGAAAAATAAAATAACCCGATGTGTTCCCTCCCAATGCACCCCTCTTCCTGTTCAGAGTTTTGTTAATGGAGGCTGGGTTTTTGAGAAATTCTTCCCAAACTTCTACAGAAATATTTTCAATCGGATCTCCTTGAAGAGCTAGCTTGAGCAAGGTTCACTGTTTGCTCAGCTCGTGAACGGATGTTGGTCTCATCTGCACCCTGCAGAATCACAATGAAGCTGATAAACACTTTCCAAAGAAAATTGGAAAGAAAAAATATAAGAGCAACTAACAGAAAAGGCAAAAGCATTTAACAAGTTCTTTTTTTTTTTTTTTCTTCCTTTTTGGTCAACTTGTCCTCACATTCTCGCGACTAGAATAGCACTAAAGCCTTTCTTAGGACACAGTTTATTCCCCGAGCTATGTTGTCAATGATTCTTATACAATATGCTTGATTAACATCCGGGAATTTTCTAGTGAAGTTTCACTAATAGCAAAAAAATAAAAAATAAAGAACTCTTTTTTATCAGATTTTCTTATTAAACATGGTATTTAAAATGTTTTAACAATAATAAAATCCTATATGAAAAGGAAATTAATAAATAAAATAAAACAAACACTGCACTGTACACTCCCCCATCAAACTTGTAAAATGAGAATGGATAATGCTTACTGAGTTTTACCTGACTTTATCAGCCAATTCAATTGCAAATTCTCTAACTCTAGCAAATTCCCATTTCTTCTTCCATGTAATAGAAACAATCAAAAACCCTAAAAGTTGAAAGAGAAAAGAAAATGTTAGCAATTTCAGTTTCTAAATTTACAAATCCAGATATTATCTTATCTTCAACGCCCGCCAACACTCCACAGTTCTTTCTTTTTTCCCCTGTATGCCCTCCCCTTTTCTTAAAGTTCCCATCTTGCCCTTACCCCATCACTCACTATCACAAAAAATCCCTAACTTTGGCTTTCTCTCAGTCATTTGAAGCCGAAGAACAGCTGCCCTCTGCTGAAGATGAGTGGCTCAAGAAACTCCCTGAGAAAAACAAGCCTTTGTACTCTCATAGCTTGCCTTGTATTGAGGCTTGGTTGAGGAGTTTAGGGTTTAATCAGAGCAGTGATGACAGAGCTGTTTGGTTGGTTGAAAAACATGATTGGCATGCTCAGCTGTCGCTTGACATCACTGATCTTTATATAAGGTAATTTTTTTTTTGGGGTTATTTATTGTATTTTTGTTTCCGGGATTCTTTTTTGTTTTGCTAATTGATGTTGATATATGCATGTATTTTTATTTCTACTTTTGAATAAAGACATTGTTTTTCGAGGTTTAGGGAATTGGCTTAGTTTACTGATTTTGTTGTAGGCGAGTCTTTTGCTCGCGTGTATTGTGCGATAGTTAGAATCTTGGTAATTTTTGGATTTAGTCATCTTACATTTGGGAATTATCATCAAATTGATAAATGATATGTTGAGAACAGCGAAGGCAATTATTGAAAACTTTGCAATTGAAAAGCTGGCAGTTAGAATAAGTGAAATGGTACCCCGGTAGTGGCTGAGTTTGTTGTTTTGAATTTCTAATTTTGTTAAGGGCCCTAATGGAAGTGGATATTGACTAGAGAATTGATGTGGAATAGGCAAAGTTCATGTGGGTGTTTGTAAAGTAGTTGAGAAATTTTCTGGAGATTCGTGATCGGGGCATTTTTCATGAAGGAATCTTAATTTCGGTAAGGGTGTTGAAATGAATGAGTTATGACTGAAGGTGGTATGGAATGAGGGCATCAGAGAATGAAAGTTTGGTGGTGTTCAACAAGTAGTATTGGTTTCTCACTGCCTCGGACTATAGTGCAAAGATACAGCCTACTGCTGATTTACAATTTATCAAACTCTTACATTTTAGTTTGCCTTTAAGATAAGAGTATGCGGACTTTCACAAGTCGTGCTCTGTTTCTTGGATAGGAATAATAGGATTGTTTCTCAATTCAAAATCTCCCTCAACCCTAATTTCTTATCTTTCTCAGTAGCCTTTTTCTCTTTTAAGTTTTGTCCCTTTCAAAGGCTCTCTGTTACCGGTCTGTAGTCTATTGTACTTAAGCCAATCACTGTATATGTTTGACAAAGATGGTATTGGTTAGGCAGCTCTGTCCATATCTCGATTCACCCCTAAACAAAGAAATTCATAACTGATAGAATCCAGTTAATAGTGTTCAAGCTGGCTAGGAGCTAGAGATATGTTTAATCCAGAATGTTAGTTTTTCCACAGCTCGTTTACTACATGAGGGACAAAGATATTGTACCATTGTTCTTCTTACAATTTCTATTCGCAGTAATGAATGCGTTATGCTAAGAATGCTGTATCTTGTGGTGCAGGTACTTGAAGAATGGACCTGGGAATCTGGAAAAAGATATTGAGAGGAGATTCAGCTATGCATTGAGTAGAGAAGATATTGAAAATGCCATTCTTGGAGGACCGTAATTAATAACTCTATGCTTCAGCCTTCTTTTAGTCTATTTAGCTACGGTTCTGAGTATAACATACTCTTTGGGGCCGCATATGCATTGCATACCGTTTATTCTGTATGTTTATTACTTTATCCTCTTCCTGAACCAGAAAGAAATGTGATCAATCATTTGTTGCATAAGATCTATTTAAATTATTCATGCTTCCCATGTATCTCTGTTCTTTTGAACTTGTCTTAATTTTATAATTTCAGAACGAAATTAAATTTCTCTACCTCCCATATCTTATGTTATTATAAAAAGGGCATTACTAAATCTAAATCCTAGGTAAATACACAATACGCCCACATGTTAATATTTGGTTTGAGCCTCTTGGAGCTTTTAAAATTCTCTGTTCCATTTGTTCACTATCACTAGTAATTGTATTCAGTTGAGATTAGATTTCTTTCATATTGTTTAATAGTCACCCATCAAAAAATTGAATTTTGCTGAACAAAGACCTAAACGCGCTGTCGTTTTGAGAAAGTGTGCTGGATTGTAATCTCAAAAATGTTCAGATTTACGTTATGCCGCCCATTTCCTTTCCCGCCAAAAGGCCGGCGCGCATAGTCTCTCTCTCATCATCAACAACATCTTAGGTCCAGAACGTCGTCGTTTTTGCATGCAGCGTCTCCGCCTCTGCAAGTGGCCACAAGTGCAACCACCCCGTTTCTTCGTCAAAACTATGATCTAAACAGAAACCCATCTCAAAACTTCTTCCAATGGCGGCAGACTACACCAAAACGCAGCGTATAGTCCTCTTAATCGACCTGAATCCTCTCCTTCATCTCCAAGACCAAGAGCCATACATTGTTGCTCTTTTAGCCTCAGTGAAAACCCTAATCTCATTCCCGCCTCTCCGTTCCTCGCTCTTCTCTTTCAAACCGTTCTTCTCCTCTCTCTCCCCCCTTCTCTCCTCATCAAAGCTCCCTTTCCCTTCCCTTTCTCTCTCCTTTGACCATCCCGATCCCGCTTTCCAATCCCTCCAATCGCTACTCCTCAACCCAGCTCTAAAACACAATTTTTTCAAAGCGTCTTCGTTTCTGCCGCGGGGGTTAAATGTTGCCGCGTCCATGCGTCAGCTCGTTCACGACTACGCGTGGGACCCGGTGATTTGTTGTGATTCGGTTAATGACGGTAAGATTCTCGATGGGTCTGCTCGTATAAAGTCGAATTTAGTGGTTTTGTTTTCTCCAATTGTCGAATCTATAAAGTTTTTGAGTGAATTCTTGGATGTTGATGTGAGTGATGAGTGCCTGACCGATATGGGATTGTTTAAGAGCAAGTTCAGAGCGTTGTTTGAGAGTGTAAATGATGCGTATTGTAGTAGCGACATTCATTTTAGTTGGGTTAAGGTTAAGTGTGATATAGGATTGGAGTTAGCGTCTAGTAGTGATGCTAGTGTCAATGACTTTGAAGAGAAAAAAGGGTTTTTTGAGTGTGGGATTAAGGATATGGGTTGGGGGTTTTGCTCTAGTGATTCACTTGTTCTGGGTTCTTCTCTTGTTCACTTTGGGTTGATTTATCCGATGATCGGGGTTTGTTCATGTTTGTTTGGTAGTAATAAGGATTATTGTGAAGCAACGTTGAGTCTTGAGATAGTTGATGTTAGTGGGAAGCCTTTAGAATGCAAGTGTTGTGGCCTTAAGTTGTTCAATATGGGGAAGAATAAATTTTGGGGACTATTTGGCAATGGAATCATTCAACTTCGTGTTACAGCAGTGTATAGATATGAGGAAGCTGTAAAATTTGAGGGGATGTTAATGGATCCCATTCTTGTTCGGGAGTGTTTGGGAGAGTCTATGAAAGATGAAAAGGAGAATTTCAGCGACTTCTTTGTATTTAGAGTTCTTGAGATTCTGGCTGGGGAAATGGGGGAGTCCGTCAGGAGGAGGGGATCACCCATTTGGCAAATTCTGTTGAGTTTTCTTCACAGGAACAGTTATTGGGCTTTAGTATCTTTCTTAGATGGCAATGGTGATAAACATATGGGAATCCTCTACCCTTTCACAATTTTTTCAGCTCTCTTATCCATTATAGATAATGAGTTCTATACTCGTAGAAATGAATTTGGTGGAGATAACTTGTCTCCATTTGTGAAGAAAATGGACGGTGACATTTGCAAATCCAATATGTCTGCTGCAGTGGGGGAAGTTAAAAGAAAAAAGAATAAAAAGGATATAAATTTGTTTCAGGATCTCACATGGAATGATTTCTGTAAGGCAGCTTCTGAAAGCACTGTGATAAAATTAGAAGAAGTCTACTTTGCCAGGGAATGCAATAGCTCAAAGAAGCTGAAATTTTTGAAGTGTTGGATGAAACAGGTTGAGAAATCTGGCTGTTGCAGCTTGATGATAGAGGAGAGATCCAAGCTACATGAGGATATCCCCAGAGAAACAGAAAATAGAATTACTGAGATGTCTCGAGAAAGTGAACAGCCAATCCTTTCATCTGCTTCGGTGGGAGATGAATCTTTGACTGGTATCTCTAGAATACAGGATAATACTCCCCCTCATGCTAGCTCAGAAACTTATGATAGTTTCTTCAGCAGTCTTTCCAACAAAATACAACTAGGACTTGAAACTGAAGGAGTGAACTTGGGGACTTTGGCAGAGCGCCTCGTGAATTCATCTATCTATTGGCTTTATCAAAACCATAAAATGGAAGGCACTACAGAGAGTCAACCTTCAGAACTAGAAACTGATGATGGGTGTGGCAGCAGAGTTGCTGTTGAACTAACAAAGCTTTTACTTAGGGAGCCTAAGGACTTGATCGCAATGCACAAAAACAATAATCCACCCATTGTGAAGTCTAATCCATTGCGTACTGGATTTTCATCAGAAAATATAGTTAAAGAGTATCCTGTTTATAGATATTTATATTTGGATATTAATTTGTTGGTTATATTATTTATCTGTATATATGTTATTTTGGTCTTTTATTGTTGTTATAAGGAATAGCAATATGGCTCTGTCTACTGCAACACTTATCCTTAATGGTGACAAGATATGAATTGCAAATTTTGTTTCGCATGGAGATTTTACAGTCAGAGGCTGGAGCAAGTATTCAGGAGCCTGTGAAGCAGAAATTTGTAAAGCAAATTTGCTTGCTTCTAGAGGCCATTCAGTGCCATCTGGAGGGTGGCTTCTTTGGTGATTGGAGCATTAATAATTATGTGCGAAAGATAATAAAAAGCAGGTATGTGAACTTACACAAAATCTAAAAGAATATTTTCTTCTGGAACTATTATGCTTGCACTCTGAAAAAATGGTTTCATAGGTTGAGATCAGTAGGACCTGATTCATAGATATTAAGATACTGAGCGTTTAGGCTGGTATTGGTATCTTAAGCTTCCTATATGAAGTACATTGACCATTGCTTTAACAATCAAAACCATCCTAGAATTGCATGGAGCCTAAACATTGTCCACATTGGATATGAAGTAGAACCACTTTCAAAGTGACTGTCATGGAGCTTCCTTTCATTTTTTTCATGTAAATATGCAAGTGTCCCTTTATTGCCAAGACAAGGAAGACTAAGAAGATACACTAATGTTTGAGTGGGCATCATTTCAGGTATAGCGACACTCTTGAAGACGTGGTTCATAGAATCTATACCAAAATGGACTTGTTACTGTTTACAGATGAAGATGAAACTTCCAATCACTTATTCAATAGTGAGGATAGTAATCAATCCTGGATAGATAAGAAACAGAGAGAGGATATGGGTGAAAATAGTAGAATAAATGAATCAGTCTCGATAGAAGAAGAGTCGCACTGGCCGCTGGAAAGTGACAAAGAGTGCCCTCAAGGGATTGAAAACAAGGAGCAGGCACGCAAAGTAATGGAAGCACAGGAGAGGAGAGAAAGGGCTCGAAGATTTGCATCTTTCACAAGTTGGGTGCCCGATTTACAGAGAGTTTGGGCTCCAAAGCAGCCAAAAGCATTTAAACCAATTTCAAATTGGAAGCTGTCGAGAAAGGAGCGTAAAAGGGCAACCTATGACAAAGTATGTGAAACGCCAATGACAGGAAATAAACGCTCTTATAGTACTGATGATGAAACCTTCCAAGACTCTGGGACTCACTTGTCTGGTTCTGTTTCTGTTTCTAAGGCTTTGTTTCAAGATGACCAGTAGTGCAGCTTTGCCCTTGTGAGTGGCATTCATGCAGGAAAACCATTCATGAAAAGAGTAAAGACTGAATAAGATGAACTGCCGTCCATGCATAAATGTACATTGAAAGCTCAAGTGAAGTCTTAACCTAGTTTTAACGCAAATCATTAGAGTTGACGCCTTTTACTTTCCAACTCTAGCTTTTCTTTAAATTGTTTGTATGATGGCTTGAACATGAATCTATTGTAGCACTGAAGTTATATCTTCTGTTCAATTCAATTCCATGTGTTTTAGAATTTTTGTGCGAATAGAGAATTGTATTATTCGTTCTGCGGCTTTTTTACTCTTCTAAGTATCTTTCTCGTTATTCGACTTTTTATTCTTCTCAATATCTTTTTCATTATTTGACTTTTTATTCTCCTAGATATCGATATTTTCATTCCCTAAATATCTTTTTCAGTATTTGACTTTTTATTCTTCTAAATTCGTTATTCATTTATTTGATGTCACTTGGTCCGGGCCTCCAACTCAATATATCTTTTTCATTAGTGTTGAATTATGCTTTTGATTCATGAAAGCCGTTGTTCTTCGTTGCCGCCACTTTTCAACTGCCAAACCAGTAAAAGCTCTAGTTTTGTCAACCCAATACACACTTCTCTCTGGAGACGCATGTAACGATATATTGGACAAATACCCAGATATCAAAACACTGAAAAAACTGCATGCCAAGATCATTATTAACCAGCATCTGCATTCAAACCCATCACTTGGCCTCAAATTGATGAGAACTTATGCTGCATGTGGAAAAATGGTGGACACACGCCGCGTGTTCGATGAAATTACCAACAAGAATGTTGTTTTTTTCAATGTCTTGATTAGAAGCTATGTGAACAACTATTTATATTACGATGCTCTTCATGCTTACAAAAATATATCTGTCCATGGATTTGACCCTGATTGCTATACATACCCTTGTGTCTTAAAAGCATGTTCTGGATCGAATAGTTTACCAGTTGGTTTGCAAATTCATTGTTCCATTGTGAAAGTGGGGCTTGACTATAATCTGTTTATTGGAAATGGGTTGGTTGCCATGTATGGAAAATGCGGTTGTTTGAAAGAGGCTCGGCAAGTTCTGGATGACATGCCTAGTAAAGATGTGGTTTCTTGGAATTCAATGGTTGCTGGATATGCACAAAATGGGAAGTTTGATGAAGCATTGGATGTTTGCAGAGAAATGGAGTCCTTAAGACTAAAACCAGATGCTGATACTATGGCTAGCCTATTGCCTTCTGTTACTAACACATCTCCTGAAAATGTTTTGTCTATCAAGGAAATGTTTTCGAAATTGGATAACAAGAATTTGGTTTCTTGGAATGTGATGATTGCAGTGTACGTGAACAACTCAATGCCTGCTGAAGCAGTCAATTTATATTTGCAGATGGAGTTGCATGGTATTGAGCCTGATGCAATCTCTGTTGCTAGTGTTCTTCCAGCTTGCGGGGATCTTTCAGCTTTACTTCTAGGAAGGAAGATCCATCGATATGTTGAGAGAAAGAAGCTTCGGCCAAATTTGCGGTTGGAGAATGCTTTGCTTGACATGTATGCAAAGTGTGGAAGCTTAACAGAAGCCAGAGCAGTGTTTGATCAAATGAGATTCCTGGATGTTGTGTCATGGACTTCTATGATCTCTGCTTATGGAATGAGTGGGCAAGGTTCTGATGCTGTTGCCGTTTTTTCAAAAATGCTAATGTCAGGTCTTTGTCCAGATTCCATTGCCTTTGTTTCGGTTCTCTCAGCTTGCAGCCATGCGGGCTTGTTAGAGGAGGGGAAATTCTATTTTAAGATAATGACTGAACAGTACAAGTTGGTACCTAGAATAGAACACTTTGCTTGCTTGGTTGATCTGTTGGGACGAGCAGGAAAAGTAGAGGAGGCATATGATTTAATCAAACAGATGCCAATGGAACCGAATGAAAGAATTTGGGGATCCCTGGTGGCTGCTTCTTGTATATACTCTAGCATGGACAGAGGCCTTCTTGCTGCTGATCAACTTTTTCAATTAGCTCCCAAGCACCCAGGTTACTATGTCTTGTTATCGAACATCTATGCAAAAGCTGGAAGATGGGGGGATGTAACAAGAGTGAGAAAATTCATGAACAGGAAAGGAATCAAGAAAATGCCTGGTGCAAGTGTTGAGATCAATGATCAAGTGCAGATCATCGCTCTTCCATAGCGGAGATCCAAATGTTTAACAATGGCCCGAAGTATGTTCCTCCAATTGTTTAAACTCCTGTGAAGGATGAAATGCAAGATCTTTCTTCTGTGCTATGGAAATTTTCTACATCACAACTTGCAAGATAATGTATTGCGAGAAGGTGTTAATCAGAAGAAAATTACCATCTAATCGCCCAATTTTTCACCAATGTTCAAGTCGGTATAATTAATGAAATGTAAAATGTATCACTAATGCACTAAAATAAAAATTCAAACAATAATAATAATAATACACTGTAATACGCAACATTGTAACTTCTGTGAACTCTATTAACATCGGTTTAAAAAAAAAAATATGTGCTAACTCCCGTGATTTTAGAAGTGAATTTATATGTATCTTGTAAGTAAAACATCACGCCATCATTTTTTTGAGTTAATTTCTTTTTATCTCGCAATTAATGGCATTGCAACCGACCCAACGTGCCAAGACGTTCTTCCGTCAACGGTTGGCTACCCCTTGTATCACGCAGTCCTTGTCAAAGATGGTGGGCTTCCCCCCAACACCCTCCCCCCCACAAAAAAAAAAAATCCCTCAATTAAACTCTATAAAAGAAAGAACCCAAGTTTCAAGATACTTGCATAATTTCAGAAATGGCCAGAAACTCTCAAGCAACAGCAACATTCCTCTCCCTGCTAGTCACTCTGTCACTGATCAAAGCCTCTCAAGGCGCCGGCGGCATCGCAGTCTATTGGGGCCAAAACGGCAACGAGGGTACCCTCACTTCAACCTGTGCCACAGGCAAATATGCTTATGTGAACATAGCTTTCCTCAACAAGTTTGGGAGCGGCCGGACCCCTGAAATTAACCTTGCTGGCCACTGCAACCCTGCAGCCGGTGGCTGCAGAGTCGTAAGCGACGCAATCAAAAGTTGCCAAAGCCGAGGCATCAAAGTTATGCTTTCCCTCGGAGGTGGAGTTGGTAGCTACTCTTTGGCTTCTGTAGCTGATGCCAAGAATGTAGCTGATTACTTGTGGAACAATTTCTTGGGGGGAACTTCAGGTTCAAGGCCGTTAGGTGCTGCCGTGTTGGACGGTATTGATTTTGATATTGAGCAAGGCTCAACTTTGCATTGGGATGATCTTGCAAGGTTTCTATCAGCGTATAGCAACCGTGGCAAGAAAGTTTACTTAACAGCGGCTCCCCAGTGCATATTTCCCGATAGGTTTCTGGATGCTGCTTTGAACACGGGGCTTTTTGATTATGTATGGGTTCAGTTTTACAACAACCCACCTTGTCAATATAGTTCAGGAAACACCCAGAATCTTATAAGTTCATTTAACAGATGGGCTTCATCATTGAGAAATGGGAAGTTGTTTATGGGGCTGCCAGCAGCTCCTGCTGCTGCAGGCAGTGGGTATATTCCACCAAATGTGTTAACTTCTCAGGTACTTCCTCGGATCAAAACGTCTCCCAAGTATGGTGGTGTGATGCTTTGGTCAAAGTTTTTTGATGATCAGAATGGGTATAGTTCCTCTATTCGAGCAAGTGTTTGAAGCAAGTCAAGCAAAACAGCCCGTTAGCTCCAAGGAATGCGCAATAATATTATAAAATGGCATGACATTGCTGTAATTTGTCAATCTAGCCGATAAATAAAAATGGGCATTCACATCATTTTGTGACTGTTTCTGCTTGTTGACCTTATCATTTCATGATTTGTTTGCATAGTTGACTTCCAAGTTTTTCTACCCTTACGTGAAAGCTGAGCGCGAAACCACTGAGTAAATTTTTATATAATTTGACTCGCTTTTGATGATGATCTGTCGTGGAAGAATATCGTCTTAAGGAGATAATGAGAAAGTGATAAATAATTTATTTTTAGCTGATCAATTCAACAGGATTAGCGTATTATTTGCCTACGTTGGAGAATTTGACAAAGAGTAGTTGGCGGACAAAAAATATTGGCAGTCATTGACGCAGAATGTATATGATAACAACTTTTAAGGAGAAAAATAACCGATGTTTACGAGAAGCAATTTCGTATAAAAACCTCTTCCTTCAGGCCAATGGTCTTAGAATCTTTCAAAATAACCCTGGTGAATTTTAAGAATTTCCAAACTTTCCTTTGCAAAACTCATCGGTTTCACTTATATTTTTGCCGTGCATAAGTACTCATATACTGAAATTCCTCCTCATTATATAAATAATACTGACGATGTTAGATTATTTCGAAAATAACATAATTCTTTTATGAAAGTCGTATTAACATAGTTTCACCATTGATGCAACTGTATGAAGTGAAAAATTTTAAAATACATCTAAAATATTATAAGTAATTGATGCATATATAACATATATAATTAAATTTAATACCATCACTACTTACATAATAATTTTTTAAAAATAAATATATATAATATTATTAAATTATTATATAACTAACTTAATACTTAAAATGTATTCTAAAATTTCTCATATGAAGCCGCAAATTAGGGTTGAAGGAAAGTGCATGGAAGCTTCGTCAAATTCCAAGTGAAACCTAACCATCTAGCTTTGTCGATGATCTTGACATTTCATGCTTCGGTCCTTCACTAATTTCAAAAGATAAATGAGGGTTATTACACTGCCAAGCACCAAAAGTCTCATAAAATTAAGCACCAAGAGTCCAAGACTGAATCTCTCTTTGGAAGAAGGAACAAAACAAAACGAAACCAAGAAAAAAGAAACATTAAACAAACTAGAAACTACTGACATATCAACAATATTAAAACCGGAAGTATGTGAAGATAACATAGCACTCTAAAATAACTCAACCCATGAGGATGGCCTGTGAGCTTATAAGGTTAGTGGTAGCCGCTCTTTGTGTCTAGACTTTGCGGACCTGAATATTGTGTGTGGATTGGAACCGCCAGATGGGTTGTCTGCCACTCTGAAGAAGTGCTACCTCCTCTCCTTCCTTCACCATTCCTTGTTTCTGCATATGAAGAACACATTAGTGACACAAAATATGATTCTAACGAATATTATTAGTCTAAGACATAAGTCCTGAAAACCAGGTAAGCTGTTACTTAAGAAATGGAGATGATGGCCAAATATGCCTATTTTCATTTTTTGAAAGATATGGTGAACTATCATCAGTTTCCCAAACTGATCCTTTTAAACAGTGGCATTGCTGATAGCAAAAGTACAGCACATGATTATAGCTTCTATATGCATCCACTAACGTCCAAGGGTTGAAAGTTGATATTGCTAGGGTTACAAAGTTGAATGCTGTCTGACATCGTTTCTATATATATATATATATATATAAGAAAAAAAAATCCATGATTTGATGTCCATAGAAAGTGGCTAACTTGATTCCTCGAAAGAATTACCCAGAGCTAGTACCAGGTCAAGCTATGAACCAAATTATCGGCCAATAAATGCATCCCGATCACTAGTTTAGTGAGATATGAAAATTCACCTGCAATAAACCTAAGGCATTGTCAAAGGTTTCTTCAGCATCATCTGAAAACTCCATGTAGATGGGGCAGACTCCTTGATACAAAGACAGCCTCTGTTGAATCCTCTTCCTGCATGACCATCAAAATGATACAATTAGAAAGGCTTTTCACTTTTTGAATGTATCAGCCAGCTCTTTAAGTTAACAGTTATTTATATATTTAAGTTTTTTTTTCCCCCTGAAAAGATACACACACACACACTCTCTCTCTCTCTCTCTCTCTCTCTCTTTAAGTTAACAGTTATTTATATATTTAAGTTTTTTTTTTTCCCCCTGAAAAGATATATATATATATAAGGTTATCCAGCTAATCATTGGTTGTACAGAGTAAGAGGGTAAGATATCACCATTTCCAGTACAAATTAAGCAGGAAAATCTATTTGTGAGTGTGCAGATTTTGCCTACTGCTTGATGAGGTCTGCTACTTGGAAAACCATAACCTCAGCAAACAAAATAGGCACACAACATCGTAACATTAGCGGCAACCAGGAACATGTAGAACCTACTCATTTGTGAAGGCAAATATAGTGCCAGAAGGTCGGTAATGGCTCAGTAATATAGCCATAAAACCAGTTCTAGTGAAGACAACGATGGAAGTTCCAAGCGTGTTGGACATCATGGTTGCATGGTATGCAAACATCTCGCTCATGTGGTTCTACAGAAAACATGAAGCTTGCCATAAGTTCATGGTTGACGATCAAAATGAAAGAGGGGGAAAAAGTGCAAACTGCAAATGCAAAACCCATGCAGCATAGAAAAACACATGAAGTATCTGTTAGGTAACCTTGAAAGCTTGACCAAGATTTGGTGGCATTGCACCACCTGTTATGGTTGCTTCAGTCCGTAATGAGACAGTGTGCATTACTTTCACGGCTTTCAATGGGAACCTGTCCAGGAGCAAAATCAATCTATTAGTCCTGTGTAAAACGAGAACTGTTTTTAGCTACAACTGCTGCATCATTTCAAGGTCAAAATTTCACTTTAAGGCTAGGCTAGGGAGATACCGGTTTAACTCTGGTTACTAGAGTAAGTTCAATCAAACATGCTTTGCTAATGGTGAAGCAAATTTCTCATATGCAAAAATTGCTCTTAATTAGGAAGCGAAGTTTGGGGTTCCTGTGGAAACCAAGAGTGATAAAGAATTCAGGTAGAAAAAGATTTGAAGAATTTGCTAGTCTGTTTTCTATGGTGAGGTGCACCCGTAACAAATGCTTAACACTCTGAACAGCTTCTCATAGTTACTCTAATTTACTGTTCATTTAATTGGGGAAAAAAAGTAACTCACTTCCCATGAGCAGTTTCTCCAGAAAGCATGACGGCATCAGCACCCTCTCGGACAGCAATGGCAATGTCTGAGACCTCAGCTCTGGTCGGAGTTGGATGAACAATCATGCTTTCCAACATATTGGTGGCCACAACAACAGCTTTCCCCATGCTACGACAAGTCCTTATTATCTCTTCCTACATTCTCTCATAGATTTCTATGTCAGAAAATAAAATGCCTTGATAGAGGATGATACTCTTGCATTACTCTTATAGCAGAAAGGAATACTACCTGCAGAAGTGGAACCTCCTCAATAGGAAGTTCTGCACCAAGATCACCTCTTGCAACCATTGCCTAAAATAAGAAAAGCACATAATTTCAGCAATTAGTGCAAAAATCATATACTGCTTAAGAGAAAGCTGCCAGGCAAGGATTCAGGTGATCACCCCATCAGATGCTGTGATAATTGAATGCAAATTGGGTATAGAGTCTGCACTTTCAATCTTTACAATTACATGTATATCGGCATCACAGCCTGCAGTTCAATTCGGTACAAACTCATATGTAGTAAATCAAAAACACAAAATAAAGTGAATATTCTTATTTATTTCCTAGATATAAGATTTGAAACTAAGAGTTTACTTTTCAGATAATTCTTCAATTCATGAACTACTTGTGCATCTTTGACAAAGGAAACAGCGTAGAAGTCGACTTTGTTGTCTACTCCAAATTTTATATCGTCCCAATCCTTCTCTGCAGAAACCAATGCAAACAATTATGTCCATTTGCAAAATGTAGTACCACTATACCAGTTTAGATGGGAAAGGTTGATTGGGAGTGGGAGATGACAAAATTATCTTCAAATGCGAATGACATAAATGATAATTCCAGATCCAACCAGTTATGGAAGGCAGTGTTGCGCTTTTTCCCCGAACATTCAGATGCCGCCTAGACTTAAGCTCTCCTCCATCAACAACTTCACATTTCACTGAATCTTCTGTCTTTGATTTCACCAACAATGACATCATACCACCTAGAAATCATAAATGAAGGAGGTCAGTGGAGCATACAGACCATAGCAAGAAAAAGGTTAGTGTTATTCATAATCATGCAGGTAAATAATCTGACAAAAGTCCTAGCAGAACACTCTGAACTTTTTCTTATTAATATAGTAGAAGAAACAACAGATCACTAAATGTACCATCAACAAGAAGCATGTCACCCACTTCTACATCGTTAACAAAGTCATCATAGTTAACACTGACACACTCAGCAGTGCCAACCCCTCTCTGTATTGTAAAAGTGAATTCGTGCCCAGATGTTAAAGTGATTGGTTGTGGTAAGTCTCCACTCCTAACCTCCGGTCCCTGCTAACAAAGAAAAGCATATTTAACAATAACTCAAATGAAAATTAAAGCATCTTCTTTACAAAACTTGAACAACTGTACTATGACAGAGAGACCCAAGTTCACCAAAATCAACTGACTAATGTAACCTTTTGTAAGAATCGTATGTAGAAGTAAGAAAAGAAACAAAATAAAGGGAAACCTGCCTTGGTATCAAGCATGATTGCAATAACATTGTCTTTGGATTGTGCATTATATTCTTTAACCAAATCAATGACTTTTTGATGAGAAGTGTGGTCTCCATGAGACATATTCAAACGGGCAACATTCATTCCGGCCTCAGCCAGCTTCCATATCATTTCCCTTGTGTTGGTTGAAGGACCAATGGTGCACACAATCTTGGTCTTGCGTCTAACAGTTGGCTTGGTCCACATGCTCACTGATGTATCACCTAATTGCTGAAGTCCCCCAAAATGCTGAAATTCCCCATCTCTCTGTTCATAACCATGATACAAAGTCTTTGATTAATACCATCAAGCACCAATTCAACAAACAAGGGCATAAGCAGCAACCCCTCATAGTTTAAAAGAGAGTTAAAATTAACAAATGTTAGACATGTTGAGCAAACGCTCTATTGTTCAAGCTTGTTCAAGTAACTCTATTCATTTTTGCAATGAATGGTTCAAGATTAAATCAAGAGTAATTCTACACCTTTTAAAACCCAACAGAAAATCATCTGCACAAACTGCTGTGACCTGATAATGACTCGAGTCGTTGAAAAATGGAATTCACTTCTCATGCGAGTCAATTTGAGTGGACAAGTTTTTATATGTACTATTACATTTTCATCGAAGAATTAAGTATCAAAATCCACTTCCGTTGCCCTCCACTGTAGCAACTCAACAACTGAGAAAAAAAAACATACAACTCCTTCAAATTTGCTCCTAAAATTTTCTGAACTAACAAAATGAGCATAAATTAGGCTCTAATTATCCAAATATAAGCATTTAGCACTCCTCTTTGTTCATCTGTTCATGACAGCCTGTCACTTTATAGATTGTCACACACATTTTTATTTTTTTAAATCATAATTCAAAAATTTCCGCATAGACATACAGCACAAACCTTAGGTACGTCCTCAGGAGACACAGGGACAACCTCAGGCTCGACACGTGTGGCTTTCTGAGCAGAGATTTTAGTGCCTTTACGAACAAGTGTAACTCCCTTCTTCTTCTCCTGACGTGACAGCAGTTTCGAAGCAAAGCTAGAAGGCTTTAGCTTCTCGATAGCTCGCTCTTGCGACGATCCCGAGGCAGGACACGGAAACGAACTCTGAATCGATCGTGTAGCCACAACCTGAGCCATTGCTAGAGAAGAAAAGCCAAATGAAAAATGAATCGCTGAGAGAGAATGTGAACAGAGATGATGAAACGGAGAGTTCTGATTTGGGGATTTGAAGTGAGAGAGAGTGTGTAATAGTTTTAATTTTGATTCAGAGTTTGGAGAAATCGCCGCTAAATTTGGCGGACGTGTTGAGGGAAGGACAAGGGAGGCAAGAGAAAGAGAGAGAGGCGCTTAGTTCGTATCGAAGAATTTAAAGAAAAAAAAAAAAACTGTTGGGGGTTTTTGCATTTATTGGCGCAAGGCGGGCAGTTGTTAATATCACGTCGTTTTTTTTTTTTTTAATGGCATTTATTTATTTATTCCTGCAAAATAAGCAAATTTTCGAAATAGAATGTTGTTGTTAATTAATTAACACGTGTGAAGTGAGGTTAGCCGAAAGAGTACGCCGTTTTATTTAGAGTCAATGCCTGAGGTTACGTGAACCAGTTTGTTAGAGGATATCATTTTTCATCACTTAGGTGGTATTTTGATGTTTGGAATTATAATTTTTATATCATAATTGATAAAAAATTATAATTATAAAATAAAAAATAAAAATATATAATAAAATATAATTTTTAAATAAAAATTTTGATAAAAATAATAAAAATATTATAAAATTTTTATTATATAAGTGTAGGTTAAATTAACTTATAAGTGTGTGGTTAAATTAATTTTATTTTTAAATTAAATTAGTTAATATTTATAAATATTTTAATCTTGTAGCACTTATTAAATATTTTAGTATGGTAATTTAAAAATTAAGCTACTCAACCTCTAAATTAAACAAACCTTTAAAATATGTGTCATTTTTATTTTTTATTTTTATTTTTATAAAAATAATTTTACATTTCAGGTTCAACTCAAACAATGAAAAATGTTAAAAATGCTCTTCCTTTCACAATAGAGCATAAAAAGTTCGTAGATCTTATTTCGACATTTCTGTTTCCAATTCTAAAGCTGTGGAAAAACGTTTTTGGAGTACACTCCACATCCCACTTGAGCTCGATGTGGAATTTTGATAGTTGCCGGTGAACTCCGTAAGGCTCTGTGGAACGTCATCACGCTTAGTTAGATGTTCAAAACGTGAAAATGAGAAATGGCCGTGATGTCCATTGAGACATGAAGGATTTACTGATATATCACGATAAACGTGTTGGTCAACAGAGGAGATGCAACCAATCACCCGGCACTCTTAGTCCGAAAAGGCTGAAGTCCATCTCTTCTCCACTGGGACCGGCCCATTCTTTATGACTTTTCTCACAGGAATGTGGTTAAGCTGCAGTCTGATGAAACGTAAATCAACTATTAACTTGGTAACTAATGAATCATAAGTAAAATCAACAAATTATTTTTGAGTTTCTAATAGCAACTTCAGGGCTGATGTAAATACCATCATAATATAACTTAACAAGGTACTTCTGATAAATAATCAGGGGCAGCTCAATCATATTTTAGATATTAAATAAATTATTTTAATTAGACTTTCTAAAAAAAATTTTGAGGAAAAATATATATTTATTTTATTGCAATTTTATTTATTTAAAACCAACCAATTTCTCTAGCTTTCTGAAATGCAAAATTATTAATCAAATTTTTTATATTCTAATTTTGCTAATATATATTTCTCAATGACAGTATAGTTAACCTATTTGATCTTTCTTATGACATGGTTGATTTTAAATAAGCTTTTATCAATTGTTCTTTTTTGAGATTAAACTAACTTTTTCATTCTTTTATTTTTGTAATTTTTTTTTTTGTATCTTGATGATATTCAAACAATTATGCTAAATAATAAAAAAAATCAGATGAACACAATAATATTCAAAGAAAAAGCAAAAAGAGCTAAATAACACAATTAACCAATAAGAGAATGGAAAGATAAAACCTGGAAATTTAAGAAATTTAACTTAAAAAGATTATGGTTTTGAGTAATAGTGATCAATGAAAAGTAAAACAATTGATTTTTTTCCTTATGCGATAGGGAGGGCCAAGAAAGTAGGTTTTTTTCACCAGATCAATGAAGGTTTCCGTGTAAATTCTTTTTATTCGAAAAATATATTAATGGATAATAATTTAAAAAAATATGTGGCCTTTATAGATTTTTAAATGTAATACATGGAGGAAATTAGTGGATTAAAGTTGTAAATTATAATGTTGAAAGAGGATTTTGTAAGGATCTAGTTTCTTTATGGAAAATATAATTATAAAATAATAACAAATATAAATCAATAATTAATAACTTTAATTTATGAACAAAATTGAGGGTCTTCATCTATAGTAGGAGCTTTAAGCAACTACTTAAATGCATAGAGTAAGAGTCACTTTTATAGATAATAAATCTTAAATGCTTCAACTCTTTTTTCTAAACAAATGAAAAACGAGCTTAAACACTTATGTACTCTAAAAAGTAATATGAATAAATGACATTATAACTAAAAAATAATTACGATAAATTAAGAAATATAAAATTGGTAACACTACTTGAACTTTTTACTTTATTTCAAAATGTTTTTTTTTGTGTAGAATCAATATGATAATTTTTTTTATTTTTTGTTGTTACGAATTTCTTTGATGTGTGTATTCTATATATCCTTATTTAGATAAAAAAATTTACTACCAAATAATTTATATTAAATTTTAAAACCATAAATAACAATATTAAGTAAGTTTTATCCAAAAATCAATTTATTCCAATTTTTTATTATAATCACAAAGTCTTTAAATGATACATCATTTGTCTTTGTTTGTTTTTTTTTAAATTAATAACTCCTGCACCTTTTGAAATTAGCTCCTTACCACAAAATCGGGAAATAAAAAATTTTTCAAATCAGATTCTTCCACGCCGACGGTTACAATTACTACTCAATACACCCGCAGTAGTAGATTCCCCCGCCAACGGACCATCTTTAGCGCGGGAAAATTCATATCTTCATTAATTTGGCGCCACCAGCAGCCCTAGCCCTTAGATTTATTTTCATTTGTCTAACCTCAAATCATCTCTCTCTCTCTCTCTCTCTCTCTCTCTCTGTCGACCTGTAAACCAACTAGTACTCATTTTAAACAGAACTTCGATTCAGATAAAAACGGCACCGTTTACTTACAAAAAAGATGGAAACAGAAGGTCTATCGGTGATTTGCGCCGGCCTTGGTATCATCGAAGAGGACGAAAAGGGAAACCGGATTGGCTATTCCAAGGGCGAGCAGTGTTTAGGTAAATTTCGCTAAAGCAAAAATTAAATTAGATGGTGAAAAATATGATCTAATTTAGTACATGATTCAATTCTCCCCTAATTTTATCGACAGAGAATTTAAAGGATTTGCTGAGATTCTTGAGACGTGATGATCCTCAGAAGCGAGAAGTATTTAAGCAAGTGTGTAAATGGCGCATTGTGTCTAAAGATTTGATACCAATTATTGAACACTGTCAAGATGATCGAAATTTGGTCTTGAATTCCGGTAATTGCTATTTATTTTATTTATTTACTCATTTGATTTGTCGAGATAAAGGGTTGAGATAATAATATATTTTTAAATTTTCATTTTTGGTCTTTTATCATGCAGTGAAGGTATTAGTGTTTTTAACAATGCCTATTGAGTCTTCATCCAATGATATCCCTCAACAGATTGAATATCTCTGGGGATTAAAGTCCGCCATTACGTGCAGTGAGACAGTTGCGGTGATTGTATCACTTCTCGTAGGTCCACTAGAGAATTTAGAACGGTAAGGCCAAGGCATTGTTTGTGCTCCTTTCATTGATTAGAATGTGAGCATGTTAATTCACAGTAGTGATATGACAGTAAATGTTAGTCCTAGTTAGGAATTTGTCTGTAGTACTGGCATCATTGCTGGAAGTTCATCATCTGGCGATATTTAACTTTAATTCATACTTAAAAATTCATAACATGTTAAAATCCATTTGATGGTCTGGAATGCAAAGTAATAGTATGGGTTTTAAAAAAATTGCTTGCGCTTCCTACTTCCTCGTGCTGTTGGTTTCACATGCTTTACTTTTGAGTTTTAATGTGATAGTATTATTATTGCTGTTATTAATGAATACTGTAATGACATACAGCGAAGCATTCACGGAGGATGACTGGAAGTTGGTCCAGTTAGTTCTCACTTTATTCCGAAACATTCTTGCTGTCCAAGATATTCCATTGCAGCAGAAGGCTGGGGGTTCTGCCATTCAATATATATCACTGAGAGATAGATTTCTGGAACTTTTGTTTAACGAGAATGTGATGGACATAATTATTGTCATCACTCAGCATGTTTGTGGTTCTTGTGGTTATTTTCGGCAAGACAACTTGCTCTTATTGGAAATTTTTCACTACATATTTATGGGTCAGGATCCGGAGTTGATTGCCAAAGCTCAACTAAAGGGTTCCAAGGTGGATCCATTCATCTTCTTCTTTTTTCCTATCTCTAGTTTAATTTTTCCAGGATTTTATATTTGTAATGTTCAATCTGGATTGCAAAAGAAAATTAAAAAAATTAACAATCAGTATGAAAAATATATTATGAGGAAGATTAGGAATTGATTGTTTTGCAGCGTAGGTTTAACATGCTATTTACAAATCAATAAGTAAATTTTCTTTTTCAATCTCTCAAAATTTTTTTTTTTTTAGTATGGAACTTATTTATGGATGTCATCATTAATATAATCACTTAGTTGATTAATGATGTGTTGGTTGGTCTCTTCTAATGATTTTTGATGTGCTAGATGGATGGAGACACCAACGATCCTCTTGATAGTCTCAAATCCATAATAGCAGAAGAGCAAGAGAAAAGAAGGCTTTCAAGACTACACAATCTGGTTCGACACTCACAGTTTAGTGGAACATTTGCAAGGCTCACCATGGTATGAAGTTTAACCTATTGCTGGTATTAATACAGGTGCTGTTTAGAAATTTAGTAACTTTAGTATTTTCTTTTGAAAAGGATGGTTCTAAAGCTGTGTTCAAGGGGAACCCTGCTTCTGCTTCTCACAACCCCATCCTTAAACCTCACAAAGGCCAAAAGGGTATGAGTAAAAAGATTGTGTGGGACCAAGGAAGCTTACCTTCAATGAAGGATAATGTTTTGGAGTTGCTGTATGATTTCCTTAACCAGTTTCTATTGGGAAGTTACAATGGTAAATCTTTAGGAAGTCTTTATTTTCATTCTTGCTCCCTCCTTCTCTTCCCCTTTGGTCTTAAAGCTGATATTTATATGTAAACCAAACTGTTTTAGTGCTTATGCAGTCAATTCAGGAGGATATAGAGAAGGAGCTTCCTGCTATTCAGAGCAGTGATATCATTTCGTTTTTCCGGGTTGCCCAATTTGTGATTTCATTTCAGTATCACAAAATTGCATCCTCAAAGGTGAGGGATATGGGTACTGATATGTCAGGCTTTTTAAATTGTGTTCAAAGGTGAGGATGAGTCACCATAGCTTTGCTAGCTGCTAAGGACTGAAATTGTTAATGCCATTTGCCATCCTAGAAATTCTTGCTTGTAAAATTTAGATAAAGTGTTGTCTGCTTTTATGGAGGTTAGTAAAAGTTCAAATAACGTGACCACGATCCTAATATTTGTGCACCCAGTTCCTCTTTTTTTTTTTTTTGTTTCATCAATTTGTTACTAACCTGATATTCTTGCTTCTAAATGTTTACTTGGCGTTATCATTGTAGTTAAACTTCATTTTATAACTATTGGTGTGAATTTTGTGACTAAACAGCCAGCCCTGGAAAAAGAAACACTTGAAGCTTCCCCTACTGAATTTGCTGATAGCACTTTGTTTAAAGGCAACATATGTGGACCAATTGCATCAACAATGGATGAATCTATGTTTAAACTTGTCATTTCCAAATGGCAAGATGCTTTTGAGGACATGAAGAAAACAAATAATTATAAGTTCTTGTCAGCAGCAGGTTCTCTTATGAAGAATATGGTAATATATACTTTCTAATTTTATGCTTTTAAATGTATGCTTTTCATTGTTGATATTTCTTAGCCTTTCACATGTCTTTACTTCAATGGTCTGTATATGCATGTAAAAGTATGTAAGCAGTTCTGCATGATTCTGCTGTTCAAGGAATAGACTTGTTTCTAGAATTCAGATTGAGACCTTTGCTTACTTCTTCTGATGTCCTTTGCACTGGCTTTTCACTCCTGCAGATTCGCATGTTAGATTTAGTGCTGAAGTCATTACCAGAAGGTTCGAAGGAGTCACAAACAGCACGCATCCTTCTTTACAAGTTATTTTATGATCAGACTGACCAAGGGTTGACTCAGTTTCTCCTGAACCAGATCAAAATGCTTGACACTCATAAACAACCGAAAAGGTTTTCACCTTTAATCTCCAATACTAGAATTTGTCTTTTAATTCTTTTTCATTTTGACATTTTAAGTCTTGTAACATTAATTCATCAGTTAATTCTGGATTCAATTTTGCAGGACTATAATGTGTTAGAGCTTAATATTGTTGAGCGTTTCTCCTACTAGCTTAAGCTTTTAAGTCAAATACTAACTTAACATGTTATTAGAGCAAATTTTGACCAGTAGGTCATTTCTTTGGAAATTTTTCGTATATGCTTGAATTTGAATTTATAGATTCATTTTTCTCTGTGTTCTATCTCTGTTTGGAGAGAAGCTTGTTTGTTTGTCAGTCTTGCACATGATGGGGCTTGTTAAAGCTTAATAGTGCTCTCAGCTACCTGACCAAACATAAGAGATTGGTAATCATGCTGGGAAATTATTCCAGCTGGTAATATCTGAAAGGAGAAAAAAAAAGAAAAGAAAAAGGAAACTTCCTTTTTAAAATTTATTTGCACATTGCAGCTACATCTTTGCGTTGTTATCGTGTCACTTATGTTTAATAATTGTGCATAACTCGGTAAATATGCTTATCCAAGCTCATATCTTTGCTGTGCAAAAGCATTTTTACTATATTAAAATGTTTTACAGTTCTATTTTTGTTATTCTTGCCAGTGATCTTGCAGATTTAGTAGAAATGACATATGTGGTTGTAAGGCTCATGGAGAATCTTCAAGCACGTGGTGCATTAAGGGTATGTTTTCTTACTTGCAGAGCAGTTTTAGGTTGAAAAACTTTTCAATGGTGATTATTTCAGGTTACTTACTAATCATAATGATTTCCAAAACTCAAGATATCTCAAATTATGAGATTTTAGTAGTTGCTTAAATGCAGCTTGAAGGCTGACTAGAACTACTAAAGTTTTTATGAAATTTTGTTATATAAAAACTGAACTTTGACCATATGTTGACTTTATTACTGCCAAAACCTTCTAGCCAGAGTCCAGTTATTTTAGATACATCTATTTACATTCTACAGAGTTAATTTTCTCTTTATTTTCTTACAGGTATATTTGATGTTTAATGACTTACCATGAATTGCAGTTAATTAATTAATTTTTTTAATCATATGGAAATAAGCTGATTTTGCCAACTTGAAAAAAGCGGTTTTAAACAAAGGAAATTACTGTGTTTCAGTTTTTCTGGTGATCAGTTCTGATAATTTTCATATTTTACGTGCAGGTTTTTATTCCCTTTTCTTGATATAAAATGTCTTCTTCTCCTAAAGGAACTTCCCTTTCGTCAGGAAATTTAAGCAAAATAATTCAGAGTTACAGTTGTGACATTATAATTTTAGACTCTGTAAGCTATCAACAGCAAGTTTGTGGTTTTGAACATTGAGTGTGGGTTTATAGCAGCATATCTCCTATATAATGTACAGCTAAATAAGTGGGAAGCTCTGGTCTTTCATCTTCCTTTGCAATTCTGTTGCTAAGAAAAAGTTCTATATTTACAGAATTAGAAACCCCTTTTCATGTGCATGCAACACTCATTATTTCTTCTCTTATTTTGGTTGGAACCACACCATGCCTCTGTTGTCTGCTGCGATGTACGCTGAATCTTCTTCTTCTTCTTCTTCTTCTTCTTTTTTTTCTAACCAATTCAGGTTTCTAGAAAATCAAGGAAAGGAAGAAAAAAGGGAACAGTGAAGGGCAATAAGGAAACTGAAAATGAACTGTCTGGCAATCATGCTACCGTTCACAATGAGAATTGCTTCTCAAATAGTGGAGATTTAGCAAATTCATGCATAGCACAGAAGGAAATTCTAACAGGTGCAACTTCTGATGGGAAAGAAGGCAAGGGCATTCCTTTTAAGGTTGATGATCATGAAATGGCTGTACAAGAGACAGTCAGTGAGGGAGGTAGTCAGTTGCAGATGGATATCAGAAAGTCTGATCATGCTGAGAATGATCATTATTGCAGCACTGGTGATTCTTCTGGTGATGAGCAGCCTACTGCAACCAATGAAGTTGATTTTAAGGTTTCTACTTTCCTTTCAGCTTTTGCAAATAGCAGCATCATTCAAAAATTGTGCTGGCTGCTGAAGTTTTACAAGAGCAATTCCAACCGCACAAATCACTACATCATTTGCATGTTGCGGCGTATCACTGATGACCTGGAGCTCTCACCGATGCTATATCAGGTTAAAATTTTTAAAATCCGTCTTTACAAATATTGTGAAGTTATACGCCTGTAATCTTATGTATGTTTTTTGGGACAAATTTTTGCAGCTATCACTCCTCACTATATTCTATGGCATCTTGGCTGAGCAGAAGTCATGCCCAAGAAAAGAGTATGAAAATATTGTTGACTTTCTCAATAGATTGGTCCGAAAAATGCTTAAAAAAATGAAGAACCAGCCCCTTCTTTTTGTGGAAATTCTCTTCTGGAAGAATAGAAGAGAGTGCCATTACATAAATGCTGAATACTTATTGCATGAGCTTGGAAATGCAAAGAAACAAAGTGGAGCTTGGGGAAATGTTTCAGAAATTGGAGACATTGGGTCGTCACAGGCCAAAGGATGGGCTCGCAGAAGCATAGCGGATGCATTGGGTGAGGATGAAGCAGATGTTGTTATTTCTCATGAATTTGGATATCAGAAGTAAGACTATGTTAATGGTGTTATTTTTCTGTTTTTCATTGTAGTTTACCTTTTTGGCTCAGTAAGGGGTATTTCTCAAATATTAAGGAGAAAGAATAATGTAGACACTCTGTACAAGATAAACATTATATTCTTGTTGAGTTTGATGTTTTCTTTTCTTGATTGAGTACTTCAAAGGCAGTATCTTAATTAATCTCACAACAACATAAGAATACCATTTTTTTTTTCAGAAGTCGAGGAAATTTAAGTGAAGAGCAGGAAGGCGTCACATCTGATTCAAACAGTGAGATTGATGGGAAAGAAAATTCTAACCAGTACGATATATGGGACGACCCTGATATTACTATATTTCCTATTTGTCTAATATAATTCAGTTTAGAAGCTCATTCACGTATATTCGTGGTGCAGCACGATGACATCCATCAAAGAGGAATCAGAAAAAATTCCTAAAAGAAAGAGAAGACTTGTTCTCGATGAAGAATGGGATATGAAAATCAAGGATCTTTATGAGAAGTAAGTTTGGTTTGACACAACTATACTATAACAAGCATTTTTTCCTCAAAAGATCCTTCAAAATATATAGTCAATAATATCTCAGGAATACGGGGAGTAGAAGATTACTGGTTATATTTTATTATAATAAGTTGATTATATAATTGTATTTGTTTTCTCTCCTAAGGCTAATTTCTACTTTTATGGTGACATAGTCTTTCTTTGATATTCATTTCATAGTTACAGAATTGTATGCACTGCATCTGCATTAATATAAATGGTTGTTTTAGATTCAAAGATGACCGGAATTGTAGTCGCCATATTGCGGAATCTCTGGATCCTGATGGTAAACTTTCAGCTGGCCAAGTTTCCAACAAGCTTAAGCAGCTAGGAGTCAAAGTCGCACCAAGGAGAAGGGGGTGCTCCTCTGGTGAAGCTTCTGCTGCTGGTCCTGACCAACACAAGGAGGATCAATCTGTAATGGAAATAAAAAGTTCTCTTAACAACTCAAACAACTTGGAAAGAAGTTACCTGAGGCATCCTCAGTAAGTACCAGCAAATAATTGATTGTTACAGTTACTCTTGTGCCGATTTTTCAAGAGGCTGCTGTGTTAGCACAAGAATGAGACATCAAATTGAAACTTAAGTTATGAACTTGAAGGAACATGTTTAAGAAAGTGAAATCTTAGATAATTGATTTTCTATCCTGCTTCTCAAATAAACAGCTAATGATGCCTTGTTTTAACAGGAACACAAGTAAAAGAGTTCATGCCTTTGACAGTGATCAGGAGGCCATGATCAAAGCTCTATTTGAGCAGTGAGTATAAACTATGTTCTATCCTTCTATGAGTAAATATTTGTGGTGTGGGTGGAATTATATCTCCAGACCTCTTGTACTAGTGAAAGAGAGCTTACCAGCTTAACTAGCTGATACCTATAAAACCTCATTTGTTGATTGGTACATTCTAAGAATTGATGGTGTTGATTCCCTTGTTGACACTTACACTGGTATCTGCCCTGGATGGCTGCTTTATGCTCCAACAGCCTTATCTAGGTTCCAACCTACATCAAAATGACTTCATTTCAGATAATTGGGGTTTGGCTACTCTGTATGTGAAAACAAGCCATTAACTTACTGTTTCCTCTGTGCAGATTCAAACACCACAAGAGGTGTAGCTACATGATTGCAAAAGCACTGGATGCTGGTAACAAATTCTCAGCTGCACAAGTTTCCCGCAAACTCAAGCAACTTGATCTACGTGCTGGTCCATTGAAGAATTCTAAAACTGACACGCACTTAAGAGATGAAGAGCCTAATGATTCTACAATAGACGAGCTACATGATTCTGATCAAGAAACGTTATTATCATTCAGGAAAAGGTGGCTACTCAAATTGTGATAATCAAGTAATAGATAGTTATGCATGCATATTTTAATTATCAAGATGTTTTCAGGTATCAGGTTTCACGTTATTTTAAACATGTAGCATCTTTGCCAATGATCATAGCATCCAAGCATTCCTTTTTTTCTTTTTTTTTTTTAACAATAATTGAGAAGACGCCAATATATAGGTGAGAAATTTTGTGAAATGACAGACTTTCAAGATCAGTGCAGCCACTTTAATGTGTTCTTAACTTAGCTTGTGCCGGCCTCATCAGACATCCCATAGCTTGACTGAGCTTTGTCCTGTTCCACATTACTTCGGATCAATTCTTTTGTTGCATGAAAGCTCACTAGTTTCTTTTCCCATAATTGCATCTACTCTTATTCAATTTATTTCTTCTTTACAGTTTATTCTATAATTTTTATTTTTAGTTACTTCATTTACTATGTTGCACTATGTTTAAATAAATAAATTTTCATTAAACAAGGTGACAAATGTTTTTACCTTCCTAATCTTCACTAATGCCATCTTTTAAAATTTATATTTTGTGCCTTATTGTTCTTTCATCTGAACATGTTTTCATGCTGTACAGTTGGGTATGGATAACAGCATAACCACCTTGTAGATTTATTTTCTTAATGATCTGGCATCCATTTTTCTCAATTTTCTCGTCTCATAGCCATATTTCAATAATCAAAACTACCTCTTTCCTCGTGCCAAAGTTATCATTCTCACTGCATGCATGTTTCCTAAAGTTATTTGAGATTAATTGTATCAACTTGTCGAAGATTTGTAGATCTTCTTCTGTCCAGGGCAGTTTATTTAGCTAATTAATATTTGAATATAGGAGCAAACATAGTGGTAGATTGTTTCACGAGGAATTGCAACTAAAGAATTTGAAAGGGAAGCAGTCTGATGGTTCTGATGATGAAACCTTAAGCTCTGTTCTTAAGTGAGTCTCTCTCTCTCTCTCTCTCTCTCTCCTCTAGTGCATAACAATGGAGCTTCACAATATAACAGTAAATATTTTTATCTTACTTTATGTATTCTTTTGCACAATGCAGATGCATTAACTGTTCTAGTGCTCCTTTTTGGTTAGGAAGAAGTTTTCTTTTCCTTTTTTTATGACGATGAAAACATGGGTACATAATTCTATGCTGACTTCCTTTCCACAGCTAAGAAACATCATACATCCATTTTTTTCTAAAAAAAATTGTAAATTCACTTGTATTTATTCCTCATTGTAATTTTCAATATGTAAAGAAAAGTTCTGTATAATGACACTGTTAAATAAGACTCCATATATTTAAACTCCTTAAATCCTTTCTTCACCAGAAATCTGTCTTGTCCCTTTTTTTGGGATATGATTATGTAATAATTGTTATCCTATGATTCTTTTGACATCAATTTGCTGCTTTTTTAAGTTACCTGATTTATCATGTCAATATAGGAAGTCTAGAAAGCTCCTCACAGAGCCAGAGGATGACGGGCTCCAAACTGAAACAGTATGGGATGAGGAGACAAATGACGACCCAGGAGTTGTCATTACTAAGCATACCATGGAAAGGTAAATAATCTATCTTGATCTCTTTCTTAACACAATATATTCTTTCAACAATAAGCATCGTTAATATGAGGTTAATCTGGCTTAAATTTTGGTTAGGGATGGTTGCAACCAGTCCAGTGTTATGGATGTTGTGAGAACCAATGAGGTTATTTCTGCTACCCATCTCAGCCTGGAAGGCACCTCAGAAACTGAAGTGATTGACAGTAAAACGTTAGGTGTTTCCAATGTCAACAATGAGGATGATATGGAGCATCAGCTCATGGATGACGATTTTGCAGATACAGGAGGTGATGCAGTGGGTGGTGGATTAATGAGAGGTTCTGTGAGTAGACGGAAGCTGAGGATGGTTATTGATCCTGAAGATGATGATTAAGATGGAAGCATAATTTTGCAAATATGCTATAATGGTCATGTCTTTCATAGTTGATGCTGCACAGAAGCCGTGATGGTCATGTTTTCCGGCGCTTATGAGCATACCAGAAAGGTTAATACTGCATATCATATTGCAAGAGACCACAAGGGTGATGTGTACTCAGCAGGAAAGGATATATATTTTAGACCAACACAGTTTCAAGCTCTAGCATGCTTGAACAGAATCCTTTGATTGTATAATCTCAGCGTGATATGTGTACTTTTTATGTTGGATGTAGAAAGCATTTCTACGTGGTTCGAGACTTTTTCCTTCAATACTATTAACCCCATTATCCTTGCTGTTTCAATATTATGATTGATTCAAATGCACGAAATCTTTGTTTAAGTTACTTTTTGTACTCGAATTACTAATGGACTTCTACCCGAAAAGCAAAAGAGTAAACGTTGAAGGATAAGACTAAAATTAGAAATGACATAAAGTAAGACTAGTAATTTGTTTGAAATTATTTTTGAGAGATTTAAAATTAATTTTGATATTTAATTTTTTTAAAAAAAATCACTTTTGTCAATTTTATCTTTTTTTTATAGCAAATTTTGAAAAGAAAAGAAAGGGTAATTTTTTAAATCTAATTTTGAAAATTTGTTTTATATTTAACATAATTTCATATATATCCTCACTTATATGATAAAAATCTAAAATTATTCTTATTCAATTAGGAAACAAAATAATTAAATTTAATGAGATTATTATTATTTTCAATTATATTGAGATAACAAAATTAAAAATAAAACTAAAAAAATAAAAATACTTATTTTAGTTAATTAATTATTATCTATACACAACAAATATAACACGCGTGCGCACATACATATGTATGCACATGCATACATGCTTATAAATATATAAATAAAGTTTATTCAATTTTATGTCTATTTTAATTATTTGCATTCTTATAATAATTTAATAATATAATTTACTAAATATATAAAGTTGTTTTTAAAATTTATAATATTTTTAAAAATAAAAAAATTTACTAAATATTTTATTGATTCACTTCACCGTTAATTATTTTTACAATATTATTAACAATAATTATACAATAATTATTTTAGAAGCTCCTATGTTACCGAATTGCCCGTAAAATATTCTTTTTAAAGAAGAATTATTATTGTTGAAAAGGACATGAACTGATAAACTTACTTCAATGCGGATTACATTAGTCATGGCCTGGCCCTGGCATATGATGTAATATTTGTAATAGAATAATATTAACTAATACATACATTTCTGAGATAGGTTAGTGGGAACAGGATAATGAGAAAAGAGAAAGAGAACTAGAAGAGAGTAGTATTGCCATTGGGCTAAATGGACGGTGACATTAATTACTATTTAAACTAGAATAATCTTTTTTAGGTAGTTGGTAGGTTCCGGTGAGCAAGATCATTGGTATTGAAATGAGAAAGGGGAGGTTCACACAAATTAAGAATAGAAGTAAAGCTGAAGGGATTAGACGAGATATAATAATAATGAAAGGGGGGAAAAAAAAATTCATTTCGGAGAAGACTTGACATGAATGAAGACTCTCTTAATATAGAAGACATATTAGCTTCTTCGTTTCAAAGCAGCTTATATTAGGATCACAAATAATAGTCAACAAACCATCTGTCATTGTTAATTAATCAGTGTTTCTACTCTTGCTGTAATCACAATGACGACTGGAGCAAGGTTTCTTCAACATTTATTTTTGCTTGTGATTTTGCTTCAACTGGAGCCCAGAGTTGCTGATTCTAACAACATCATAAGGTGCATTGATGAGGAGAGGGAAGCGCTACTCACTTTCAAAGAAAGCCTGGTGGATGAATCTGGTCTTTTATCTTCCTGGGGACCAGAAGTTGAGAAAAGAGACTGTTGTAAATGGTCAGGCGTTGGCTGTAGCAACAGAACCGGCCATGTAATCAAGCTTGAACTTCAACCAATCGATTTAGTCTCATTTCCATTGAGAGGTACAATTAGTCCTGCTTTGCTTCAGTTGCATCATTTAACATATTTGGATCTTAGTTTAAACAATTTCAGTGGAAGTCCTATTCCTGAGTTCATTGGTTCCCTCAGCAAATTGAGTTACCTTGATCTCTCTTTTGCTGAGTTTGAAGGACCAATCCCTTCTCACCTTGGAAACCTTTCGCTTCTGCAACACCTAGACCTCAGCCTCAATCATTTATCCAGTGTTGGAAACCTTGACCGGCTTTCTCATCTTTCCTCTTTAACATATCTGGACTTAGGCTCCAACAATCTCAGTAGGTCAACAGATTGGCTTGAAGTAGTTGGCAAGCTTCCTTTGTTAACAAACTTGTATCTATATAGGTGTCATCTTCCACCTGTTGTTCCTCTCTCTTTTTCGAACCTAAATTACAGTACCTCTCTTCAGTTTCTTGAACTCTCCGAAAACAATATCACTAATTCAATATACCCTTGGTTGTTCAATGCTAGTAGCAATCTCGTTCTACTTGGCCTTGATTCTAACCGTTTACGGGGTTCCATTCCAGTTGCTTTCAAACACATGGTTTCTCTTAGCTTTCTTGGTCTCGCTTCTAATGAATTCGAAGGCGGGGTTCCATTTTTTTTGGGGAACATGTGCAGCTTAACAATGTTAAACATTTCTGACAATAAACTCAGAGGACCCTTCTCTGAGCTCATTCAAAATCTGTCCAGTGGCTGCACAAAGAACTCCCTGGAGATGCTGTATTCATCTTCCAATGAAATCACAGGGTCAGTTCCAGATCTTGGAGGATTTTCATCTTTGAAAGAGTTGTATCTTGAAAACAATCGCTTAGACGGTTTCACAAATAACGGCATTGGGCAGACGTCCAAACTTAGAATTTTGTCACTTAATAGGAACTCACTCAGAGGTGTCATCTCTGAAGCTTTCTTTTCAAATCTGTCCAGCTTAATGACTCTGAACTTAGCTGATAACAATCAGACATTGGAATTCAGCCATGATTGGATTCCTCCTTTTCAGTTGAGTTTGATACACCTTCGCTCTTGTAAGATGGGGCCTCATTTTCCAAAATGGCTTCAGACTCAAAATCAGGTCAGAGAACTCGATATTTCTGATGCTGGAATCACAGACATTATCCCTGACTGGTTTTGGAATCAAACCAATGAACTATTTGTCTTGAATATCTCCAACAACCAGATCAAGGGTAAACTTCCCGATCTGTCAATGAGATTTGACACTTCTGGTTCTGGAATAGATATCAGCTCCAATCAGTTTGAGGGTCCAATTCCGGCCCTTCCTACGACTGCAACCTTCATCAATCTCTCAAAAAATAAGTTTTCAGGGACCATGTCCATCATCTGTTCTATGGACGGCAACAATTTGTTGTATCTTGATCTCTCAAGTAACCTCCTATCTGGAAGGCTTCCAGATTGCTGGATGCAATTTGATGGGCTTGGCATTCTGAATTTGGCAAACAACAATTTCTCTGGAAATATTCCAGACTCCATAGGCTTCCTACGAAATATCCTAACTTTGAGTTTATACAACAATAGCTTAACTGGGGAATTGCCGTCATCTTTGAAGAACTGCTCACAACTGAGAGTTTTGGATCTCGGGAACAATGAATTATCCGGAGGGATACCGTCATGGATAGGGGAGGGCCTTTCGAACTTGCTTGTTCTCAGTTTGACATCTAACAAGTTCCATGGAAATATGCCTTTTCAACTCTGTCATCTTGCATACGTTCAAGTCTTGGATCTTTCTTTAAACCACATTTCGGGAATCATACCCAAATGTTTCAATAATTTAACGGCAATGACCGAAGAAAGAAGTTCCAAACCGACCATTTTTATGGACTATTACTTCATTATTGGTGGTGGAACGGCAACCGTGTCTATGTATTCCAACAGCTACTTTGACAATGTGCTATTGACATGGAAAGGCAATCAATACCAATACAAAAGTACTCTGGGACTGGTAAAGATCCTTGACCTTTCAAATAACAAATTGGGTGGAGCTTTTCCTAAGGAGATGACGGATCTGGCGGGATTAGTTGCCTTAAACCTTTCAAGAAATCATCTAACTGGACAAATCAGTCAGAAGATTGGTCAATTAAAATCATTGGATTTTCTGGATTTGTCTAGAAATCAGTTTTTTGGTGGCATTCCTGCAAGCCTTTCTCAGTTAAGTGGTCTTAGTGTCATGGACCTGTCATACAACAACTTGTCTGGCAAAATTCCTTTGGGAACTCAACTCCAGAGCTTCAATGCCTCGGTGTATGCTGGAAATTCTGAACTTTGCGGCCTCCCTCTTCCAAGTAAGTGTCCAAATGAGGACTCAGATTCAGGTCAAGGCAAAGATGATGCAAACACTCCAGAAGAGGAAGATGAGGATGAGTTTATAACTCTCGGGTTTTACATAAGTTTGATTTTGGGTTTCTTTACTGGATTCTGGGGATTCTGCAGCGCTATACTGGTGAATAGTTCATGGAGACATAGTTATTTCAACTTCTTGACCGGTACAAGAAATTGGGTCTACGTGACAGTGGCCGTGAAAATTGCTAAATTGCAAAGACATTTCAGGAACTAAACGTAAATCTTTTTCACATGTCTATGGGTGTTTTACTCTGTCCTCTTGCATGGTTTTCTTTCTCAAACTAATACTTCATTTTGTTTTCCCGTTTACCGATTCTTGCAGTAGCAATTAGGTTTCTCTCGGATGGCGTTCTGTCCTTATTGAGCCGCTTACATGCTTTTCTTTTCCAAACCAACACTTCATTTTGTTTTCCGCTTCACCGTTTCTTGCAGGAGCAATTAGGAGTCTACCGGATGGCATTCTGTCCTTATTGAAACAGAATTGTCGTTATGGAGTCCCCAGATATCTAAATAATATTGTATTTTCATATGATACTTGATATTAGGTGTAAGATTACAAGGAATTTTGTTTGAGGTTCTGTGTAGCACATCTTCTATATACAAGACATTTCTGTTATTTTGTCAGTCATTGATCGGAATCTAGTTATTCCGCAGCCATAGCTTGTAACTTCATTAATTAGAAATTGGTATTGATTTGGGTGCTGTTTTCCTTCAATTCTATGTTTAATATTACTAATTGTGAGGAGGCGTGGGTCATGGAGACAGGTTTACCTTTTAATTTCTTAACTAGTACAAAAGTGGCAATGACGATGGGGCATATATAAATTGAATATTCTATACTCCAAATTTAAATTCATAATAAAAATTAAGATTTATATCTACTTTAAATCCATCGTGGATTTATTTTTTTGGCTCCATATCCGAATTCAAAAAAGAAATGAATATCTATATCTGCTCTAAATCTGAAAAAATAAAATTCAAATTTGGATCATTATAAATTCTAAAATTCAACAAGAAAATGGTAACAATTTTTTAGAATGAAAATTAAATATTAAAATGTATTGATAACAACTACATTATATGATTTGTCTAAAAAATCTAATGGATATTTTACCTTATACTTTTATTTCAAAACAAGCAAATAAAAAAGATAATAAACTATCCTTCAAAATTAACTTTTGAGATAATTTTACACCATTTGTGCTAATATATGAGAGAAATAACTTTATTCTTTAAAAATTATATGGTCAATATAATAAAATAAATTGCGAAATATTATTACTTGGCTTGCAAGTTGAATATTACACGTCAATAGATTAGCTAATCTTGATTATTTTTGTCATATTCTCATTTAAATTTACAAAACTACTATCTAAGTTTTAAGATTTTAAATACATGATAAATACCTTTAATATGCTATGAATGAAATTTATTATCATTTATAACTACATAATTCTAAATAAACTTTTTAAATAAAATAAAATCAAAAGATAGGTGGATATAAATATGAATATAGATATTAATATAAATATAAACCTGCTTCAAATCTATTTTGAATCTACACGTCAATATTTAAATCTAATCTAAATCAATTTTAAATTGACCCAAATTTGATCTGAAAGTTAATTAATAGATAAAGTAGAAATGATGTTGTTACGTCGGTGGCAGCTTCGTTAGGATTCAAGATCAAAACAAAACAAAAGTGTGAACGAAGAAATCCCTGTGCCGGCATAGCTAGCACCTACGGATTTAAGAAATTTGCAAACGGCTACAAATTAAAGAGGGTGGTAAGTTGGTAGGATCCAAGATCATTGATACAGAAAAACGAAGGTAGTGCTTGTGCTTTATTCCAGGCTGGTTCGCTATACTCTAAAGTTGGAAGTGCTCTGTTTACTTTATCAATCTATTTTATCATAGGAAAACAAGTAATTAAAGTTAATTGATTAGACGATGTACTTTTTTAGTCTTGTAATATTGTAATTAAAGAATATTGATTAGATGAAATTTTTTTCCTTAAGTCTAATCAATTAGCTTTAATTACTCGGTTTTCTATGATAAAATAGATTAATAAAATAATGAGAGCACTTCCAACGTCAAAGACTATTGGTACGTGTTATTGAGGGTTAGTAGAACTTACGCGTGGTTCTATTCAGACCATCATCTATGCGTATGTGTATGATATGCCTGGTTTGTCCGAGAATTTTTGAGGAAATATAACTATAACGAAATGGAAGAAATTAGTGATTGCATCTTCGTTAAATTAAATGATGTAACGTGTATATTCTGCAATCCGAGCTTCTCTTCATGACTAAAAATAACCAAGTACATTGATTTGGGTGCTCTTTCAATATTATGATTGAGTCATACGCATGTAAAGTAAATGCTTTGTTTGAGATATTTTATTTGTGTTCTGATCATTAATAGACTTCCACTTAGGGGGGGAAAAAAGTAAAAGCTGAAGGATTAAGGAAGAGTAAAAATCGCATAAAATAAGACTGAAATATTCTTTTTTCAAAGAAGACTAATTGACCTGAACGAACTGTTGTTGGAAAAGACATAAAAAATTACTTCAATGTAGATTATAACAGTAATGACCTGGGCTCTGGCATTTTGTAATAAGTAACAGAATAATATTATTGATACATATGTTTCTGAGGTAGGTTAGTGGGAACACGAAAACGAGAAAAGAGAAAGAAGACGAGAAGAGAGTATAGTTTCTAGGTAATTAAATGGATGGTGACATTAATTAACATTAGACTAGAATAATCTTGTTAAAGTAGGCGGTAGGTTCGTGTGATTCAAGATAATTGCTATTGAAATGTGAAAGAAGAGGTTCGAATTAGAATAGAAGTAAAGCTGAAGGGATTATATGACAAATTATAATCATTAATGAAATGGAAAAAAGAAAAAAAAATTCATTTCGACGAAGACTTGACAGTATGTATGTTATATAATCTGCATTAAAGTAGAAGCAGCAGACCCTCAACTTCAAAGAAGGGAAATAATGAAATATATATGACTATGCATTGAAGTACGAGTAGCAAACCCTCAATTAGATGTTTTATGGATATATTATATTAGACCAACCAGAGGTTTTCATCTCTAGCATGCTTGGCCAGAAACCTCTAATTGTATAATATCAGAGTGAAGGCGTTCCTTTCATGATTCAGTAAGTAATAGTCGACTGGCTAATTTGTAATCCGATCTTCTATTCTTTCATTACAAGTTACCACGTATTAATTTGGTCGCTTTGAGGCTTTTTCCTTCAATCATGTGCTTGGTACCAGTGAATAGTGATGTCTACCCCGTTATCCTTTGCTGTTTTGCTATTATGATTGATTCGTATTGAGTGCTTTGTTTAAGTGAGAGTAGTAAGGCTGCTGGATCATTAGACTATTTGTTTGCTTTCTTGTTATTACCTTTAATAAAGGTGAGTGTAGATAGTCATATTTCAAGGTCATCACATTACGCTACGTGTCCACTCTTCTACACGAAAGAATCCTTTTGGAGAAAATAACACCACCTATTCATTGTTCTAGATAATCCCAGGGAAATAACACCCGAGATAGAATTCCCTATGAACTTATAAAAATAATAAAAGAGAAAAAATTCATTCTGATTCCAAATTCCATAGCCTAAGGACATCACTCCCAAAGTCATAATAATAGAGAAATATATAGGTCTGGAATAAATATGTTTTTTTTTCTACAAATCAAAATCACATTCGTATAGACATAATAATGGGTGACACGTGTCATTAAAAAAAAATTCAAAGCAAAATCTTAAATTTATGTCACTTATTATATGTAAATAGGGACCACCGATATGAAAAATAGGGTTTTGACATCTAAAAACATTGTTTACATATAGAGAGAGAGAGAAAACTTATTTTCTCCATTTTTTTCTTCCTTCAATTTTGATCAAACATTAACTTGTATGTCAGAATATCTTATTTAAGTACTCATGCTGCCAAATTTAAGGCCAACAATGTAATAATTGCTCTTCAAACTACAAATAAATGTAAATGTAAAATTCCAATCTATTAAGTAAAAGATAAGTTAAAAGACTTTAAAAAAAGAATTTTAACATGATGTGTTTTGTCATGTAGTGTATATTGAGGTTTTATTTTTATTTTTATTGAGAGTTTTATCATTTTATTACCAAATATTACTTTACTACCAAATTTTTCTAACAATTACTCTCTTTTTTTCAATTAATGTTTTAGAGTTTTATCATTATATCATCAAACTATTAAAGTTAACAAAATTTTTAACAAAAAATGATAGAAAAAGTCTATTCTACCTCTAAACTATTTTAGCGTAATTTAACACTCTAAATTTAAAAAAATAAAAAATTAATTATATACAAAGAAATAACAATTTTATCAATTGATTGTTTCATAAATCTAAAATAATTAATTGATAAAATTATAAATACTATATATTATGAAATTTCTAAAATACTGAATATCTTGAATTTCTTAAAATACTCTTGTGAAATCAACGATTTATTATTGGAGTTAACGGTTTGATGGTGAACTAATAAAAATAAAACATTAAGTAAAGTAATATGTTAGACAATTTAGGTGGTAAAATAAAAATGTCTATTTTTTATCTTCTAGTTTATCCTTTATTTTATCAAAGCCTCTCATTATATGAGTCAAGTTCTGATACGAGAATACCACATTTTTTTGAAATGCGGGATGAGTTTATAATATTGTATAATGTATTTTTCTAGCATTCTACAATGTTGCAAACCAATTTACAACATCGTAAAAGTCCATTTATGAATATTCTAAACTTGTCTCACATACTAATGACGTACAAGATTCCCATGATGAAAAATTTTAGTGTAAAATTAGTGTATATGTAGGAGTGTTTATTTGAGATTAAAATTCAAGACAAATTCACAGTACATACCATAAATAAGTTTATAACGTTGTAAAATCAATTTATGATGTCATGAATATGTCCCAAACTTTAATCTCATATTTTAATTTCAGAATAGAGTTATTGTCAAGTCTGTCATAAATAAGAATAGTGTCATAAATCTATCTTGGACTTTAACCTCGAACTTTAATTTTAGATTAGAAAATTTTCCTATTAATGTACACGTAAATGGCTAAATTCTTCCACTTTGTAAGTTCTATGAAGGCCTGTGGGCAGAATTAGGTTTGGCTCTAGCTAGGTCAAAGAAAGTTAAAGTTAGGGTTTTAGTCGAAATTTAGCTTACTTTATTTGTGTTGGAAAAAGGACTACCAAGCAATTATAATTAAGCAGAAACCAAAAATTTTTTTTCTCTTTGTATGATTTAAATAGGATGTGTACCATAAATAAATAGGCAAAAAAATAAACTAACAAAATTTAAAAATAGTAAATCAACTATAAGAGACACAAATTTTTATGTGGAAAACCTAAAACAGAAAAAATTTTGGGACCGAAGTTTGATAAAATCTTCTACTATATTAACGAGATTATAGCACAAGTTCTTCTCTAAATAATAATAAAAGCTACCAATATTAAAAGAATCTCAATATTCTTAATTTATAGTAATAGTCTAACAATTATTTGTCTAATAAGTAGATATATATCAAACAATAAGTAACAAGAGAATAAAGTAAATATCAATATCATTAAAATTATAGAAGATGATACCAGGAAGCTATCATCAAATTTAGGAGAAAATGAAATTAATTTGACTTTTCGATTGCTCAATTAAAGGTTAATCACTATTCTCAAGTAAAAGTATCCATTGTTTCTCTCTCTCTCTCTCTCTCTCTCTCTCTCGCTCGCTCGCTCTCTCTCTCTCTCCGCCTATTCTTCCGCACAATCAGTATCAATTGCAGCGGCTTTCACTTGTTTTAGGCAAATTTCAAGGCAAAATTCATTTGCCCTTTTTAAATATTTGTAATTGCCTAATTATTCAAACTTATTGAATTTTGAATTTAGACCAACCAAATGAAATGGACCCAACAAGTTAAAGTTTACAACTATTTGGTTTCGGCCATCCTAATCCTAAATCTATTGATTCCTTCGGATTTGCACGACGATCATTAGATTATTTGTTTGCTTTATTATTTATTACTTTAAAATTTGCATTTTTTACCTTTTCAGTAATTCTTGTACTTCTTCATTGTTGTCGCACTTGAAATGAATAAATGGGATATTATTTGCTAAATTAATTTAATGCACGAGAGAATTTCAGTAGAGTTCAAAATTATTCATATATTAAATGACTTTCTAATTTACAGAATTATTTTTCTTGCTCTTTATTTTCTTCTATTGAATTTCGTCTGCCCCATTGCCTGTTTCAGGTTATTGAACAACTCGAAGAATTGGATAACTATGACAGGTTCTAAGAATTTCAGGAAATTGCAAAGGCCAATAAACTAACTGATAAATCTACTTTCTCAATTATGCACGTACCCATGAATCAACAGGGATGTCTGGCATCTGTTTTAAAGATGGCCTTCCATTATTTGCTGAAACATAGTGAATAAGTCTTTCCACACATTAGGTATTAGCATCATTAAGAATAAAAAAGCAGAGTTGTTTGAAGCTAAATTGATGCTGATGTTAATTCATTTTTAATATGAAAATAATATTGTTTATTAAATTGGGTTGTAGCTTCGTAGGATTCAAAATCAATGCTAAAAAATTGTGAACGACGAAAGGAAGACTAATGACCTGGGCTCTGCCTTTTTATAATTATGTATGTAACGTCATTTGTAACAGGTTATTTAATACATGTATTTCTGAGGTAGGTTAGTGGGAACAGGGAAGTTTCAAGTAAGAGTCATTTGGAGCTAAATCGATGGTGATATTAGATAATATTTAAAGTTGAACAACATTGTTACCTTGGTAGGTTCGTTTGATTCAAGATTATTGGTGCTGGAATGAGAATGAAGAGAACTTTACAAGAATTTGCTCTTACTGTATTCGAGCTGGTTATTAATTAAATAACTATATGGATGAATACGTGACGATGTTGATCAACGAATAAAATTTTATTTTTGTGGAAGACTACTGATATCAATGAAGACCATTCTGTTGTTGACTTAAGGTTTGTTAAGAACAGATTATACAGGTATAAGTGGATACGGATTCCTAGCCCAGGGTTCGGGATGTAATACACACATATATCTTCAAAATTGACGATACATAGTTTGCAATGTCGTCCAAATGATTCCTTGTACTTAGTATCTGGCTTTGTTTTCTATGATTCTGTTTCAACTGGAGCCCAGAGCTGCTGATTCTCACAACATAATAAGGTGCATTGATGAGTAGAGAGAAGCGCTGCTCGCTTTTAAATAAGGCCTGGCGGATGAATCAGGCATTTTGTCTTCCTGGGGAAGAGAAGATGAGAAAAGAGATTGTTGTGAATGGAGAGGAGTCTACTGTAGCAACAAAACGGGCCATGTGTATAAGCTTGATCTTCATGTACTGCGAGTATTTCTAAGCCCGTGTTTGAAAGGAACAATAATGTTGCAGTCCTCTAAGTTTCCAGCCCACAAGAGTATAAATTTGGGCTACAAGTCCAAGCATCGACTAAGAGTATAAATTTAGGCTACAAGTCCAAGTATCGACTAAGACTGCTATTCTGAAAAATTTCAACATATTCTAACACATGACAAGCTTGTACATATTTTAAAATTTTCTACACATATCTAGTGCTTATAAATATTAAAATATAGTCAAGTTGTAAGAATTCTCTAAAACACTTGGCAAGCCTCCCTATAAATAGAGTATAACATTTGGCATTTGAGATATCAAGCCTCGAATAAAAATCTCAAACACTCTTGCAAGCTCTCTTGTAATCATTCTTGTTAGCAATATAAATTTATGATTTGGCTCCATTGCTCTCTCTTCTCTCTCGCTCTTTCAATAATCTCCAGCTCCACTAGTTGAGAAGCATAAAGGCTTATTTAGTAACATTCGATAAAAGTTGCCTAAATGCCATACGAGTTTGCTGTGCAAAATACTCATCCGGTGACAATAAGCTCTTCTTTGCTTATACTGCAACATTTAACTTATCTGGACCTTAATGGCAATAATTTCACTGGAAGTTCAATTCCTGATTTCATTGGTTCCCTCAGCAAATTGAGCTATCTCGGTCTCTATAATGCTGAGTTCGTGGGACCAACTCCTTCTCAGTTTGGAAACCTTTCAAGGTTGCAAGATCTTGGCATCGGCTTCAATAATATGATTAGTGGCGAAAACCTCGAGTGGCTTTCTCATCTTTCTTCTTTAATATATCTTGATTTGAGTTTTAGCAATCTCAGTAAATTTAGTGACTGGATTCAAATACTTAGCAAGCTCGATTCCCTGAAAGCTCTGCATCTAATTTCTTGTGACCTTCCAGCTACCATTCCTTCATCTGATTTGTAACTCTAGTACTTCTCTTGAGGTTATTGATCTCTTAGGCAACAATCTCACTGATTCAATTTACCCGTGGTTGTTCAATGTTAGTAGCAGTCTTGTTGAGCTTATAACCAACTACAAGGTTCAATTCCAGAAGCTTTCGGACACATGCTTTCTCTCAATACTCTCTTTCTCGGATCCAATCAATTTAGAGAAATTCCAAAATTTCTTGGGAACATGTACAGCTTAAAATCATTAACCTTGTCAAACAACAAGCTCACAGGACACCTCTCTGAGTTCATTCAAAATTTGTCTAGTGGCTGTACAAAGAAATCGCTGGAGTGGTTGCTTTTAGATTTCAATGAAATCACAGGTTCATTGCCTGATTTTGGAGGTTTTTTCATCTTTGAAACAATTGAGTCTTGCGAATAATCGTTTAAACGGGACTATAAATAAAAGCATTGACCAATTGGTCAAGCTTAAGAGTTTGTTTCTTCAAAATAATTCACTTAGAGGTGTCATCTCTGAAGCTTTTTTCTCAAATCTTTCCAACATAATGATATTGTACTTAGCAGATAACTCACTTACGTTGGAATTTAGCCATGACTAGATTCCACCGTTTCAACTGAGTCAAGTAAATCTTGGCTCTTGCAAGATAGGGCCACGTTTTCCAAAATGGCTTCGAAATCAGAATCAAAATTTGTCACTTGACATCTCGAATTCCGGAATCTCAGATACTGTCCCTAATTGGTTTTGGAATCAAACATATAATCTGTCGTTTTTGAATCTGTCTAACAACCAAATCAAGGGTAAACTTCCAAATCTGTCTTCAAGATTTCACCCTTATCGTCCAAGAATCGATATCAGTTCAAATCACTTTGAGGGTCCTGTTCCGCAGCGGCCTTTGAATGCCTCATTCCTATATCTGTCTAAAAATAAGTTTTCAGGGTCCATTTCCTTCTTATGTTCTATCACTGGCCGCAAATTGGATTATATTGATCCTCAAATAACTTACTATCAGGAAGACTTCCAGATTGTTGGTCGCAATTTGATTGCCTTGCCATTCTTAATTTGGCTAACAATAGCTTCTTTGGTAAAATACTAGACTTAATGGGCTTCCTAGAAAATCTCCAATCGTTGAGTTTGTACAACAATAGGATAACTAGGGCATTGCCTTCATTTTTCACGAAGGGCTCACAGCTGACGCTTATGGACCTTGGGAAGAATGGATTATCTGGAGAGATACCAAAATGGATAGGGGAAGGCCTTGTGAACTTGGTGGTTCTTAGCTTGAAATCTAACAAATTCAATGAAAGTATACCTCTTCAGTTATGTCATCTTGCAAACGTTCAGATCTTGGATCTTTCTTCAAACAATATATCCGGAATCATACCAAAGTGTTTCAATAATTTTACAGCCATGACCCATAAACAAGGTTCCAATCTCACCCATATCTCCAACTATTACACCAATCTTGCATATGATAACTTAAAATCTACGAAATTCTATTTTGACAAAGCGGTGTTGACATGGAAAGGAAGTCAATACCAGTACAAGTACTCTGGGACTTGTAAAGATCCTTGGCCTTTCAAGTAATAAGTGGGGCGGAGAGGTTCCAGAAGAGATTATGGATCTTGGGGGATTGGTTGCCTTGAATCTTTCAAGAAACACCTTAACTGGACAACTTACTCCAAAGATTGGTCAGTTAAAATGTTTGGATTTCCTTGATTTGTCTAGAAATCAGTTTTTTGGAGGCATTCCTCCGAGCCTTTCTCAGTTGAGTCGTCTTAGTGTCATGGACTTGTCATACAACACCTTGTCCGGCAAAATTCCATCGGGCACTCGACTCCAGAGCTTCAACGCTCCAATGGATGCTGGAAATGAACTTTAAGGCCTGCCACTTCCAAACAAGTGCCCAGATGAGAACTCAGCTCCAGGTCCAGGCAAAGATGATGCAAACACTCTAGAAGAGGAAGATCAATTTATAACTCTCGGATTTTACGCGAGTTTGATTCTTGGTTTCTTTGTTGGATTCTGGGGATTCTTTGGCACTTTGTCAGTGAAAAGTTCGAGGAGACATCGTTACTACAACTTCTTGACTGGTATCAAAAATTGGTTTCACGTGACAGCGGTGGTGAATATTGCCAAATTGCAAAGAAGGTTCGAGAACTAATTGGTAATACTCCTTCACCTGTTAAGACTTGAGAGAGTGAAAATAATTGTGATGCTCATTATTTAACATGTTAATTTTCCTTCGTATTCTTAACTTTTACTCTTTCCAGTTCCATGATTTACTTTCTCAAAAAACTAATGCTTTTTCATTTTTTTCTTTTTTTCTTTCATCGTTTCTGACTGCAGGCAGCTGTGTATTGCGTCTCTCATGGATGCCACTCTGTTCCTTCTGTACAAGTTCCTTAATTGATAATGGTCTGAAGATTTCTACGCATGGAATAATGCAGTCTTTTGATATGGTAGCTGTTATTGACTGTATAATTAAAGGATCTTGTGTGCGGCTGCTCTGTTCAGCCCATGTTCTATGCTTTATATATTTGTGCTTGGTTTCAGCTGATGGATCAATGTTTGCAATTTTTTTTTTTTTTGAGATAGCACCCACAACTTTTACTGGACAGTTGTAGATTTTTTCTTTTGTTTTTTTTTTTAACCGAGTAAGAAAATCTACGAGAGAATTGGTATTGAAATGTGAGAGAAATTGGCATTTTCATATGGTACTTGATAAGGTTGCATTTTCATATGGTACTGGATATTAAGTATAGTATAACTTTTATAAATTAATAATATCAGGATCATAAAAATTTATTAATTTAGAGAGATATTAATTAATCAATAAATTATTAATTTATTAATTTATAGAGTGTATTCATAGTACAAAGAATTAATATTTAATTGACTAAAAATTTTTTGTATTTTACAAATATAATCAATATAATTTAAATAAATTCATCAAATAAATAATGTAAACTTGATTAAATAAATTCATGAATTTTACTAAATGTATTTAATTAACTAAATGTTAGTTATTAAATTATATTAATTGAATTTGAACTAATTCATCTAATGTACCTATCTACTTGATTAACTAAATTCATATATTTACATAAATTTATCTAAATATATTCAACCCTAGAACTTTTAGATGCAATAAGAAAAATTAGAGGTCAGATTCAACTAGATTTAAACTTAAAAAAAAAGTTACAATAAACTCATATTTTAATAAACTAACATAATTGGTTACATTTGTAATTTCACAGTATTTGTAATTTCTACAATTATTAATTTATAATATAAATGGAATCATAGAGTTATATAGGACTTCTCAAAAAAATTATTATCTTATTAATTTATCGAAATTATTAATTTAACTCGTAGGCCCAAGTCGGGATCACAAAAAATTATTATATTATAGAGATTATTAATTTACGAGTATTAATTTATAGAGGTTATACTGTATATGCATACAAGGAGCTTCTTTATGGTTTTGTTTAGCACATCCTCTCTATACGAGACATTTCAATTATTGTTTCATTAATTGATCAGAATCTAGTTAATCTGCAACCATAGCTTGTAACTTCATTAATTAGAAATTGGCATTGATTTGAGTACTATTTTTCCTCAATTCTATGTTTGAAATTACTGATTGTGACTTCTGAGGAGGCTTGGGCAACTTACTCAATAATTCACGGAGACATGTCTATCTTTTAATTTCTTGACTAGTACAAAAAATTGGCTCTATGCAATAGCGGCCAAGAATAAATCCAAATTGGAAACAGTACTTGGGTAGGTTGTCAATTAAGTGGTAGTGATACGTCCTCACGTCTGATTAAGATCCTCGCGTGGTGAAATATGCACCTGAGCAAAATTCACTCAAATTAACAATATTATTTCTAGTTTAAATATTATGAAATTGGCCATTTAACTTTATAAGGATCAGGTTATGGCCTCCTTTTATTTGTCGTTTATCCATTATAACTGTCGATTGTCAAACCAAAATCAAAATAATCAAGATATTAATCCAAAAGAAAGTCCAGTCCGAGCAACTAATCTTTCATGGCAAATAACCGAGAATTGATTTAGTTGCTTCGAGGCCTTTTCCTTCAATCGTTTGCAATATTGCTGATTTCTAGCCCATTATCCTTGTTCTTTCAATGCTAGCGTTCACATTTTCAATTTATTAGGGGTGGATAAAACTTCTGATTTTGCAAGTAAAAATCATCATCTATCATGTTTGTGCTGGTAAAAACAAGCATATCGAAGAGCTTACCTTTTGATTTGATAGGAATCCGGTTAATCTGGTACTTAAGTGGGTAACTTCCAATAATTAGAAATTACTCTTGTCTATTTCGCAGATACCAATGATTGAACGAGGCAGCTCGAAGCTAAATTGATCGTAGTGATATTAATTAATATTTAAACTAGAAATAATGTCGTTATGTGGGTGGTAGCTTCGCTGGATTCAAGATCAAAGGTACAAAACAAAAGTGTGAACGAAGAGAATAATAGAGAATTTTTCAAATATTGCTGTTGTTGATGTAATATGGGAATAAAGTCAAATGAAGTATGCCAAAGAACATATGCCTTTTATTACCCAAAATGTGAAGTGCAAAGAAATGGCTTACAAAGGGGCTATATTAATTTCTTAGACTAAATTCATGGTCCATCAAGCAACCAGGTGTGCAAATAGCTTAATTAAGTGCACATTTTGTGCAGCCACTCGACAATTTACAACGGAGGCTATGTGTGTTGAACACACCCCAATATTTTCAAAGATCTGACACATGAAAAGAGCACAAGACATACAATGTTTATGAGAGCCCCAAATTCCAACCTTTTCTTATTGCCAAGAATAAGGAATTTCAAATAGCTTCAAGCTTGATGAGCTTGGAGAAGACCACTCACTGAATTACAAAACTTAATCTCCTAAGCTCACCATTCTAGTGCTATCTATAGCATTTGTAAGTGACACCCCCACTTACTAGGATAATATAATGTATTCTCTTACTATACTTTGTTTGCTACCAATGCATTAAACAAATGAGAAAATTAGCTTATTACCTTAGTGCTTTATACATACATTATTGACTAGGATACTTTGAACAGTGGCGGACCATCCCTACTTAGACAATTCCTTGTTTTAGATAATGTTTATGTAGTGGCAGGCCGCCGCCACTATAGATTGCACCAACAACCCCCTGGCTTGTTTCTTCTATGTGGATCTTGCTAGTGTGCATGCACGCTCTGTTCCGTGCTCGCTCGTTGTTCGACTGAGTATACTTGCATTTTGTCTCGCCCTCTCTTCCGTACTCACTCGCTCGCTATCCCTCAATGTGCGTATGGATTGCACACCTTTGTGTGCGCTAACCCTTAGAGGACTTGTACGCTATCTCACACATAACTTGTGCGCTATCCATCAGGCCTGTTATTTGCTGGCCATGCCTCAAATTGTGCACAGACTCGTCTTGCTTTCTCCCACATCCATGGCCTACCCATGCTTGACACAAGGGCACAAGCCAAGCATTGGCATGCCTCGAGTTTTAAGGCTGTAACAGTAATCCACTTCCACAAGCTCCACGGCACTTTTTTTGTTTTGATTATTAGTACCGGCGGCCATAGGGGTCTCTAAAAAGAAAGTGAAAAGTGAAATGATTAGAGATAAATTTTCTAAAGATTATTGATCTAAATGAAGACTTTTTAAAAGGACATATAGGCATCATTTTAAATTAAGGTTAGACATATATAAAGGTTATAGCTCTAAAGTGTTTAGTAAATATTAATTATCATAACTTATAAGATAAGTTGACTTAATTTTATATTTGTATGATGAAAAATCTATTATATATTTTTTAACATTGTCAAAATTATTATTTAAAAATTATATTTATTGTATACTGATGTGAAAAATTTTAATATACTCGTAAATGCATAAATCCAGATTGAAGTAGTGGTAACCAGATTGAATTCATAATGATTGTTATAAATTGAAAAATCTAATTTAAATCTAAAATTAATATTAATTCTAACTTAGTTGAACAAATTAAAGTTTAAGAGAAATTAGACTAATTAAACTAAGAAAATAATTAAAGCAAATGAGAATTCAATAAGACAAAAATCATCAAGATTTCAGAATCTACCATTATTCAACTGTAATTATTAAATTATCAATTAATCCTCAATTTTAGAGTGACAACTAGAAATCAATTTATATTATTTCATATATATAATAATTAAGCTCAATTAAAATTAATCTTGTATAGGTTTTGTTTTACTTAATAATATAATATCTAAGCAGCATTCCATATGAACATACCGAATAACAAAGAGTCAAAGTTTTCTTAAGCTAAATAATTTAATAAAAAACACAGAATTAAAGATAATCGTATATAAATTTTATAGATCCAAGCATAGATTTAGTTAAATATTAATCTTAACAATCAATAATGCATGAAAGAATTAATAAAAAGATTTAATAGCATCCAACTAATCATGTAAAATAAGAACCATAAATATTAAAGTACATATGTAGGAAATTAATTAAATAAAAATTAATTTAAAAAAAGATAGATGTGATGAATAGTAATATGGTTTGAATAGTGATGTGATTTGACCACAAGGTTTGAACAATAATATAGTATGAACAGTTATGCAGTTTGAACATTACTATATGTTTTGATTATAAATGAGGAAGTCTTTCATAAGTGTTCATGATTCTAAAATCCCAAATTTGAGAAGTAAGGGAATGCAAAATATTATTAATGAAAAGATTTAATAATATCCAACTAATCATGTAAAATAAGAACCATAAACATTAAACCACACATGTAGGAAATTAATTAAATAAAAAGTGATTTAAAAAAAGAGAGAGGTGGTGAACAGTTATGTGGTTTGAATAGTGATGTGATTTGACCATGAGGTTTGAACAGTAATATGGTATGAATAGTTATGCAATTTGAATAGTACTATAAGTTTTGGTTATAAATAAGGAAGCGTTTCATAAGTTTTCATGATTCTAAAATTTCAAATTTGAGAAATAAGAGAATGCAAGATAAGCATTCGGGGCTTTTAAAATAGAAAGAAATGTTCTTAAGTATGTAGTTATATTATAAGAGTATTTGATTTCTCAATATGGATATTACATTAAGGGATATTTCTCATAATCATATATTTAGAGCTTGGATAAGAGAAAATTATTTTTGAAAGTATGATTGTAAAAAGTTTTTATATAGTAAATATTTTCCTATGGTTATCTTTTGACAACAGCCATAATTTTTTTTTAAATTTAAAATTTTTCATATAAATCTTATATTGTGTAATTGATATATTCTCTATTTAATTTTTTTTATAAATTTATTACTTAATAAATTATTTAAAGTAATTTTAAGAAGAAACTCAATGTCCTACAATCGAATGCATCCTTTTTCGTCTCACCCACTAGCTTTTTATAATAATGCTACGTGCCCGTACAATTATTGGCCAAATCCACGTGCTTTATTTGATGAATCCATTTTGGATTCTTCCACTCGTTTTCTAATTTTAAAGTCAAGCTTCCTAATTAATGTCAACATTATTTGTCAACACCATAATCCATTGACTAGCCAAGTCGCAGGTCTGTAAATTGCTTTCCGTATGTTGCAATGCCATGCACGTGGGACTCAATTAGAGAATTGGAATTCCTTTTAAATGCTCCCTTTAAATTGCTTTCCATATGTTGCTTCTCTAATTTTAAACTCGCTTCTTAATTAATTGCACCATTCCTTGTCAACACCATAATCTATTGATTAGCCAAGTCGCGGGTCCCTTTAAATTGTTTTCCATATGTTGCAATGCCATGCACGTGCAACTCAATTGGAGAATTGAAATTCTTTTTAAATGCAAATTGCTCTTGGCTTCACATGCTGTAAAATCTTAACTCTGTCCCGCCTTCGATTGATGCTCGCTCAAATTGTTATTCTTTATGCACTTTTCATTCCTAATCTCCTATTTATATTAATTAATTAATATAAATATTCAACAAAATATTTAATTAATTAAAAGAAACAAATAAAAATAACTAATAATTATATAATTAATGATAAAATATGTTTATATTATAATTAATTTTCATTTTATAATTATAATTTTTTTCTACAAAAATTATAACTTAAAAATTATAGGACTTCAATACCAGACAATACCATAAACAACTTCAATGCAGATTATATTTGTAACACCGTGGCTTTTGGCATTTTTGTGATTTCGTAAGGGAAACGAGGAAATGAAGGAAAAAGAGAAGAGGGTAGTTTACAGCTAAATAGATGGTGATATTCACAACCTTGTAAACTGGAATGTATTGAAATGTGAAAGCAGAAGGACAAAAATAGAGAAAGAAAGAGATAGTTGAACAATGGGATTCTAGGCATTAGCCTAATTGCCCTAGCCCTTGAGCCGCCTTTGACAACTCCCCTATAATTACTGTTATTAGTCCATGAAATTACTAAAATAGTTATTTCAAAGAAGAATATTGACATGATTCCTGTCATATGAGTGGACTCTGTGCTTGTACAAGACGTATATACAAGGTACCTCAGTGCAGCTTATTTTGGTAACTTGGCTGGGCACACAGGGGGATTTTCGGATATAGCAGCCAACACAGCATCTGTCGTTGATAATTGAGAAGTGTTTCTGTGCTTGGTGATAATCATAATGACAGGTGGAATAAGGTTTCTTCAATATCTAGTTTTGCTTGTGATTTTGTTCTACTCTGCGCCAACAGTCGCAGATTCTAACCACAGCATAAGGTGCATAGATGAGGAGAGAGAAGCGCTACTCACTTTCAAAGCAAGCCTGGTGGATGAATCTGGTGTTTTATCTTCCTGGGGACGGGAAGATCAGAAAAGAGATTGCTGTAAATGGACAGGACTCCGCTGTAGCAACAAGACGAATCATGTGATCGTGCTTGATCTTAAACCAATCGATTTGGACACATTTCCTTTGAGAGGTACAATCAGACCTGCTTTGCTTAAATTGCATGATTTAAGACATTTGAGCCTTAGTTTCAACGACTTCGGTGGAAGTCCAGTTCCTGAGTTCTTTGGTTCTCTCAGCAAATTGAGGTAACTCGATCACTTTGGTGCTGAGTTTGCAGGGCCAATTCCTCCTCAACTTGGGAACCTTTCAAGGTTGCAATATCTTGACCTCGGATCTAATTATCTATTTACTGTTGGAAGCCTTGACTGGCTTTCTCATATTTCTTCCCTAAGATATCTTAACCTGGAGGAGAACAATCTCGCTCATTCATGTGATTGGCTTCAAGTAATCGGCAAGCTCCATTCTCTGAAAACCTTGTACTTATGCTCGTGTGATCTTCCACCTGTTATTCCTTTGTCTCTTAATCACCTCAATTCTAGTACATCTCTGGAGACCCTTGCTTTCTCTGAAAACAATCTCTCTTCTTCCATATTCCCTTGGTTGTCCAACCTCAGTAGCAATTTTATTTCAATTGACCTTAGTTTTAACCAATTACAAGGTTCAATTCCAGAGTCTTTTCAACACATGGTTTATCTAGAACATCTGAGTCTCAGGTTCAATGAACTTGAAGGTGGGATTCCTAAATTCTTCGGAAACATGTGTAGCTTAATTACACTAAAATTGTCTGATAATAAACTCAGTGGCCAGCTCCCAGAAATCATTCAAAATCTGTCGAGTGGATGCTTCAAGAATTCACTGGAGTCACTGTATTTAGAAGTCAATCAATTCACAGGGCCAATACCTGATCTTGGAGGATTTTCATCCATGAAAAGACTATATCTTTCAGATAATCTTTTAAATGGGACTATAAACAAAAGCCTCGGTCACATGTTCAAGCTTGAGATTATGTGTCTTTCTCAGAATTCATTGACAGGTGTTATATCTGAATCTTTTTTTTCCAATGTCTCGAACTTGAAGGAATTGCATTTAGCTAACAACCCGTTGGCTTTGAAACTGAGCCATGATTGGGTTCCTCCTTTTCAACTGATTATTGTAAGTCTTTCCTCTTGTAAGATAGGGCCTCATTTTCCAAAATGGCTTCAAACTCAGAATCAAATTGAGTTACTCGACATCTCCAATACTGGAATCTCAGTTAGTATCCCTAATTGGTTTTGGGATGTATCCAGTAAATTCTCCTTTTTAGATCTTGCTAACAATAAGATCAAGGGTAAACTTCCGGATTTGTCTTCGAGGTTTGGTACTTCTGGTCCTGGTATAGACATCAGTTCAAACCATTTTGAGGGTCCAATACCTCCACTTCCTCCAAATTCATCTTTCTTGAATCTCTCTAAAAATAGATTCTCAGGGTCAATTTCTTTCTTATGTTCTATCGGCGGCAACAAATTGACGTACATTGATCTCTCAAGTAACTTATTATCAGGAAATCTTCCCGATTGTTGGTGGATGTTTGATAGTCTGGTCATTCTTAATTTAGGAAACAATAGCTTCTCTGGTAAAATACCAGACTCGATGGGCTTTCTACAAAATATCCAAACACTGAGTTTACACAACAACCGTTTAACCGGCGAACTGTCTTCATCTTTTAGGAATTGCTCACAACTCAGACTTTTGGATCTTGGGAAGAACGATTTGTACGGTGAGATACCAACATGGGTAGGGGAAAGTCTTTCAAATTTGATTGTTCTTAGCTTGAAATCTAACAAATTTCATGGAAAAATACCTTTCCAGTTGTGCCAACTTGCATTCCTTCAGGTCTTGGATCTTTCTTTAAACAATATATCCGGAAAAATACCAAAGTGTTTCGATAATTTTACTGCTATGACCCAAGAAAGAAGCTCCGATCCCACCATTAGGGTGTACTATTACACCTTTGTTGGCCCTGCATATGTATATCACTATAACTTTCAGGACCAAGTCATGCTGACATGGAAAGGAAGTGAACGTGAGTACAAAAGTACTCTGGGGCTTGTAAAGAACCTTGAGCTTTCAAGTAACAACTTAACTGGAGCAGTTCCTGAAGAGATAATGGATCTTGTGGGATTGGTTGCTGTAAACCTTTCAAGAAACCATTTGACTGGACAAATCTCTCCAAAGATTGGTCAGCTAAAATCACTGGATTTCCTCGATTTGTCTAGAAACCAGCTTGTTGGTGGCATTCCCTCGGGCCTTTCTCAGTTAACTGGTCTGAGTGTCATGGACTTGTCACACAACAACTTGTCGGGCAAAATTCCATTGGGCACTCAACTCCAGAGCTTCAATGCCTCAGTGTATGCTGGAAATCCTGAACTTTGCGGTCTCCCACTTCCAAAAAAATGTAGGGATGAAGACTCAGCTCCAGGTCGAGGCATAACTGAAGGCAGAGATGATGCGGATACTTCAGCAGACGAGGATCGGTTTATAACTCTCGGGTTTTATGTGTCTTTGATTCTTGGTTTTATTGTTGGATTTTGGGGAGTTTGTGGCACTTACTTCGGAGTTAATTAATAAATCGTAACTGCTCCATGTGACAGCAGCGATGAATATTTCTAAATTACAACAATTAAACTTCATGGTAATACTACTTCACGTGTGACTCTGTTTTAGTTAATTATGATGATTACAGAGGCTTACATGCTTTTTCTTTCGTAAACTAATGATTCAATGATTATTATTTTTTTAATCCTCACCAATTCTGGCAGGAGCATTGTGTCTTTCTCGTACCATGTGGCATTCTCTACAGAGTTCTCCTCCTAGCTTTCCAAGTAACGAACTTAGTCTTCTCGTATCATATATATGCGTCACATTATGTATTTGTGGGGTGAATGCTTGAAGAAAATTCTGTAATCTGTATGCTTCTCTTTATATTTTAGTTCATCATCTATATATGCCTAGTTAACTTTTCATTATTTAATAATCCTCCTGTTATCATCACAGAAAATGAAATTCACTTGTGAATATGATGAGATTGGTATTTTCAAAATACCAGCACTTTTTCGAGTTTCGGCATTTGTTGATTCACAATGCCTGTAAGCTACTAAAAAGAAAGCAAAGCCACAATGCCAACAAGGGAGAAATTCTCCTTTAATTTATAATAGGCCAAGTATGTGGCCTTCCAAACACACGAAATGGGTCAAATCAATTTGTGGGCTAGTTGCAGTTGCATACTGTTTAATTTTGAATTGGATTAAATTTAAATTTAAAGTAAATTATTTTAAAAAAAGAAAAGAAAATTCACCAGGCGGCTGCAGATGATGTTGATACTTCATGTATAATTTCTTACTCTCCCGCTCTGAAACTCTCTTCTATTTCACTCCGACAAATATGCCGCATATGTACCATATTACGTTTAATATTTGATGTTCTATATTGTACTCCAACCATTCAGCCAGCAAACACAATAGTATATTTAACTTTTGCTCTTCTAAATCGCACTCCATTTAATTGACTTCTAATTATAAATATAAGTATTTAAAATATATATATATATATATATATATAGACACTGTGGATGGAACTATGGGTCATATAGACACCGTGGATGGAACTATGGGTCATTTATGTCTTTTAAAATAACAATTACTAGTTGTGTTGTACAAATAATAAGTTGTAAGAGAATTAATTAAAGTCAAACACTAAGATACAGTTTGCTGTATCTTAGGCCTGTCCTTAATTAAATAGTGTATGAAAAAAATGTCTGAACCTCCAAAGTCTGATAAAATAGTTATTAGCACCCCTAAATTTTCAAAGAAGAACAAGAAGGCTCCCTTTTGATCATTATACTTTTTACTTCTATTATTTTAAAAAATTAACTCTAATATTTTACAAAAAAATAAAAATATAATATTAAAATTAATGTAATAATATATACATTTTAATATTTCAATATTTAAAAAATATGTTAATATTTTATAATCTATTACATATATTTTACTATATTAAAGTAAATTTTATGATAAATAGAATCATAATATTAAAATAAATATAATAAAAATTTAAATTATGTTGAATATTATGTAAAATAATAATTTTAACAATGTTAGAATGTGAGAATATTTTTAATTGTAAAATATATTTAAGGCAAAGATTTATTTAAAATATCTACAATAAATAAAAATAGATTATTAAAATAAATATAATAATTTACAAATTAAAATTTATTAAAATATTTTAATATTATTAATCTATTGCATAAATTACATTCTTTATATGGTATTTATATTTATAAAAAATTTTAATGTCAAATTTTTAGAATAATAGAGATAAATGGTATAATGGTTAAGAAAGGATTTTGATGTCCCTCTACGAAAACTTAGGGGTGTTGATGACTATTTTCACAAATCTTAGGGTTCAGATGCTTTTTTTTACTTATAAGAACACAAGTGATTCAAATAAATATAATGCTGAATAAAATTTACCTGCACATTTATAAGCATGCACAGTTAATTTTTTTTATTTTATGTCTATTACTTTATTATTTCAATATAAATGGGGATAATAATAATCTCTTTAAAATAATGATAATATTTTCTTATTGAGTAAGAATAATTTTAGACTTTATAATATATGTAAGGATATATAGAAAATTATATTGAATATAAATTATAATAAGGATAATTTTGTCTTTTACCTATCGTATCGTACGCTTGTTACAACTAATTTCTACGTCCCGATTATCGTGTTTCAATATTAATTAATAGGAAATAATGTTGTTAAAGTGGGTGGTCGCTTCGTGGGATTCGTACAATATATGAACGAAGAAGAGAATTTCCCAAGAAAACTGTTAAGTAAAAGTTAAAGAATTAGGGACTAGAGATGCTAAGCTACATACGCACACAAAGTAATAATAATAATAATGAAAGACAAAAACAACATATATTAAAAGACTTGTTGACTAGTAAATTTTTTAAATCGGATGATGATGCTAATGAACTAATATTTAAACTAGAATAATGTTATCAATAAAGTAGGTGGTAGGTTCTAATGATACAAGATCATTGGTACTGAAATGTGAACAACGAGAATTTTACAAGATTTGCTCTGACTCTATTCGATCCGTTTATTAATCAAATATCTTGGCAGATGACAAATAATGATAACAAAAGGCTAAAATAATATTTTCATGGAGGACTACTGACATCAATGAGGACTCAGTTGTTGATATACAAGTATTAATTGGCATGGGTTCGTGGGGCTTCAGATATCAGGTATTGATAACAAATATTCACAATGTCATCCAAACGGTTCCTTTTACTTCAATATATAGCTTTCTTGTTCTGTGATTTTGTTTCAATTGCAGCCAAGAGTAGTAGTTGGAGATTCTAACGACACAGGGTGCATATATGAGGAGAGAGTGGCACTTCTTACTTTCAAAGCAAGCCTGGTGGATGAATCTGACATTTTGTCTTCTTGGGGGCGAGAAGATGAGAAAAAGAGACTGTTGGAAATGGACGGGAGTCGGCTGTAGCAAAAGAACCGGCCATGTAAACATGCTTGATCTTCAACGAATCGGTTTTGACTCATTTCCTTTGAGAGGTAAAATTACTCCCGCTTTGCTCAAATTGCAATATTTAACTTATTTGGACCTCAGTCGGAATAATTTCAGTGGAATTTCAATTCCTGAGTTCCTTGGATCCCTCGGCAAATTGAGCTATCTTGGTCTCTCTAGTGCTGACTGCTGAACTTGCTGGACCAATTCCTCATCAGCTTGGAAACCTTTCAAGGTTGCAACTTCTTGACCTCTGCTTGAACAATATGTTTAGCGGTGAGAATCTTGATTGGCTTCCTCATCTTTCTTCTTTAATTTATCTTTACTTGGATTTGAACAATCTCAGTAAATTCAGCAACTTGGTTAAAGTACTCAGCAAGCTCCATACCCTAACAACCTTGTTCTTGTACTCGTGTGATCTTCCACCAATCATTCCTTCGTCTCTTTTGAACCTCAATTCTAGTAATTCTCTTGAGGTTATTGATCTCACCGAAAACAATCTCATGAATTCGGTATACCCATGGTTGTTCAATGTTAGTAGCAATCTCGTTGATCGTATAAGCCTTGGTTATAACCAACTACAAGGTTCAATTCCAGAAACTTTTGGACGCATGGTGTCTCTCAGATATCTCGATCCCTCTTCTAATCAATTGAGAGGGATTACAAAATTTCTTGGAAATATGTGCGGTTTAAAAATATTTTACTTGTCTGACAATGAATTCAAAGGACAACTCTCTGAGTTCATTCAAGATTTGTCTAGTGGGTGCACAAAGAACTCACTAGAGTGGCTAAATTTATCTTCCAATGAAATCACAGGGTCAATGCCTGATCTGGGAGAATTGTTATCTTTGAAACAATTGAATCTTGAAAATAATCTTTTAAACGGGACTATACACAAAAGCATTGCCCAATTGTTCAAGCTTAAGATGTTGAAACTGAATGGAAATTGACTCAGAGGCGTCATCTCTGAAGCTTTATTTTCAAATCTTTCCAGGTTAGTGACGTTGGACTTGGCAGAAAACTCATTGACATTGGAATTTACCCATGATTGGAGTCCACCATTTCAACTGAATACTATATCACTTGGCAGTTGCAAGATGGGGCCTCGTTTTCCAAAATGGCTTCAAGCTCAGAATCATATTTTTTTGCTTGATATCTCCAATGCTGGAATAGCAGATGCTATCACAAATTGGTTTTGGGATCTTACTCATCAATGAATGCTTTTAAATCTCTCAAACAACCAGATGAGGGGTAAACTTCCAGATTTGTCTCTGAGATTTGATATTTCTGATCCTGGTATTGATGTTATCTCAAACCACTTTGAGGGTCCAATTCCACCACTTCCTTCAAATGCTATATCCCTAAATCTCTCTAGAAATAAATTTTTTCAGGATCCCTTACCTTCCTATGTTCTCTCAATGACCAATTAATATATCTTGATCTCTTAAATAACTTACTATCAGAAAAGCTTCCTGATTGTTGGTTCCAATTCGATAGCCTTGTCATCCTTAATTTGGCTAACAATACCTTTTTTTGGTAAAATACCAAACTCAATCGGCTTCCCACATAATATCCAGTCGTTGAGTTTGTACAACAATAACTTAACTGGGGACTTGCTTTCATTTTCTGTGAATTTCTCACAACAGAGGCTCATGAATCTAGGGAAGAATGGATTATCAAGAGAAATACCCACATGGATAGGTGAAAGCCTTCCGAAACTGGTCGTTCTTACTTTGAAATCTAATAAGTTCCATGGAAATATACCTTTTCAGTTATGCCATCTGCCCCACATTCAAATCTTGGACATTTCTTCAAATAATATATCGGGAACCATTCCCAAGTGTTTCCATAATTTTACTGCCATGACTCACACAACTGGTTCCAATCGCTCCATTATCTCCTACTATCACTACAATCTTAGTGAAGAAAACGTAAAAATGCCAGGAATCTATTTTGACAAAACGGAATTGACATGGAAAGGAAGTCAATAAGAGTACAAAAGTACTCTGGGACTTGTAAAGATCCTTGACATTTCAAGTAATAGTTTAGGTGGAGGAGTTCCTGAAGAGACTAAGGATCTTGTGGGATTGGTTGCCTTGAACCTTTCGAGAAACAATCTAACGGGAAAAATCACTCCAAAGATTGGTCAGTTAAAATCATTGGATTTCCTCGATTTGTCTAGAAATCAGTTTTCTGGTGGCATTCCTTCAAGCCTTTCTCAATTGAGTGATCTTAGTGTCATGGAGTTGTCATACAACAACTTGTCGGGCAAAATTCCATTGGGCACTCAACTCCAGAGCTTCAGTGCCTCGGAGTACGCTGGAAATCCTGAACTTTGCGGCCTCCCACTTCGAAATAAGTGTCCGGATGAAGACTCAGATCCAAGCCCAGAGACGGATGATGCAAACACTCGAGAAGGGGAGGATCAGTTGATAACTTTTGGGTTCTACGTGAGTGTGATTCTTGGTTTCTTTATTGGATTCTGGGGAGTCTGCGGCACTTTACTGGTGAATACTTCGTGGGGACATGGTTACTTCAAATTCCGAACCAGTGTGAAGATTCGGTCTATCTGATAACAGCTGTGAATGTTGCCAAACTGCAAAGAAGGTTCAGGGATTAAACGGTATGCTTATTCACATATTAAGTGCGTTTAATTCGTGATATAGTCGGCTCACTCCTTATTGCTTCACAATTTTTGTTTCCCAAAATAATCCCTCGTTTTTTGGTTTCTTTGCTTCCGCTGCTTCTTGCAGGAGCAATTTAATCTGTCTCTCAGATGGCATTCCATCTTTCTTGCTCGGGGTTTACGTTCCAGGGTCCAAAGCTTAGTAACCAATGTATGCTCGAAGGAGCTCGTATATAGTTCCGTTTAGCCCATGTTCTACTCTTACACATAAGCTTTGGTGAACGCTTGAAATGTAATCCTTCATCAAACTGTCCTCTGTTATGGATCAATATGTTCTATTTTCAATTTGTTTGGGTGAATGAACCTTTTGATTGTTGCTGAGTACACATCATCTCTTATGCTTTCTGCTGACTATAAGCATCCCTTACCATGCTCGGCTGGAATCTCATTCACCCAGTTAAATTTATGTAGACATTTAATGTGTATATAAGACATTTCAATTATGACCCTAATTTGTGATTAATGTTGGGCAACTATAGTTTAAAAATGATAACATTAAAGCATTTGATAAACACTAGTTGCAATACCTTAAAAGATATGTTTATATAATTATTCACTTGTATGATAAAAAATTTATTATATCTTTAACACTTTTATCAAAATTATTATTTAAATATTATATTTATTATATACTATTAATTTTTATTTTATAGTTACAATTTTTTTTTTTTTTTTTTGCCCACAGCCATTGTAAGTTAAAAAGGTACGCCACGTTATATGAATCTGCATTCTGAGGTTGTAACTTCATGCATTATTAGAAAAAATATATATATATTGAGTTATGCTTGTGTTTGCTATGGTAGCAAGGATGCATGATGCAACTGAAAGTGGAGATCAGTTTTTGTGACAAAAATTCACCAGTCATAGATTATTTTTTTAGTTTCTATAGGATATCTTAACTTCTTGGTGTTGACTAGTATACTAGTTATTTGGCATGAGAGGCATATGTTCATTACTAACAGTCTCAAATATGGTGAAATGACTTGAATTGAGTTAAAGATAAAGAATATATTTAGAACATGCAAGCACATAAAAATGGATAGTATTTTTGAATTTTTCTTCTAATTATTTAAAGATATTAAGTTAATTATAGTTTGTTGCTTATGGCAATTATTCAGTGACTATATCAAACTATATCTTCATTGATTTTATTTAAGAAAAATTAATGAATTTTGTATGTTAAAGTATTATTTTATTATTAAAAAAATTATTTTAATATAATTTGTATCACTTTAATAAAAAATTCTATTTTACCCTCGTTGAATTACTAGTTAACGGAATTAAACTAACGGTGAGCTAACATAAAAATGTTTTAGGCTATTATTTGATAAATAATGATGAAATGGGCTTTGTATGAAATTCTAGAGATGAAAAAGCGTTTTTTCCCTATTATAAATTACCATCATAATGATGGGGTGTCCCAACTATTTTGTTTCGTTCTTTTCAAATCTCTGCTTCAAATATCTATACTATTTTATTCACACAAAGGACCCGAAGAGACTTTTGTTAATATTAAATAAATTAGCGTTCTAACATTGCATTCTCTGCTACTAAATCAGTGGAATGTTGGTGGAAATGATTTCAAAATATTTAATTCAATGAATACGAGAAAATAAATTTTTTCTTTTTTCTTTTTGTGATATTAATAATAAATTATATAAAAAATTAAACTAATTAACTCATAACAATCCACTCTACTTGTTTAAATTGGATTGAATTAGATAGCACGTATTGAGTTGGATTGAGTTTGATATCCCTAATTATTAGTACAGTAAAGTTACAAAACAAAGAGTATACTAAGAAAAATTAATTAATTTTACATCTTAATTACATGATAATCGGCCGGCACTTATCATTCCTTTATATTTGCATCATTAAGAAAAAATAGTTGATGAAAAATTCTAGTACGTTTTTACAACTTAATCACTTTTACCCTCTTTTATTTGATTAGTTGTATGAGTTCAACTTCTAGAGAGATAAAAAGTTAAAATTTATAATTAAGCTCCACACCCAACCCCACTTAAAAAATATTTAGAATTAAATAATAATCTTTTGGTAATTAGCAGATGAGCGTACTAAGAATAGTAAAGGAAATCTACAGAATGACAAAAAGTTGTGAATATTCCAAATTAAAGAAAAAATATTAACGTTTATTTTTCAGAGAACGACAGAGAATTACAGGTGCTAATTTTTACTCGAATAATTTTATGCATCCACATTTACTCAAAGAGTTAGCAAAGAAAAAAAAGGGCACGAAATTATTAAAGACGAAAAATATTGAATTACAAAACACACATTTTATGCAACTTTTATGCAAATTTCATTATTGTTTTGACTAACCCAACGGAGCCGCGCGTCCCTTTTAAATGACTCAATCAAATTGTCCAATGCAACACGAGATGAACCACCTTCCCTCATCGCTGCTGCAGCTGCTTCTTTCATTGCAACCACACGTTCCTTAACAGCTCTACCTTTCTCCGAATCCATCAACTCACTTACTCGCTGCTCGAACTCGTCTGCACTCACTAACCCTTCTTCTTCTTCTGACAGACTCACCGCCAAACCCACCTTCATTTCCTCCACCACGAGCGCTTTAGTCATCTTTTGCTCCGCATACAGAGGCCAAGCCAACATTGGCACCCCGGCACAAACACCTTCAAGCACCGAATTCCACCCGCAGTGAGTCACAAACCCGCCAACTGACTCATGATTCAGTACCTCTACCTGCGGCGCCCATGATTCAACCACAAGCCCTCTATCTTTTGTTCTATCCAAGAACCCCTCAGGCAGAAGAAACTCTAGTGAGATTCGGTTCTCGACGGTGTCGGGAGCCGGAGCTCGTACGACCCAAAGAAACTTAACGCCACTTCTCTCCAACCCAATGGCCATTTCTTTAAACTGCTTACTGGAGAACGATCCCAAGCTTCCGAAGCAAAGAAACACGACGCTTCGACTCGGTTTCGAGTCAAGCCAACTCAGGCATTCATGTCGATCACGTCCTGTATTCTCTCGATTTTTTCCACCAACCACAGGCCCTATGCAATATAAAGGCGGCATCGTCTCCCCTGGTGTGCACTGTCCTTCTAGCATTGCTTTGATAGCTCTCTCTTCGAGCAATTCAAATGTGTTTACGATAAGCCCCGCAGATTTTGCCATCTGGATGCCGGTGTCGACTAAGCACTCGTATGCTTTACCCTCACGATCAAGCATGGCTGCCGCCATGTCTCTTGCTGGAAAAGGCGGTAATCCGGGGTAATTTAAAAGCGCGCTGCCGAGTTCTCTGAAGCTCTTTGTGGTGTTTTTATGAAGAGTTGGTAAGTAGAGGAGAGCAGCTAGTCCGCTTCCTCCGGAGGTGAAGTAATAGTAAGTGGGGATACTGAGAGTACTTGAGGAAACTTGAAACGCGGCGTTGCAAAAGAAATCGATAACTAAGGCTTTGAGGTTTGAGAGTTTGGAAATTGTGGTTAGGGTTTCGTGAAGTTTAGGGTTGTTGAGCTCGCCAAGCTCGTACACTAAGGCTGGGAGGTCATCTGGTGAACGGAAAGTGTCGGGTAGGCCGGAAACCGCAGGGAGCTGGTGGAAGGTAACGGAGGGAGCTGTTGGGGAGACGGAGGCGATGTAATCATCGGTGCTGGAGCTTGTTACGAACGGAGCGGCGGGGATTATGATGTCGATGGAGAAGCAAGGGTGATACGTGAGTATCAATTTTCCTAATTCTACCATGGAGTTTAAGTGACCTCTTCCTGGAGAAGTATAAAGGACAATCGTATCTTTCATTATTATTATTTTTTTACTTTAATTTTACAAGTTAAAATAAAAACAGTAGAAATGGTGAGAGATTATACTGAGAGACAATGAGAGTGATAAAGGGCTCCTCTGTGTCTGCAAATCGCAATGCAAAATATGTATCGACACCCACGACGAAACAGTGGAGGCTTGTAGGTTACAGGGTTAAAAGGGCAAAGAATTTTTGGTTGAGAGAATTTGGTTGAAGTAGAGTGAGCTTCAACATACTTTCACAAGAGGAGGAGGATTGTGGAGGGAAACTATTTTAGTTTCGATGCCTTTTGTAGCTTTTGGGCTGTAGTATTTATAAAAAAAGGAGAAGGACTTGCGTGTGAGGATCTATTATCTCTAATTTGACAGGTTATGGGCCCATCAGACAATCACAGTGTGCTGACATAATTGACCTAACTTACACTTTAGCCCGCATAGTACAACGACCCACTTGACTTTTTAAAGCGAATGACTTGGCCTACGTTTACACCGCTTTGATTTAGCTACGCGTTAATTCTTCTAGATTTACTAGAGGGAAGCGCTGGAAAGTGACGGAGGGAGTGATGGCGAAGACGGAGGCGATGCAAACGTGGATACCGGAGCCTTTTTCGAATGGGGCGGTGGTACGGGTTGGGATAGCAAGGGTCGTAATTAAGTGGGCATCAATTTTCCTAATCCTAGAATGGAATTTGAGTGGCATTATCTCGCGGAAGGATAAAGAACAATGGTAGTACTTCATTTCGTTACCAACAACTTAAAATTTTTGAATATTAAAATATATCTTAAAATTATTGAATACTAATATATATATATTATGGAAGAAAGTTTTGGATATATTAGTTTTACTGATTTCACTTATAATTAATTATTTTTATAGTATAATTAACAATAATTATTTTAAAAATTATTAAATTATTAAATTAGCTCTAGATTTTATCGGTATGACAATATCATTTAAGGTTATAATAACTTAAAAAAATAAAAGTTAAATGTATGCAGAGAAACATCTTTAAAGTTTCACCATTTTGGGAGCAAGAACAATGTATTAGGTACATACGTGAATATTAGTCGATTGTAAGTTATTAATTTATGAAGCATTCCTATAATATCATGTTCACAACAGTCAAAAAGATCAAAATAAATTATAATTCATAGTGATTAAGCCAATCTTGTAGCTACATTTTTATACTGACCAATTTTAATTTGTATTATTGGCTCATCTAATATTGAAGTACAATTTTTTTTGCATGTTAATACTGACCAATTTTAATTTATACATTGGCTCATCTAATATTGAATATAATTAATATGTCTGTGAAATTAGAATAAGAAATTTGTATCTCAAATTGACAGACACATAACATATCATTTTATTAGGTTTTAAATTACTTAATTAATGATAGTATAAAAAGTCAACTATTATCATACACATGATATGTTATTTCTCTAAAATATTATATTCGAGAAGCATATCAAGTCTCCTTCAATGTTTTAAAATTTCTAAGCGTATTTCAATGGAACTCTTATTAAACCCGCCTAACAATTGACTGAAATTCTAGTTGGGAACTTAATTCCAACTTTTGCTTCTAAGGAACAAATACTAAATCAAGTTTTTTCTAATAAGTATTAATGCTCTCGAGTAGAATATGCAGCATTCTCTTATTCTACGATTTCATGAGCACGAGTAAAACTATGTGTTTGGTAGTGATGTGTAAATGAACAAAATTCATATTTCTTTGTAATTAAATTTATTCTCAACATTATTTTGCTCCTCCATAAAATCAATGTGAATCACTTTTTATATGTTCTATGGCTAATAAAACAAATAAATAAAGCATATCAATTCAGGGTTTAAGAAAAATTTAACTTTGAATGTGAAGATGGGTTTAAAGAGTAAATTTATTTTTTTTTCCTACTTTAGTGTCCATAATTGTAATTTAATTTATGAGTATTTTAATAATCAAATATTTTTTATAAATGTGGATTTAGTGAGTAGCTTTTTGTGTTCAAATACAAATTATTATTTTAAAGTGTTTACACTATGACCTGAGTTTTTCAAAATTTCTTTTTCACAAGGAGCAAAAATATAGAAATTGGTGGGGGATGAAAGAAACCTAACGGTTTCTTCATTGAAGATCGGATGTGATGAATAAATCTAACGGTATTTTTCATTGAAGATCGGATGTGGAATGAGATGTTCGATTGTGGAATGGTGGATGTGCTGATGCTTCCAGATCCCTGTCCTCAAGCATCAGCTTCATCTGATAAATCGTTCCAAAAGGCTGAACTTTTCGAATAAGCCAGTTAACGACAGTCACAAAAGGCCCCTCACAGAAAATCTAAGTACGCACCTGCATTTATTCGTGAAAGCGATCCCAGGCCTATCGTAGCCCAAGCCCCAAACAGGGTAACTGCTGTTCGGGCCCGGTCGTATTATGGACTTTGGACTGAAAAATAACAACACTACAGTAAAATACGGTAGTCAAAAACTCTCAATGCCAACTATTTTATGCAAATTTATAACGTAATACAAACAAATCAAATAGATCGTACGGTACTTTATTTAATTCAATCCATGCTATTTATACCGCCTCAGTTGTACTTACCCACATTGAGTTCTCACAATTGCATCCTTTATAGATTGGTTTAATTATCACAGCATCTCTCCGAATCTATCAACGGAGAATCGTTATAAGTTTAATGTAATCTTCATGGATTTCTGGTTTTTATCAAAGGCAGTATCTTGAGCTTCGAAAAGAAGTTTGCTAGAGAGAGCCGATCATCTTGGTTTGTTGTTCTACTTGAATTTGCTGGGGGAAGGAACAAGAAACAGTAGGCGAGCTACTTAAAAAGTAAATTGCAGAGTGAGGTCAGCAGTCTCACACCAGAGACCAGACAAGCCAACAATAAGTTCACGTGGTGGATTGGTGCAGCACCCGTGATCGTTCACTGATTCTGGATAACCAAGTAAGCAGACAAATCACAGTATTTTTAGCACCCGACAAAACCAATATAGATAGGGACCCGTGGATTCGTCACTCACTCTCTGTGTATCAATTATCTTAATTACAATATAGATAGGGACCCGTGACACATTGTGAGAAGTTTGTGGGTCACCAATTATAAAAATGTATCTTTCTCATCTCACTTTTTTTTTTTTTTTCATACAAAGATTAATTTAAGCCCATCGAATTATTGTGTCAAGTGGATGAAGACGGAGGAGGAATATGTATATGTACATATATTTTTATATTTCCCAGTTTAACTGGAGGTGTAATGCGAACGTCCGTGCTTAAAAATTTTTCTTTCAATTAATAATCTCGAAAACAGGAAGAGCACACGCGATTGTTCATTTTTCACTTTAATTTCGAGCATTTAGATCGCTTCTTCTTTGGACAGCAGAGTAGCATTTCTGTTTAGAATTATGATGATATAAGTACACTCGCATTACTTACAGAAAAAAAGGAAAAATGGAAACAACTACAATTTACAAAACATAGTAGGAAAATTCCCCTTTGTTGGAGCATATAGTGTGCTGACAATATATTGGAGGAACAAGTTTAATTACAAATCTGTGAATCAAACAAGCTTCACTGGCATATTTCAATTTATTGATTTCATCCGTGGAATGAAACCCCACCAAGAAATATATGACACAGAAATTGACTTCAGTTTTTGAGAACTTAAGCCTATTTCTTAGATTTTGAAACCCTTCTGATCAAAACAATGAAACAAAGCAGACGATATAACACGAAGAATCCAATCAGGAAGTAAATATTTGTCCACCTCTGCCTCTCATGCAGCCCTCTATTTTCCAACACATCGCCTCCAGTCACCATGCACGTTGAGTCCTCTGGGTACCATATCAGACACTTGGACACAAGGCAGGAATACTCATTGATAAGGAGCGCATCAAGGGCGTACTTGTACATTGAAAAGAAGTGCATGAATAGCCAATACTTGGGCAGGCTATCCTTTTTGATGAAGTAGCCAGAGAAGAGGAAAAACGCACCGAGAAATATCGTCACGAGCGAAGTTCCCGCGATGTAATTTGGTGCAAGAGAGCTCAGGAATAGCACAAATGAATTAGCCATTAGGATTATGACCCATATGACCAAAACAAAGTAAGAGAAGGCTTCCCATGAAGCACAAAGCCCCACCAAGAAGTAAACTGAGACTGAGTAAATGATTGCAACGGCAAGCAAGTATGGCAAGAACACAAGGGTATTTGCTATAAGGTAGCTCGAAAGGCGATAGACTCCACTTGATGCCTCTCTCAATAGAATTGGCCTTTCATTGATGAAGATTGGGAGAGTTTCGGTTGTTGAGGAGAGGAGAAAAGTGAGGGTGAAGGCAAAAAGACCAAACCTGTTCTCAATTCCTTGCTTGTCATACCCAACATTGATAAAAATAGTGCCTAAAACTAGTCCTACAATGAGAGCTTCCAATGTGTTTGTCAAAAGCAGCTGCCTTGTTCTGTAAATGATCTTCCAAAACCTGCTGTACAAAGTGCAAACTTCTTGAAGCCTTGAGCTTCTATATCTGGTCGTCATATGGTTCACTTCATTGTCGCAAGGAGGAGTTGCAGAACAATCGTCATCATCACCACTAGGTGGTGTGTCGAAAAGAGGCTTAGTATCATCATGAAGCTGGCTTAGTATTTCCATTGTGTATTCAAGGGCATTGAGTTGAGGAGGTACAGAGAAGCCACTGGAGAGCAAAAATGTTTCAAGTGAAGCAAGCGTGCCATGATGAACAACAGACCCTTTTGATAGCAGAAGGATTCTATCAATGGTGGAGAGGATTTTGAAGCTGGGTTGATGGATGGATAAGATCACAGTGCGGTGACGCGAGGCAGAGATGGATTTGAGTGTCTGCATAACGTTGAAAGCAGAGCGACTGTCGAGGCCTGAAGTGGGTTCGTCCAGAAGCAACACGGCAGGGTCGTGAAGGAGACTTAAGCCTATGGAGACACGTCTACGCTCACCGCCTGATAGATTATGAGCGAGCCTTGTGCTGGCCAAGTGTGTTAGCCTGAGCTCAGCGAGAAGGGCCATGACAATTGTGTCAATTTGGGAGGTCTTGGGAACCAACAGGCGAGCTGAGAAGAGAAAAGTTTCGTAGACAGTGAGAGAAGGGATGCATGCATCATGCTGAGGGACATAAGCTGATAGCTTGCGGAACGATGAAGGCTTGATTGGGGATGAATTGAGGAGGATGGTGCCATTTGTGGGGGATGTTCGAGCCGATAAAATGTCGAGGAGGGTTGATTTGCCTGCCCCGCTTGGCCCAACAATTGCGAGGATTTGGGATGGATAGGCTGTGAGAGACACATTCTTGAGGATGTAAGTCGGTGGCTTTGATGAGCAAGCTTTGAAAATGAAGGATGGTATAATGCTGTTATTAGATTTGATGTATGAGATTGAAGAACCTGTTAACTTGTAGGTTTTAAACTGTGGCGGCGAAGGCGACGGTGCCGGCAATGGTGGTGGTAATTCTTCTTCCATGAGACAGAGGAAATTGAAAGGGATGATAATTGGAAAGTGTAGGATGAACAGATATGTTGGGAATATAAAGTCTCCATGAGAATATTAGAGGACTTTTAATGTTGATGGCCAATTTCTAATTCAGTATTTTTTTTAATTACCAAATTGCAGTTTGGAGCTGATAAAGTTGAGTGTCTAGGCATACCATAACAAAATGACATTCAAAGAGCACAAATGTAAGAGGACCTATCAAACTACATATGAAGTACATTCTTTAATGTCTTTTGTTCGTTAGTTAGAGGCATGGTGTATGTAGCTACCCCCACCATATATGATACAAAAATGAGTGTATCATGTATGTAAGAAGTCGCAAGTTTACAAGTGTAGCACAACTTATTCCATTAGACTAGATCATAGACAAATTCTAACCGTCCACTCGGTTCTCTAGTAAGAGTTTTCGTGATATAAATTTAGATATAGATACTATGATACTTAATTAGACAAAATAAAAAATCATAGACTCCAATCCAGTATAAAAAATGAAAATAGTGCATTAAGTATCAATACTTGATTTAAGTCTATATTTTGTAAACAATTTAAACCCCATACCACGTACTAATAGCTCGTCAAGATACCCTAAAATACTGTTACTGTAGCAACAACCATTTATTAATAATAATAATAGTACCCTTATCACTTAGTTTATTGGTGGTTGTCTGATTGTACTCGACACAATGGCCAAACTTGTGGACTAGGAACCATGTGAGTAAGAGCAATAGATGACAAGAGATGGGCCGCAAAGAAATTCTAGGCTTCTAGCTTTGAAATTGAATCACGAGTTCACAGTTTCGCCACTCCCTCTCTCACATATGACTCTGCAAAATTTGGCTTCTGGCCAGCCTATGCTAGATGATGAGCTTTAATTTTAAATAACTTTGTTTTAGTCCGTGAATTCTCCATCGTCATTTACAAGTGTGCTACTTTGCTCGCATCATGCATCAGAGTTAACAATTCCATGATACTTGTGAAGATAAAATGGTTTTATAATAACAACGTACAAGTTTTAAATTCTATTCCTTCGCCTAGCCGGCCAACATTTAAGGAGCGAAGATAGACGGCTTTGTTATATACGACTATCAAGAGTTTTCTAATATCATTGAAAAGCCTAATACCATCTGCACAGCTTGAGGCCCATTGTTTCTCAGTTGTCCAATCATAACAATTCCCAGTCCACCCCAAAATGCCCAAAGACTATCAGCCCAATCTCCCTTTTAAACTTGTCAATCCTTTTGGAATCGTTGCCTTAATATGGCTTAGCACCTCTATGACTCGAGAGATATCCTCACAATGGAAGGAATAAAGGATTGATGATATTTTAAATAAATAAATAAATAAAGAGGGAGACTTTGTGTTCTCTTCTTGTTACATGGTTTGAATTCTTGACATTTGTGTATTTATGTACTTTTATGTAATTAGGTAACAGGTTTCTTTCGAAGAGTAGTATGTATATATTACAAATACCTAAAAATTTCTTAATTAAAATTAGGAATTATAGAATTCCTTGTATCATTGATGTACAAGGAGCTCGTCTTATTTAGATTGAGATTCAAATATATACGGTAATTTTTTAATATAATTATAATGTTGAACCCCAAAATAATTTGCTATTATAAGAGGGTAATAATTCAAAAAAAGATGTAGTTGCAAAATTATTATTTTGATGTAATTATTCTTAGCGTAAGTAATATAGAGGTACAGAAAGCACTACATTAATAATTAATTAATAAAGTATGTCAAATTCAATATAAGGATAATGATAAAAGAGATTGAAATAGTTTTAAAAAATTAGTATATATACTTGTACAACTTTGGCATCATGTAAAGTCATCTTAAAAGTCTAAAGAAAAGAATAAATCATTGCTCAATTAGTTTTAAAAAAATATTTTATTCTATCTTAAACTTTTAAGGTAAGAAAGCATTATTATTTTTTTTTAAATTATAATTTATTATAACGTGTATATTATTCTTATTTATAATTTATCTAAACCATTGCTCAATTATTCTTATATAGTAGCATAAACAAGTTTTACTGCATTAAAGTATTAAAAAAATTAATTGATTGAAGATTGAAATTTTCACAATATGTTTGTTCTAGCTAGGTGTATTGGTTAGCTAGGTGTATTGGTAGGTTGGTATCGGAACGAGATAGATAGAAATTTGTTGATCCTAATTTTATATTGTACAATCAATCTAAACAAAAATGTATTTGAATCGTGTTTCCAAAGGGATCCTAAATTTGTTTGGGTGACTAGAGTTTTTTATGATACGATATAAATTATATCATAAACTACATGTTATATACATATAACACACAAAGATGTCTTATATATTATTTATTAAAACGACCTATTATAAATATACAATTCACATCGACATGTAATTCATTAAACTTAAATTTTTTAAAATTTAAATTTAAAAATATTTGAGATCCCAATCAAAATTTTTAAAATTATCAAATCCCACTCAAAAATAGAATCTCGAATTTCATTCCAAACGGACCGAAATCTCGAATTTTTCGAGATAAAGGAGAAACTGCAGAATCGCGATCCACTGCACTGCCCACCAACTTAAAACTAAAAGGGCCAACTCATGGCATCTGAACTGGTTCCGAAACCGCCGAATAAACAACTTGTAATAAAATTACCTACTAAATTTAAAAATAAATAAATTTAATGAGACCATATACTAAATTTAAAAATAAATAAATTTAATGAGACCATATCCTGTAATTATTAAACGATTTTTGACGAAGGAGCAAGCATGAAACATGAAGCATATATGCCCAATGATAGCGCACATTAAAAGGCCTCCCAACCAAAAAAAAAAAAAGCAAAAAAAGATAAGGGGGGGCCCTCGAAGGTTTTATCTAATAATTTCCAGAAATCCCGAAGGGCCCGCCCAACAGATATAGACTCTAGAAATCATCGCCGTCGTAACCAAGATCATCTTCGACCTTTTCCGCCGCCTCGTCAGCAATGTGGTCTTCCAACGCGTCAGCGCCCTCAGCCAATGCCAGTCCACCTAGTGCCCCTGCTACGGCACCCACAGCCAATCCTGTCCCCATCCCGCCAAACTTACTCTTCTTTTTCTCCTCAGCTTGACCATAATACCCTCCAGGTGGGGCGCCGTAACTTGGCTGACCGTAAGCCGGCGGTGCGTTGTATGCGCCGTAAGGGTAACCGCTCGGCGGAGCCGTTGCGTAGTAAGGATCACGCGGCGGCTGCCCGTATGGATAACCGTACGGCGGCGGCGGTGGGCCAGGGTAGTCGCGGGAGCCAGATGGCGGGACTCCATATGGAGGTGCGTGGTACGCGCCAGGGGGCGCGTATCGGGGTTCTCTAACAGCAACCTTAACATCGACTTTCCCTTGGGGCCTACCAGATGGTCGCTTGAGTTTCAACGTGAGCGACGCGCGCTCGCCCAATCCGACGTCGTTGATGACGTCCTTCAGCTTGAGCTTAGCCGCGCCGATCAGCTTCTTGGTGTCCTCCTCGTCGCCGGCGTGTACTATGTCGATGAAGAGGGTGGTGTCGTCGTCGACGGGACCGGGCAGGGGGATGGCAAGAGTCTCGTCCCAGTAAGGGCACGTGTCGCCCTCCTCATCGACTTTGGTGGAGCATTTCTTGTTTGGGTCGACCCAAAGGACGGCGTACGGCCTGTTGGGGCCGTGGCGCCAGTTGACGTTCTTGAGGTCCTTGGCGGAGGTGATCGTCACTTCCACTTCGTACCGAGAAGCCATCGGGAAGAGGGGTAAACTGAGAATTTTCTAGAAGATACAGAAAGACAGAAGACGCTGTTGGAGGAATAAAGGTAAGAGGCCATCGGGTATTTATATAATGAAAGAAATGAAGCTTAAGGACTAAGCATAGTGCCATCTATGGTAATGTGGGTGTTGTTGGACGGGTGGCGGTTTCTTACTGGTGGAGGTGAGTTTGAGAGCCAATGGGATGAGGGTAAGCGAACGTGCCTTCGGAGGTCAGTTTGGGGGAGGCGAGTTCAAGGGAATGTGCTTCTGGCTTTTGCGTATGTAACGTAATTGGGCATCAGCGAGTAGATCGTGCCACGCGGGACTGACACGGTATTGGATTTTTTCGGCATTTTTCAAGGCAGTGGATGTTTGTGGTTTCTACTTTTTAGTTGGAAGGGGGTTGTCACTTATCAGTATGCCAAGCCCATTGCACTTTTGAAATTTCCTAAGAGCCCCTTTGTACCCAAAAAAGAAAAATATATAAATAAAAATTTTCCTTTTGGGCCAAAATTAATAGAGTCCATAACTACGTACAGATTACGGGGTGCAAGGCAAATGCCAAAGTTCGTCTTCTCCAATCTCCATAACCATAACCATGAACCCTTTATTGTATGTATTGAAAAGACAAACAAATGGTACTGGGCCATGCTAAACTAATTCACAGAAGCACGCTGGTCATTTCTGAAAGCAACAGGGCATTGCATTTCTTGATTGTATGTTTGCAACTCTCAACAGAAAACGAGCTTTCCCTCAGCTTCATTGAAAAGATAAAAGATTCACTTTGCGTGGGGAAGAGTATAAAAGAAGAGAAATGCGAACAAAGACATTGTAGAATTTCTTTAGATTTTTATGCGTTGTGAGAGTGACGTTTCAGTTTCCTTGGAGAATTTTACTAGATTATTGTGAGCAGTGAGAGTGAGATGACGTTACGGCGAGGAACTGACTACAGAATATTGTCAAATCTTTTTGAAGGACCAATGTTGCATTATTTGAGGCCCACTTCCCATTTGGGCTTACAAGCCCATCCAATTGGCTAACAGTGATACATCCACCATAATCCGTTACTTGCACTTCACAGCTTCCCTGTCGACTTTTGGGATCGTGTCTGCCGAAAGGCCGCCGATCAACAACAGTTATAATTTTTTTTTTTTACGAATTAATATAGTATAATTTAATTAATTAAATTAAAATTTTTTAATTTATATAATTTATTTTTATTATTTTATATTTTTATTAAATTAATTAAATTATGTCACATTAATTTATATAAAATAAATTTATGTAAAATTTTGTGATTATTTTATCACTCATAAACAATGTAAGTCTCGAAAAAACTCATCTTGCATAGGCTGAAGCAAATGCCAGCATAGTTGCTGGTCTTATGCCGCTATCGGTAGATCAAACAGTCTTCATTCTCTAATGTATGAGAGAGATAATGAGAGATAAAACTCATGATTGATAACCACACTATACTCAATCTATAAGATGGGGACGCCCGGAGTTGTGATTTGGTGGCTATTGTTGCTTATAAAAACCCAATATTTTAGAGAAACTGAGTTATTTTTCTTTTCCTGTAAAAACTAAATACCACTATTTAGAGTTATTATGACTTGATTACGTTCTTAAGTTCTACACGGATTTACTTCAATATTTTATTTTTCTTTTCTTGTAAAAACTAAATGCCACTATTTAGAGTTATTATGACTTATTACGTTCTTAAGTTTTACACGGATTTTCTTCATTTCTTTGAACTTTTCCTTTTGCAAGTACCATTCCAAGAGGAGAGATTTGATGAGAAGAAAGTTTATTATTTAATCTCTAAACGATCAAGAATACACGCACACACTTATTACAAAATTAATAAAACACACATACAAATCCTTACCCTACACATCAACTCGTTCGCTGAAATTATTTTTGTATTTCTTATATGTCACATTTAAGTTTGTACTCCCAGTATCAATCAATGTGCTTTTCCGTAAAGTTCACGGTGCACCCATGACGCAGAATCATTATTATTGTTTTTGCTCTCAAAAATTGATGGGATGATTAAATTCAGAACAGAACACCCGCGTCCAGATTCTTACGCCATAGCCTTGTTTTCACAAATTCCCAGAACAATACATTTATAACAAAATTCAAAACGATAATCAAATGAAAAGACGGATCCATTGAACACAACAAACACACTTCAATATTGGATCATAATGTTTCCTAACCAAACACATCCCTTTTCCCCAACAAGAAAGCAGAAATTGAGAAAACGAGCCCACGTGGTTCTTTAATCAACTGTCTCCTAACCCAATTGTTGCCAAATAACCACGTAATTGTTGCACTAAGACAAAAATAGGGACACAAACTCTACTGAGAAAACACAACAAATCTAAAGCTCATCGAACAAAAATATAGTGTCTGGCGTTTGTTTTTGTGCTGTCTGCTGTTGATGCCTCGTATTGCATCTCGAAGTTACATTAATTTGACACCTGTAACTCTTTCCGTTTTCATCCGCAGTTTGCTCTTGCTGATACAATGAACCGCTTTGTTCTTCCTTAATGGAACGAAATAATCTTTCATCCTTCCAAGAAAACATTTTGCACAAATCGAAATATATTTAGAACATGACATATGCTTTCGACGTTAGAAATATTTTCTAGACGGAAAATTTCATCTAATTTTTTGTTAATGTATTGCCGTGCTTGTAACTTTATATTTTTGCTTGTTTTTTTATCTTAGTTGTTACAACATATAGATAGATATATACTGATCTGCCACTCGGCCATTACTTTCACAATTGTGAGGGCACTGATTCGAGTATTCATGACTCAATCTCGTTTAATTAAAGTATAATTGCGTGAACTCAATTTATAATTTTTTTTTTCCTTGTGAAACGTGTGTAGAGCAAAAACATCTCTCATTTATGAGAATTATTTATCTAAACATATATTTTGTACAGTTTAATGTAATATTATATATAATTATAAATATTTATATATTTATTTATTATAATAATAATTATAAATATATGATATAATATCAATAGTTTGATGTATAATTGATCAAACCGAGAAATTGAAGTCTCATTCGTATTATTATTGAGAATGGGATAAAGAAATTAAAGAATTTTATATCATGAACTTTGTACTACGCGTACCATTTCGACATGCTCTTATATACATATATACATACATATATATATATCACCGATCTAGAATCCGTTGAAAATTTTGAATACACACGCTGTGAGTCTAGTTTTGAAATATACGTTAATTGGAGGCGAGCTTTCTTATCCCGAACATGTAAAAAGATACATCTACTTTTTAGGAGGTATTGAAAAAGTAGATCATGTTTATATCATTTGCAGGGTACTACAAAATCACGCCGTGTGTTCACTAGTTCACGTTTGCCCTACGTTCGTGTGTGTGGTCTCTCTCTCTCTCTCTCTCTCTCTTTTTGGGTCTCTCTTGGAAGTTCTCTGTATTTATTAATTTATTTGCGAATTTACCGTTCGAAGAAGAGGGTAGTCCTGTTTCGTGGCAATGAGAGGGACCAGGGTGTTTAGTGCAGGCTGCCGTGAATAAAAATAATGTTGCCTTGGGAATTTTGCTTTGCTTGCTGAGTCTTCAAAGTCATTAATGAACACCCAACAGTCGCTTTCTCCTTTGAAATTTTGAAACTTCAGATTTTTCAATCTCAAAATTTATTATGTATGTTCCTGTCTTTATTGTCCTGTCCCCAGGCCCTCCCCACTCTCGCTGTCTTTCTCTGTCTCTAACGTTGCATATAATTAATCACTATTAGTCTTTGCTGTGATAAGATAAATTTTATATCTCCAGAAACATCTTCAAGTAACACGTTTCTTGATCTGATGTGAGCGAGATTCATTTCAAACCAAAAATTTGTTCAGGGTGTTTTAGATATAAATTTAAGTTGCACGTTGACTGCTGATTTATGATACTGTGTATTTAAGATCTAGTTTTTTTTGATTTATTGACATATTACAATAAGAGTTCTATTGGTAATTTATAATAAAAAATTAATAAAAAATTTTATTACGACACAGCTAGAATATTTATTCTCACTTAATATTAGACGAATATCTATTCTATTCATAATTCAGAGAATTAAATAAGTCTCTATTAAGAGGGTAGTCGAGTTTCAATTATTACCTAATTATTTTATAATAACCAATAATCACAATTGTATGTTTTAAAATTTTGTGAAAAAAATAGATGAGGCTATAATTCAAATCCATAAAACTTAACTATAGAGGTCTCAGGTTTCATTATTTGGGTTACTTAAAAGTATAATAATAATAACTCAGTGCATTCATATGGTAAGGGAGCTTTTTAGCAACTTCCAGGGTGTAACGGGGAGGCAAATTGAATATTCAAAGTAGATGATAATAGGATTGGTGGGCAGAGGGAGACTCAAAGAGCGGAGAGAGCATCTGCTCCCGTTTCTCTATGACTATGAAAGTGCTCTTTTTTATTCTTTTTTTCTCTCACTTTCGATATCAAATTAGACTTTAAACAAAAACTAACACACTGCTTTCTTACCATTCAAAAGTACTTTCTCAAAAGCAGAATGTTTGCCAGAAGAGTGGTGATTTACTCTGAGATCATCATATGCTTGGTCATTTACTTGCAGTCTTGAAGACTTGAACAAAAAGAAAAAGGTTTAATTAAAGAAGCTTTGGCACAACTTTCACTGCTCTTTCTTAAAAATAAAACCTGTTGGACTTTAGTAAGCTCTCTTACTAGTAATCAGTTAAATGTTATTTCAAGTAATAACATATGGATCCTTGTATGCTCATGTTATTGTCCTTTTTTTTTCTTGGTTCATTTTGTATCTAGATAGGTCCCTCTCCCTATGGAAATGAACAAATTAATGAAATTTAGCTTATAATATTTAAATATTGACAAATGGAGTTTAAGGGTATGTAGATTGTCACCTAAATTAAAAGGGTTTTGCTAGTGGTGAGCACCAGTTCAGATCAATTCGATTTCAAAATGAATTAAAATTTTTAGTTTAGTTTAGTTTGAAAATTTTTATTCCGTTTGGTTTCGGTTTTAAGCTATTTAGTTTTTTTAGTTATAAAACATTGAACTAAAACTAAAAAAAAAAAATGAATCAAACTAAATTTTTTTGGATCCGATCTAGTTTGTCCCACCCTAAAGGCCATGTGGTATTTTTTTAATTTCAATTTTTTTTAATTTTTTCTATTTGGTTTCCATATTTGAAATTTGAAATTGAAAATTAAATTAGAGTATTTAATCTTATATCAAAACAACATGTTTGATTTTTTAAAAGAAAAATATTAAATCAAACTAGAAATATTTTAGTTCCTGTTTATTCTATCGGAACCCTAGTTTTTGCATTAAGTTTAGAACGAGGTAAGGACCTATATAACGCAAATGGAAAAAATTATGGCTCAAATAAGAAATCACTAAAATTTAGGGGGTTTTCTGTTATTAACCAAAGCGTTTGTTATGACTAATCTCCAATTGACTCTCTCTCTCTCTCTCTCTCTCTCTCTCTCTCTCTCTCTCTCTCTCTCCAAGAAAGATTATTGAGTCTTAGCCTGGCCGAAAAGGGGCTTGGGGAACAACCATTCTCTTCAGACATTAGTTGGTTTTAGTTTTGAAACCAAGGCAGCAAGTTTCTTTGACAACATGATATGATCAATACTTCAATAGGCAAAATGTTCCTTTTTTTTTTTTTAATAGCCAGTTGTAGCCCTATACAGACCAAGACCAAACCCAAAACCCCAGCAAGAAAGCGAATGCAAACAGAAAATAGATTGCAATCCAGTGAAGTCATTTGATTTTCAGAATCCGTGAAATGATATCACACATTTGATATGATTTGAACGGCTAGCTCATAACCATTCAAAGGTAACATCATTATGATCTGCAGAACTCAAATTAGAATAATAAAAAAAAAAGAACCAAAGATCCCATCTCAGAATTCCTTTCAAATTTTTCATAATGACCCATCATCAATATACAAAAGACAATAACAAGTAACAGCAACAGCAGCGACAAACAAGTGATTCTATTTCACTCAACAGCCATCATCATAACCAAACGTGACCAGTAACAATAACACAACAACCCTACGCTAGCCTTTCTCTTTTTTCTTTTACAACAACAAACAACAACAAGTTACGAAGTTGTCCTGTGCAACAATGTTCCTTTTCCCGTCTATAGATTTCAATTTGATTGACAAACAGTTTCTTCTATTTTTTTCCCGCTTAAATTCTTTCTTCATTGGATTTTCTTGCTGAGAAGAACTCTGAAGATGATGAATCGTTGCTGAATCTTGAAAACAGAGATGAATCTGGAAACAATTGAAAGATAGATGTCAGCGTTAATAACATTGTTGAGCTAAATTAGGGTAACAAATAAATTCAAAATCTTGTAGCTAATTTATGCAGAAACATGTATATACCTCTAGAAAACAAACTGCTGAAAGTCTCTTGTGAAGAACAACTTGTAGATCTTGATAACGAAGAAGAATCTGATGCAACAGATACAGAAAATTGAATCCAATCAATTCGAGTTAACAACCCAATTTTAAGGATTTAGTTAAAAAATAAGGATTTATTACCTCTAGAGTTGAAAGAGTTTTTGCAATGAAGAATGGCGCTTTGAATCCCATCATGCTGAAGGAGCAACGAGTCATCTCTTCTGGCCGGCGACAGAACTGCAGCAGCCGAAACCGATTTGCTCTTGCTCAGATGCTTAAACCCCGCCGGAATATTGCCTTTCTTCTCTTTCTTCGCCGGAGATGCTGTTGGAGAAGAAGAAGAAGCCTCCGTTATCTCCTCAGGAAATCCCATCTTGTCATTCTTCTTGGAAACTCTGACATACAGTGGCTTGAACAGCTTCAAGTATTTCTGTATCACATCTTTTGAAAATCTCTTTGACGACGACGACAACGACGAAGAGTCGGTATTGATGCTTTCTTTGTGTTTTGTTCTTCTCAAACTTGAAACTCTTGTGAACATTGAAAGATTTGGAGCTTGTTCAACTCTGAACTTGATTGTGAAGCGCTTGTTCTGTTTTCTTGATGACTCTGTTTTCTCTGTTTTCCCCGTTTTCTCTGTTTTCCCCGTTGCCATTGATTTGGGTTTCTTGAATACAGCCACCCGAAGCTTTGGAGCAGATTTAAGCAGTGAGATTGGAGACTGGGGCTTTAAACTTGATCCTGAGCTTGAGCTGGGCTCGATTGGCAAGATCTTTCTTTTGGACAAGACATCAGTGGAAGACAAAGAGGAAAGCGTTGCGGTTGCTGTCTGTTGTTGGCTCTCTTTGTTGTTGTGGGTGTTCTTTTTGTTGTCGCAATCAGAAACAGTGAGCTCCAACTCAAAGAAGGAGTCATCCCCTTCATCCAACTCGCTCTCCGAACAAACTACAAGACTAGGAGCAGCTTCAACTTCAATGGCGGAGGTGGTGGTCTCATTATCTTCATTAAGGGTTTGATCTTCTTTGATGGTGGGTCTCCAAAACTTGAGAAAGCCGAGAGTTTCCATCGTGACTGTTGAAACTCGAAAGAGAGAAAAAGAGAGACTAAATACAGATGGTCTTTGTTTCTTTTTCGGAATGTTTTGGTGGGCTTTTTATATTTGGTTTGAGAGAAAGAGAAAGCGAAGGAAAAAGAGTGAGGTTTTTGAGAAATTTAAAGGCCAAAAAAAAAAATAAATAATAAATAAAAGAGAAAGTACTTTTGCACTGCGTTTTATGGTTGCGTATTGCAGAACTGAAAATGGTGTTTCCTGAAGTAGCCGAGAGGCTGATAATGAAATAAGCAGCTTTCTTTTGATTCGGGTGTAAATATCATTAGCATCCCTTGATTTTTTTCATAATAACAATTTGATTTCCTCTGGAACTTGGTATTCAGATGCTGACAATTATATACTACAGCTTAAAAATCATGCCAAAAGAAAGTACTCCTGAGGCACTGCGGTTTTTAATTTTTGGTTCCCACAATGAGGACTAAAAAGTTAATATTTTTGAAGGAATGCAACTGAACTGTTATTATGAAAGAGTGGAGGGTGTTGCCATTCAGACATCAAAAAGTTACATACCTGATTAAATTATGTACCCAGAGTTTGTTCTGTACGTTTGGTTTAGTTGTTGTAGTTTAGTTGGCCACAGACTGAACACGTGAATATCAATGTATAACACATTTTTCTTTTATTATTTTCTTGATTTGTAAGAGAAGAAGAGAGAGAGAATCAAGTCGGAATTCAAAGAAATTGGAGGAGAAGACGAGTGTGGCACAGTCTATAAAGCTGAGTCTCTTACTTGGACTACGTATACACACACACACACACACACACACACACACACACATCTTACGGAAAGCCTGAGGGCAGAACTCTTCTTCAGTCTTGTCTCAATTGTGTGCAAAGGGTGTATTATTAGACCCACGCGCACTCATATCAATTTCTTTCAACACATTTACTACCTTCATTATTATTTTTCTCAAATCCCCAATAAAAATAAGAAACGTTTCTTTGGATGAGATTGTTGGCATTATGTGGAGTGATAATATCATTTAATGTTTAGTAGGGAATGGCATTATTTTTCTTGCATTTAGTGACATTGCCGTTTACTTTGGAACACCAGTTGGCTGAGTTAGGGTGAGTATCATCGTTTTTTAGTTCGATTTGAAAAATAAGATTTAAAGAATAAAAAAGATAACAAAAAATTAAGTTATCTATAATTACAAAGATAACAACATTTAAAAATAAACCGTCTCCATCTTTAAATTAGGGACTATCTTATTAATTAAGTTTTGTTAATAATTTTATTGAACTTACTTGATAAATTAATAGAACATTGTGAAATGGAAATCAAAGCGAAGTACTTCTAAATTCTAAACATTATCAAGAGTTAAAACAAAAGAATTAATATGAATATAATATGAGACAAATTATGGGATATGAGAATATTAAATTTTCAATGAACAAAGTTGTGTTCAATTATATGGTTATATTATTTTACCATAAGTTTCGTTTATTTATGCTTTGAAATCTCTTTGTCTTGGCACTAATCATTCATAAACAAAAACTTATTTTGACTTTTGTTATGCAACAAGTTAAACAAACTTATTAGATCCTTTTTACTGTCTGCCAAAGTTATCAAAACCAAAATTAGAATTTAGAAAGCCAAAAAGAAAAAGAAAAGAAAAACAGAATTGAGAATCAATTTATTTTTTGGAAGCGCGTGAGTGAAGAGTTTTGGAATCTAAAATGATATCAAGTTATGAAATATTTTTGGTGTAAATACAAAAGCCATGAGAGCAGAGGGATGAGAAACTTCCAAAAAGAGGTGAAAAAAGAAAAACAAAGAGAAAAAGGCCAAAAAGAAAAAGACTCAAAAAAACAAAAAGAGTGAGGAGACGTAAGGTAAGGTCATGTTAATAATAATAAAAACAGAGGGCACTTTTGCTTTATGGGGCACAGTCTTAAAAAGATCTGCTTAAGTCAGAATAAATTGGTTTTAACAAGGCAAGAAATTGGGGCAATTGGGTTCACGCATGACCCTATGAACCCTACTTTTTAAGGGCTTTAACTTCTTTAAATTCTAGTGAAGACGGACCAAGTTTCTCATGCTATTAAAAGGTTTGACTTGTAGCTGTGACTTGTGGAGTGATTTTTATTTATTTATTTATTTGTTTGTTGCCCCTTTCGTTTCTTTTTCAAAATGGTCCAATTTTTGGATAAGGGAAAGAAAGATAAACAAAAAGATTTTAGCCCCGTTGCCTCAAAGGGAGAGAGGGGTGAAACAAACCCCCAAAAAAAGGGAGATTTTTGTGGCTTGTTGTATTTGAATTTTAATAAGAAAGAGGAAAATTTGATAGTGATGAGTGATGTTGATAATAATTGTGGTTGTTAGTGGTTTTAGTTTTAAGAGGAATTTAAATCAAGCGGGCGTACAAATTGTTTATGCGCCCACGTATGCATTTATGTTAAAAGGGACCAATGATTGTGTAATTAAAATGTGTGATTGGCATTGAATGTATCTCATCAAATTTTCAAACGAAAGATTTATTATTTTTGTCACTTGTTTTGATTTGGAGAAAACCACCAAGGCCCCTTATTTTTTCAAAATTTTTATTATCCACCCCACTGTTTCAAAACATACCAAAACGCCCATATGTCAAGAGGGATTTAAGTGTTGAAACATTAGAGCGTGAAGTCAAATTTTGAAGGAATACATATAAAGGGGTTTGGTAGTTTTGCCCCTTTCGGTTTATCACTTGATATTTGTATGATTCTAGCCTTCATTAAGGCTTGTCCAAGCCATGTAAATATGTAATGATGATCACTTTGATTTCAACGAAACCTAATTGGTCTCTTTCTTTTTGTTTGCTTTTTCAAGGATTATTCTCACAATTTTCACAACATTCATTGACACAACAATCCAAATGTCATGCAATTTCTCTCTAGTCTTTCATGTTTATGGTGTGCACGTCGGCGCACACAGCTTTCTTTAATCTTTTATGTATTAAGCCCTCGTTCGTCCCCTCAAGCTGACTTTAATTTCTTTTTCCTTTCTCTTTTTTATAATTTTTGAGATTAATTAATATAATATGAACCCTAAAAAAAATATAAAAACTTGAGCTGACCCAACCAATAATATATGATTATATTCACAATGATGATGTATATCACCAACATTTTTTTCCACCTATTAAAACTTTTATTTGGACTCGCAACTTTGCAAAATCCTACTTTATTCTTGTCCCACAAATTTGGAATTAGATACCAATTTAATTTAAAAACATTTTTTTCCTTTGCCTTTCTTCAATTTTGAAAGAAGGTGATGTCTATTATACATTAGTTGTAACAAACAACCTTTAGATATGGGTGGTTGATTTTTTTTTTTTAAATTCAATTGATGAAAATAATTTTAAAGTAAAACGAGGTATGGGTAATAGCAATTTTACAAAATATAAATTATTTTTAATTATATATTTACTTATTTTTCAAATAAATCCTTGTTGATTTTGTAGAACTAAATAATTTTGTAATCCACATATATTTGAAACTTTTTAATTTTTTTCCTATATTTTTATAAAAATTTAAATGATTATCATATTTATAAAAATCTTCAAATTTTGAGTATATATTTACATCTATATTTATAATTTCTTCTCTCTCTTAAGAGTCCCTCTTAAGACATGGATTAGATTTTTTGTTTTCTTTATTCTACACACACGCACAATTATCTAATTTATTTTTCTGTCCTCAATATATACCAACAATGCTTTCACATAGATCTTGTAAGTTAAATTTAGCATTCTTAATTATAAGAGATATTATACATTATAAATATCTTATAAATCTAATGAATTTTTAGAAAATTGTAAAATGAATAAATTACTAAAGCCTTTAATAATTTCATAAAATATACAAAATCAATAAGTTACTATCTTCTAGTTACAGGCCAAAAGAATTTTTCCATAGAAGATTTCAAACTCTTGTGATCAATGGTTCAAACATGTGAAAACATAATTAGTTAAATTGAGTTTTACTATTTTTATAAAAATAAATTAGGAAACCCAATATTTATAAATGATATAGAAAGCGCAAATGAAATATTATAAACTAATAATTTTAATGAAAAAAATATAAAAAAATTAAAAATTAGGAAATCAAATGAGTAAAAACTTTAATAAAGTTAAACAATTAATAAAGGATTTCAACATTTAAGATTAGGGTAAATATAATGAATAAAATTTTAATAAACGTAAGATTTAACAAGCCAAATATTTAATTAAATAAATAGAAAAAATTATTGAGCAACTTAGTATTAAATTTGCTATAAATATAAATGGAAAACCTCAAGAAAATTGAAGTACTAATAATGTTTTTTGGTTGCAGCTTGGGGCTTAAAATAAAATTTAAAACTTATTGACTTTTTTTACAATTATTATATTTTTTAAGGATTTAAAAATTTATAACTACAACGTACAGCTAATGTAAGATAAGCATTGTCCTAAAAAAATGATAATTTTATTTTTATTTTTATTTATTACTTTATTTTTTCCGCTAAAATCTCCATTCTTACATTTATATCATTCCACATTAATGTATATGAATGTGCTATATAAACAATATATGCACACAAATTTTTTTTCCCTCGTAATTGAATTAAACTCGTATACCAACTTAAAAATTATACAATTTGAATTTAAAAAGATGCCAACATGACTTTGAATTTATATATACATATATTTACATAAATGACGTAAGTCTTATACTTAATAATTTTTCAATTAGGAATTCTTGGTCATTTTAAAATAAAAGATAAACTAACCTAAAAGATAAAGAACCACAAATTTCGCATTATATGTGTGTGTGTGTGTGTGAGTTTTAATATGCTTAAAAATCCATGGATGAAAATTCACTCGTCTTATACTTTAGTCTCCCTCAAACTCAGTTTTCCAATCAAAATAGTCTGCTATATAGGACATGTTCATTTCTCTTTCAATAGTGAATTGTCGCAATATGTTAGGTGACTTTTGGCGCCTTCATAGGAATTCATAAATTGTTGGCTGGTCAAATTATTCATCAAAAGAATTTTTGTGGATGTGGGGTTTTTATGTTTGTACGAATTGATACATTCATTGGTTAATTAATCATTAAATAATTTTATCCTGTTAGCAACTATTTGCTAATCAATGCTAGCTTGCTATTTCGTGAAAGAGATGTAAATCAATTGTGCATTGTAGCTACTTTAATTTGCTAAAGAAACTTAACTTCATCCTTTGCTTTTTGTTGCGCACGTTTGTAAAAATCCTATGAAGCATTCAAAGTATTAAGTGACTAACTTTATTTATGGGTAAAAAATTATCCCCATAATTGAACATAATTGAATATAGTAACGTCGACTTTATGTTATTATAAATCTTCTCCTTTTTCCCATCTCTCTCATTAGTATTATTATTTTTTATAATATTATATCACAAATTTACTAATATCTATAAAGACTACTTAGAGCAATTGTGTATGACAACCAAGCCGTTGAATCTAGCCTTAAATATTTAGCTAAGACATTGCCCAGCCTACTTTTTTGAATGGGCAGTGGGCCTGTAAGGCTTTCCATTGAACGTTTGAATTACAAGTGAATTACAAGTGAAAGGTGGGTCATACTTTATTGACAGAATGGGGTGTTATCAGAATATTGGTGATCTACTTTCGGCATCACAAATGCTTCCCCAACTCGTCGATACACCCATATTTATGCTGTAGCAGTACCATTTACCCGAGCTGGTGCAATCAGAAAACGAGTGTGGAGCTTTTAGTACCACGCTTGCGTAACCCATACGCGTTGGCCCATTTGATTGCGCCATAATGCCCAAACCGATAAGGATTTTCTCTTTTTTTTTTTTAATTAGGAAATATAAATATATTAAAAATCAAATGAATAAATTCCAGAAAATTCAAATATCAATGCAAATTGTATTTATTTAATTTAAATTTGTCATTTGAGTACGCTCAAACACCTCTAAAACAGAAAACAGAAACAAGGATAAATGGGTGATAATAAACTACAACACCAACATTAACAAAACATTGGTTTCTCAAAAACTTGAACAATTCTTGTCTCTAATCCTTCTTCTTCAATGCACCTTTGGGAATTCGACTCAAAACCTTCTTCAAAACCTTTTCGTCAAAGACTGCATATTGCTTCTTGATTTCAATCGTTGCCTTCTCACTGAATGAATCAATCTTGTCCTCGTATTTCTCATAAATCACGGGCACGGTGTGTAGCAAAACAAATACTGTTTCAAAAGAACGATGTAAAAGATACAAACACTTCAGCAATAATGCTTCTGCAATCCATTTAAGAAAATAAGCCATTAAAACTAATGAGGGTTACTTACCAATGTAGAATAATGTCAAGAAGTTGCACCAATTACCAACAATAGACAAAAGCCATAAGCCAGCAATGACCTAAGCAAGAAAAGGGCAGTAGCATGAAGAGTACAGCTGCAATAACTTCATAATGGATGCAAGGCATCGATTCACTAATAAAGATAGACTGTGAGGTTAACAAAAAAGTTTTATCAAAAAGCTTTATCCACAAGTATGTTTTTGTCACAGAGTGATTCCAAATAAAAGCATGCTTTATAAAACAAACAAAGACATTGCACCACCCAAGGAAGCACCGATGGCCATAGGCAAAAAGCAAATGCACAAAGAATAAAGCAGAAAGAAGGAACATACACCAAGAAACTTCTTCAAGTCCCTTCCAGATGCAATTTCCCGCAGGACAGCCAAGGCTCGGTTGATCTCATACCTCAATGCAGAGGCGAATTCAAGGACAAACTTCTCAGGAAGTGTAACAACTGGAATCTCTGGTGGTGACCTGGTAGAAGGACAAACTAAAATGAAGACCATAAAGAAATTGCATTGGAGATTAACTTATAGAAGGAATATCTAACTCCATACTTGTTGATAAATGTGGATGCATTGGACCACAGGAAGAGAACAGCCAGAGAGAGAATTGATATATGGCAGACCAAAGTAAGTAAATGGTATTCCAGCAATTCGAAGAGAATCCACATTGCAGTGGCCCCTCCGAGCACACTAGCAGAGATTTTCTTGTTCCTCCATAGGAAAATATCAGCAGCTGAGAAAAAGATATACCCAAGACTAAGAAAAAAGCTTACGACGTATAATGCATACACTACTATGGCACTGGTGTGTGTATCTACAAAAGAGTGACGAGAGTTACATGATCCCTGCACATCCTTTAAGCTCAAATAAAGCATCAATCAATTAAAAGTCTCCCAGCTGATCCCAAGATTGGCTTCCAATATGTGAACTCCATATGCTATTCGAAAATCCACAATGGCATTATCCTCACTATACAAAACCATATGCTAACGATCTTCCTCAAAAGTATCATATTCAGTAAAATTACCAAAATGTTAGCGCACTTAACAAATATCCGTAAAACCCTAAAATGCAACAACACTATAATCATAAACTAATTTCATCCTAAATGTCCTCAAATTTTTTCCCCCTTCATCAATATTTAAAATCGTGAAAAAAATGGAAGAAATAGTTCATTTTTTTAAAGCTCCCCTGAAGTGAATCTCAGACAAGTAACCAATAAAAAACAATAAAGCAACCTCAGATCGTGCATTTTACTGAAATAACCAATGAACAAAGAGAGGAAAAAGAGGGTACGTTTTCCCGCTCCGAGGACATGGTGAATAGGTTTTTCTCTGCCAAAGAGCCTGAATACTTTGGACTTAACGGCGTCAATAGACGGCGGCTTGTCGTCATCGGAGTCAGATGACGACGAGTCGTGGCCGTGGATCTTATCCTTGATCTTCTCCATCAGTGATTTGTCGGCTGATTCGTGCTCAGGTGCCTGTTCCGCCATGGATCTCGCCGCCGAGTAAGCGCCGATGAAAACGAATTGAAAAATCGACTAGATTCTAGAACGAGAGAGAGTGAGATTCAGTGAGAGCAAGAAATGCGTTTCGGCTTGCTTTTGAGCGTGACGATTTTTACAGGTGAACCTGGTTATGAAATCTCGGCCGTTTAAATTTTCTACTTAGTACGAATCTCAGGTTCGGATACAAGGCTCGTAAGTTTGGTATAAAACGGGAAACGAGGGAAGGCCACGTGTTAATTCAAAAAGATTACGAGCGAATCTAGGGTTACGCCATTGTGATGGCTGTGACTGCTGCCAGTCATAAATCGTTCTTCTCTTTATGATTTTTCTTTTTAAAGTAAAAACTCGCAGCTAGTTGCAATTAAAGTAAAATAATTGATTATAAGAAAATAAATTAGAGTTTTGAATAATAAAATTATCTGAAAAGATTCAAATAAAAATTATTTTTAACTTAAAATTTATAAAATTAGCTATTGTATATGGTAAGTATTTTTTAAAAAATAAATATTTATCAAACATAAAATTTGTTTAGAATAATTATGCCAATTAGTAATATCGATTAATTGTATTTTTAATTTACATCATTTCCTAAAATACAAAAAATTAATATATAATATTCTTTTTTAATTTAATTTTATTTCCTGAAAATTAAACATTACTTTATTTTTTTGTTTTATATTCACTTTATTTCCTGAAAATTATATAAAACGGCTAATTTATGAGGATGCTAAAACGTGATGGCTATCGTCAAAATTCAAAATTTAAAAACCAACGGTGATAAAGTTGGGTGTGGTGGACGAGGCCGGAGATAAATTCTTCGTCCCGCGGCTCGAGGCTCTATAGACGTTAAACTTAACGACTCCCGTTCGCTTTGCTGAGGACTTTAGGGTGACGCCGTTCACACACAGTATATTCTACGTGGACCCTACGTATTGCCGTCCAGTTGATTCCCCCCGTCTGGTGGCTTACGTGGCATCTCATGATTGGACACGCTTTAATGTAAAGGGCAAAAAAAAAGAGAATGCATAGCCAGGCGACACGCGTCTCTAAATATTAGAGGCCGATGAGGAAGTAACCAAAAGTGAAAAATAATTAGAAAATTAAAATTTTGAACGTCGTATGTAATTGATTTATATTGAATATATTTTAACGCATGAATACGATAAATAACAGCACTAGATTTTTATGCATGACTCCTTTTTTGAGGTTTTTGCGATTAATATATTTATCATAATTTAGAGTCCAGTCTATTCGCAATCTAGAAACATATATTTATAATAAAATTTTAAGAAACAGGACAATTCCTTAGTTAAATAAATAGAACTAAAAGAATTAGTAAAAATAACGTACAAATAGAGAGATCTGCATTTTCTGACAAATTGTCGATAACGTGCATGGCACTGAGATTCAACAAGGTGTTTTCTAGTAGGATTTAAATGAAATCACTCAGCGGCAAGAATCAATCAAAATTCTCTTGCTTCCATGAAAATTATTCGTTTTTTCAATCGATATCGAATATCTACAACTAACGTTGTTATTGTTATTACTTTATTTTGATAACATCCCCAGAATCAACAACCCAGCTCAAAGGCAATAACTAGCTAGCTAGATGAAGTACGTAAAGGAAAAATTGACTAATATGGACAAGATGCATAATAAACGATTCAGTAACAATCATCTTTATTTGAACAGAAGTATCACAAAATTGGTAACCGATACCTGTTTGGATTTGCAAGAGATGAAGCTTGAATTGCGGCTGAAAAAGTCCATATCATCGAAAGCTTCTTTGCTTTGAACGAAAAACAAAGTTGGGGCTTATTTCACTGATACAACATTTATGCTTGAGCATATGCCGGAATAAAGGACCTCTTAAAGAATATGCCTTACGTGTTTACGAACAGTACGCATGTTTTTGACTAACAAAAAGCAGAAGTTGTTGGATCCATCTCTATAGTAAATGGAATATTGAAAATGCGCACAAATCTTTTGAGTCATGACGGAATTGACCCATTCGCAAACTTACAGCGGTACATGCATAAATAATACGAGTTATAAGTTCAGTTTTTTAAATCTTACCGGAGACAAACCAGTGAAAATGATGTCCAAGAAGATCAAATACAAAACGTGAATTGACAAATACACAAATACAAGCATTCATGACGACTAGCCATTTGAGTTAAAAACTGAATCATTTTCTAAATGACTCAGCTAACTCGGCTAGCTAGGACAGCAAGTGAACATCCACCTTCACGCAGAGTCCCCATAGCTTCTCCTTTCAGTGCCCTAATACCTTCGCGAATCAGTCTAGCTTTCCCGTTGTCTGAGTTCATCAACTCTGTCGCCCGCTCCTTAACTCACCTGCATTCACTCAACCCATCTTCTGACCCAGCCACTGTTAAAGAATCTCTAATCTCTTCCACCGAAAACGCCCTGCCTATTAACCATTAATTTGATCGCCAGTAGAAGGCCAGGCTATCACAGGCACACACCATCACGCACAGGTTCTAGCAGCGGGTTCCACCCGCAGTGAGTCACAAACCCATCCACCGAGTCATGACTTAGTGGACCCACTTGGGGAGCCCACAATGATTTAAACCCCCTATTTAATTCTCTCAATTATTTATTTCTCAGCATCCGCAATTTTTGGCGGAATAAAAACCCCAAGAACCCAACAACGCTCCACTTTTACCGCATGGCCATTTCTTTCAAAACCTTTATAAAAATAATTTAAAACACAATTTTATTTTTGTCGAAACATTAATATTTTTGTTATCATTCGCGGCTAGAATTGGGCCTGTGCAATATAGAGGCGGCATTTACTCTCCGTATGGGACGCATCTGCCATCTTTCAAAGCTCTGAGAGCTCTTGTTTCGAATGTGTTTATCATGATTCCTGAAGATTCTGCCATTTCTATTGCAGCGTCGATCACGTTCTTGAATTCCAGCTTTATTTTGCTCTAATGGGTGACGAGTCAGGAACATCAAGAATCATTTGAGGATCTTTCAAGCCATTTGTAATTTCATAAGTATTGGGAAGATACAGAACTTGGGCTAGCCCCGATGCGCCGCTGGTGTAGAAGAAGTCAGTGGGGATATTGGGACTGGAAGACACTTGCAAAGCAACTTTGTGAAAGAAGTCGATGAATAGGGTCTTGAGGTTTGATGTTTTTTAATGGATTATTAGGGTTTTACGGAGATTAGATTTATTGAGCAGAGCTAACTAGCCACGCAATCTTGTGACTTCAGCAAAGGATGGGTGGAGAGTTATGTCAAGCTGATCGGATATTACCGTGAGAAGGTGGTAGAAGAATGATGCCGGAGTAGTGGTAGAGACGGCGGAGATGTAGTTAGAGGTGTTGCCGGCTATAGCTGTTGGAAAGGTGGAGATTATGATGGTGATGAAGAAATAAGGGTGATGGGTGAGTATTAATTTGCCTAATTTAATCACGAAGATTAATACTTAAAATTTAATAAATTATTTATTTTATAATTTTTAATAAAAAAGTTTTTAGAAATTTTTATAAAAATAATTTATTTTATTTTAATAATAATTTTTAAAAATAGATAATAGGTTATTTTTTATAAGTTACTTATTAAGTAAGTTAATACACTTTTTTAAACTTTTTATTGTAACCATAGATTTTACAGAAAGATAATTATATCTAATTTTTTCATAAATTCTAAAATATAACCATTAGATACTATATTACTATCATAATTAAATTACTGTCACAACTACTATATGTTCTCTTCATCACTAATTTAATGTGAATGTATTATATATTTTTTTATTTTATTTAGATTATATATAAGTGTAAATTTTATTTATATTTATGTAACAAATTATGAAACTCATTAGATTTTATTTACTTGATTTTTTCACATTATACAATTTTACATAATTAAAAAAATAGAAAAGGCATGTACAAAAAATTTATTAAACATACTTTAGGAATAAAAAATAATTTAAACTTACATCTATTTTGATTATTATATAATAAAAAATACTTTATAATAAAATTTACTAAATATGTGTGCTTTACTTTTAAAACTTATAGCAACCGCAATAACGCAGTTTATTAAATATTAAGATGTTTTTTAATCAATTGCTTACTCCATCTATATAGTAAAAATAACTTATTTAATCAACTATTGAAATTCCAAACTAGCCTTACAGGTCTATTTGGGGTTGCTTTTGGGAGGCTTAAAAGTAATTTTAAAAATTTAAAAGTTGATTTTAGTGTTTGGTAAAAAAAAAAATTAAAATCACTTTGATGAAAATCAACCCCTCCTACAACTGATTTTGAAATGTAGGGAAATAATAGTTTTTAGATTCTAATTTTGAGAATTAATTTGATCATTTAATATGATGTCATAAATATCCTTACAATTATTACTTAAACTCAGAATTCTCCTTATTTAAATTAAAAATAATATTTTAATATTTTTTATTCTAAGTCATGCATTCTCTTTGCTCACCCTATTTCTTTTTATATTTTGCATTATATCAAAAGTTTTTTATAGCAATATAATGAAAATTTTATTTTTAATTAAAATTATTATAATACACAATTAGAATCAATAGCCTATCAATTTTATTTTTAGTTAAAACTATTATAATACATATTTAAAAATTATTTTATATATATTTTTATATGTGTAAATAAATTTCATTTTACATTACATACATTTTAGTTATTTATTTTCTTACAATAGTTTAATAGTAAAATTTATCAAACACAAATAATTACTTTAAAAACTTATAGTATTTTTGAAAATGAAATTACTAAACATTTGACTGATTCACGTCACAGCTAATTATTTCTACAGTATAACTAATAACAATTATTTTAAAAGTTGCAGCATTCTCAAACTGGTCCTAAGTGGCTACTTCCTGAAGAAGGATAAAAAACAATTGTATTATTATCCTTTGTAGCCATAGCTTAATGATAATTCACAAAATAAGTGAATTGTGGACATCATATCATAATCTCTATAAAATAACATTGTTGGGACTTAGAAAAATAATATTTTAGCAAGTACATTTATTTATTAATAAACAAATAATTTATTAATTTATCACAAATTTAAGAAGAATTTTATATTTTAATTACTTGTGTCATCTTAATATATGTACTATTCCTTTGATCAAGATTCATGTATAAATTTCAAAGTTACAATGTATGTACAAAAAATATTAATAAATTTTAGAACATCTATATAGGAGACAAAAATTTATGTGAGTATATTGTACATAGACATAAAATTGATATATTTACTTTTCAAATTTAATACTCTAGAAGAAAAAGTATTTCAAATGCTTAAAGTTCAAAGGACATAAACTCTATAACTATATCGGTCATGGGTTTAATTTTTAGTCTAAAATCATTAGATGCATATTTAGAAAATAACTGAAGTTGTCAATAAAAAATATTTCTTAATTTTATGAATTTTATATGTTATTTATTATTGCTATATTTTGAATTTGACTACTTATTAATTTATATTTTTTTAGGCTCTAAAGGGTTTTAAAAATTATTATTTTATGAATCTAAGGAAATTGTTAATTTAGTAAATAGAGTCAAGCTTAAATTGGAGGATTTTTTATTAATTAAAGTTATTAATTTATTAAATATTCATTTATTGAGGTTTTACTATATGACTGATTAATATTTCATGGTCAATTATATTATAATATTTAATAACAAATTGTATGAAATCCATGTTTATAGCACATCAATGAAAATATAAAAAATTTATATTTCAAACCTTGTAAACATGTTGTGAAAGTAATTACAATAGTCTTTTAATACAAAAAGTAAGAGAAATTTATAATATATTAGAGGTATTACATCCACTTTATACATATATAATAGGTGTAATTTAATTAAATAAAACTATCAATTATTATTTAATTTTTTAAAATAAATATACATATACCATTCTTGCATTAATTAACTAATATCTCTTTTATCTTTTAGGTCTCTCAAGAAATAGTACTCTATTTCTTATCGAAACGAGTGGCCAACTCAGCTAGGGCAGCAAGTGAACACCCACCTTCTCTCAACACCCCTACAGCTTTCTCTTTCAATGTCCTACTTCGTTCTCGAAGCAATTTCCCTTTCCCATTCTCTGAGTCCATCAACTCAATCACTCGTTTCTCTAACTCAGCTTCATGCACCAACCCGTCTTCAGACTCTACAACCGGCACGGCTACCTCAATGTCCACCAAAAACTATCTATTCACGATTTGGTCCCCAATAAAAGGCCAAGCCACCGTAGGCACTCCCGCACACAATGCTTCAAGCACCGAGTTCCACCCGCAGTGAGTCACAAATCCACCCACCGAGTCATGACTTAGTACATCCGTTTGCGGAGCCCAAGAGTTCACCACCAACCCCCTATCCCTCGTTCTCTCCAAAAAACCTTCTGGCAAAAACATTTCCACACTCCCCTCAGCATCCGCCACCGCCAAATTCCTCCGGAACTCGCCCTCCAGCGGCGGAACACGCACCAATGGCCATTTCTTTCAACTGCTTGCTGCTAAAGAACACCATGCTACCGAAACATAAGAACAGAACGCTTTGCTTAGGTTGTGAGTCGAGCCAACTCAAGCACACATGGTAATCATTTTTGTTATCAATAGTCGCAGCTAGAACTGGCCCTATGCAATATACAGGCGGCATTGTTTCTCCATGCGGTACGCACTTGCCATCTTTTAATGCTTGGCTAGCCCTTTGTTCGAGTGTTTCAAAAGTGTTGATGATGATCCCGCAAGATTTTGTCATCTGAATTGCAGTGTCGATGATGTTCTTGAGTACGCTCTCATCAGACCGGAACATTTCTTTTGCCCTAATCGGTGGCAAGCTAGGAATATGATCAAGAAGCATTTCACTTTCAGCGTCAATTCTGAAGTAGTCAGTATCTGTGATATTCTTCAGATTTGGATAATGCAAGATTTGTGCAAGAGCCGTGGCGCCGCTGTTGAAGAAGAAGTACGTGGGGATATTGAGACTTGAAGATACTTTGCAGGGCAGCTTTGCAAAAGAAGTCGATGACTAGGGCTTGGAGTGTTGGAGTTTTAAAAAGCGTCATGAGGGTTTGGCGGAGGTTGGGATTATTGAGTTCAGCTAACTTGTCACGTAATCTTGTGACTTCATCAATAGATGGGTAGTGTGTTAGGTCAAGCTGATCGGAGACGGTGGGAAGGTGATACCGGAGACGGCGGAGATGTAGTGAGAAGTGTCACCGGCGACGGTGTTCGGCAAGGTGGGGATTGTCATGGTGATGGCGAAAGAAGGTTGATGGGCTAGTATTAATTTGCCTAATTCGATCATTGGCACTAAATGGCTTCTTCCTGGTGAAGGATATAGAACAGTTGTTTTATTATTAGGATCTGCCATGGACACAGCTTAATTGCCTTTGCTAGTGAGTTACAAGAGGAGCATGACAATACATTTATGGTAGCTGCTGCGGAGATCTTTACGTCAAGTAATATTCTATTTGATAAAAAGCAATATTATTTTATGAAATAATAATTTAGCAGGCATGGAGGCACGCAGCTGATAATCTAGAGTCACAAGTCATCTCTGGCTCTCCACTCACTTCATTTTCTTTAATTAAGGCCAATAAGTAATTAATAATAGAGGAAACATTTTGTTACATACAAACGAGTAGTAAATAATGATCCCTTACTTCATAATGTATTGTATAGTTTAAAAAATCGCGTTCACTAACAATTCATTGACACGAGCAACTAAGAGCTATAAGTAATTAATTACCTTTTTTTAAAATCCAACAACTATTAAACAAAAAATCATGGTGTTGCGTTGCTCACAATTTCAGATGCTGGAAGTGCTGTGTAGCAATTTCGATAGCTAAAAGAGTTGCCATGTCTGTTAGATTTAATCTCAACAATTTTGGCAGTGGTGTCTGGCGAGTCGGTTCGAGCTCTCAACAGGGGCTCGTTCTCTTGCTCAAAAAATTTGGGTATAGCACGTACGTTCCCTAGTATCAGAGGTATCGAATCTCGGGAGTTAGTATTCGACAAGCACTACACTGCATCCGTATCTACATTCTTGAATAAAAAAATTTAAAAAAAATTAAATTATATCAGATATGTCGATTTTTAAAATCTCAAAATGAATGCATTTTTGCTATGCTACTAATACCGCGTTAAAAAAAAAATAAAAAAATAAAGAGAGAGAGAGAGAGTTATAGTGCTCTATCAGTCTAAACTTTGGAAAAAACTAAGGGCTTTCAGGTCCAACGTCTGACCCAAAATCTACATCAATGTGCTGGTGCGGAGCCCGAGCGATTCTTGGCCCACACATTTGAAGCCCATAGAACATGAGCTTTGCATAAATGTAATTTTCTCCCTTCCTCTTAAAAGTTGCTGCCAGAATAAAATTCATAATCTACCGAACAATACAAATAACCAAAATGAAGCGAATGATATATTCTTCTTTATGTAACTGAAGAATTTATGGTTTTGATACAGCATTAAGAACATTCTTAACTAAAAATTTCCATTTGCAGTCTATGTTCTCTTTTCCCATGCTAAAGATCAAGAAAACATCTAGGATACAGAAACAGAACCCATTACAAAAAATCAAGGAATCTGCCTCCATTAACCACCCCTTTTCAACTTTGACAATAAGATCATTTATATCCAAACGATCTTGTCAAAGAAGGTCCACACAAATTAACTTCTGCTCAACAAAGCTTCTCACATATGCAAATGTTTGGGATACGCCCATAAGCTGGAAGTGGATTCTTCATCTGATTCACTGTCACTATCTGAAGAAGATGACAGTGACAAGGGATCGTCTAGTAGATATTTAACAACCTAAAACAATAAATGGAGGATGAACATAGCTAATCAGTATAAAACTAAGATGATGCGGAATAAGATAATGAAAAAGGAAAAAGGGCTAAGGGATAAAATAAGAAACCACAACACTAGATGACATACGCTAAATCCTTTGGATGTCATTAAAGTTCTAGCAATTTCAAACCAGGAGAAATATTAAACAGCTCATGGAACAATGTTAGAGATAGCTCTAAATTAGTCACATATCATATGTACCTGGCAAGGGGATAGAAGCTTGATTTGCTGATTTTTGAATTTTAGAACACAGTGTTCATTAGAACATTTCAAGTTTTTAAGCCATACTACTGCATTGCAGTGCTGACAGAATCCCCTATTTGATGTTAGTTTCTTTAATGAATTACCTGATACAAAGACAGAAGGCAATAGTAAGAGCAAATGTTTTGCAAATTAAAGCTCACAGTTATAGAAGGCAGAAACATATGTTGGAATCCACATTCATGGATGTGTACGTTTGTGTGCATGTGCTAAGAGAAAAGAAGAAAGGAGAGATATTCCTGAAAGGATATATATTCATATGTGCCATAGGAAATCTCTAAGTGCAACAAATGGCTCATTATAGCATTTTAAAATCGAACAAGCAAAGTAAATATCTCTATATACCAGATCAAAATAATAATATTGTCAAATATCAAGACAGTTTGTGTCAAAAGAAAGGTGACTTCACATAAGTTTGCTTTACCACTGAGTACACACATCAGATCTAGAAAATACAATAACACTTATACCTCACAAGAGATGGTAAATCTCATACCTGTATACACTACTTTAAATGTTTCTCGCCAATCAACAGAGGGCTGGGAAGCCATGTTATCTTCTAGAAGTGTATTCGTTTTATCTTCCATCACTCTGCCGCTCTGCTGAACATTGGTCTTTAGACAATTATCAGAATTACTGAAATATATTGCATATTGCAACTGCCACAGATGGTTATCACTTGCCGCTAAATTCCAAGACCTTCACATGAAGAGGCCAAAACAATCAAACTATGAAGAAAATAGAACTTAACTTTTAAATGGAAACTGAAAAAGAGACCACTACTTGTTTATAAGATAAAAGATACATGGCAATGCTAAGAGGAGGCCAATCGTGCACGGAGTCTCAATAAATGCTCTATGCAGAAAAAATGAAAATTACCAGCAGACTCGTCCAACAGAAACTAAAGATTGCAAATCCAGAAAACTAAAAATATGTACAAGAACATCCCGAGGTAGCTGGACAGAGCCTGTAAGTATATGTTAAGAAAATGATTATGAGAAGTCGAATGAAACTTTTCCTTTCCAATTTTCAATAAAGAATTATGCTCAGCTTAGAAAAAATTCAACATCAGTCAACGGTGCATACCTTGTTCTTCCAGGCGTGCTTTACAGCGCCTCTTAAGGGCAACCTTTGCCTGTTTATATTCTGTAATGGCCAGATTCTTTTTCTGCTTTGGCAATACTGCCTCTGCACTCTGAAAAAGAAGATGTGCAGCAGAAACAGCACTGGATGTCTGCATTCTGATCATAAAATAATCATCATAAATAATATTTGCAGATTTAACTAGAAAATCCAACACAAGCAATGAATGTCGTCAAGAGGGTATGTTCATAAATGGTGTGCTCGTGCTTAATTCCAATACAGCAATAGCTAAAGTTCATCCAATGATTCCATTTCACAGCATAGAAATAAATTAATATATAAGCAACAACTAAAATGGGAAAAGGCCAAGAGGCCATCCACAATTTGTTTCCTTTACAATAACTAATTAAAACATAATACAAAAAAAGGTTCCTAGTAGTTGACCACTTCACAAAGGATAACCTAATTTCACATAAAGTCGAAAAATTGTTAAATTATGATCCTGTATTAATTTCTTTTAATCAAAATTATAAACTGGGTATCCAATTTTGACAAAATAATGACACGAGAACAAATGAACAAGCAACAAATACAAAATCGAAAAGAAGATATACATACTCGGGAAGGAGACGAAAGGCCGTGAGAGAATCTTGAAAGATGAGGGACTGAACATGCTTTGGGAGTTTGGAGTGAGCCCCTCTGATTATGAAGCTCAGCTCTTTACAAGCAATTGGGTATCTGTGGATATTTGAAAGAGCTTCTTTTAAGCCCAGCTTTTGATATCTCCCCGTGGGATTTGACATTGTTTGAAGCTTTGTTATCGACAACAAAACAATTAATGTTTCTCAATTTGATATATTTAGAAACAACGCAACGGCTACCGTGGCAGGGGCAGGGCGGGGGCGCAAAGATATACAACCGTCATTGTTAGCCTCTATACTAATTGAAAGTGACTTGTGCCCCATTTTAATATTTTACTATTTTTTAATTAAGAAATAATTTTTGTTTTTAGTTACGCAATTTTTTATTGAGTGATTTAAGCAAGTGTTAATCTCCAACTAATTTTTCTTTTAACATATTGGTCACAAATTTTCAAGCTATATTCAATAAACTCTGAATTAAAGACATTAGAGTATATTATAAATTGGAGAAAGGATTTGTGTGGAATTATCACGGTATGACAATCTAAAAATGTTCTATCATGTGGCATAACAGTAGATCCCACCGCAGAATCCACTAAATTTAAATTAAAATATTAATGGATCATTAAAGTAAAGTCCCTGCCCTGCCATGCGACTGAACTGATGGAACAATCCTACACAAGTATTTTTCCGACAAACTAGTGGGAAAAGAAAAAAAAGAAAAAAGGAAAAAAAAAGAGTAATTCCAGAGCAAATATTGCTACGTCTCATCATCTACTGTGAGAGAGTTTGTGACTATTAAGGAAAAATAAGTAATCACACGCACCAAACATTCGAGTGCAAATTTCCAGAAGAAAAAGAGAGTGTTGTACCATCAAAGATTACACAAATACTAATTTAGAAATGCTATTGTATTACAATATTCCATAAAACTAACAGAACAATCAGAACAACCCAATATTCAGATTCTGCATCTCCAAATACCACACATTCACATAAAAATGAATACTGTATCCTAAAAAGACTTGTGGCAAATGGTTCTGTTGAATGGCATAACAAACACCGAGAACCCTATTGTAGACGTGCATCTCCTCTGAAGCTTTGCCGTGTCTGCCTGCATTTCAATGCGTGATGATTCAATGCCACAACTTTCTATTGAATGCAATGTTACTACTGTTGTATGCCTGGACATATTGCATACCACATTGAAGGGTACCTTGGCTTCAAAATCAATCACCATTTTTCATAAACAGTAGATGAGGAACAGAAGTTGCCTGCAACATTCGACTAATCTAAAGGAAATACGTTAATTGTTCCTTCTTCCTTGAACCTCCTTCTCCATACAGATCATTCCACTGTTTTAGCTCATTCATTACTGAACCCTCAGAAGCAAAACTAGCAGCAACCTGCATTACAGTATCAGAAGATTAGACATCAATCAAGTTATTGTAGGTTACAATGGACACATAGAACAATAAATGTCTTTCTGCAACTTAAAATCTGCATGCCAGAGTTCAAATTTATTAACTAATACCGTATCAGCTCAAAACGGCACTAGTTTGTCATTGCAAAACATGCAGCAAGTCATCAAAAATCTTGAGTATCTTAGTTGAACTGTGAACATAATTTGTATCAGAATTTGACAACATTGACTGGCACTTGTAATGCCTTCAAACCACCAATTATATTGGTTTTCCAAAAAAATTAACTGCGGTTGTTTTCTGAATGGGGACACTGAAGAACACAGTCCATTGCATATATCTTTGCTTTGTTTGTATCTCGAGAGAATTAAATTACCTGATTCTTTGCTTGCCTCATATCTTCCATGTTCAAAGGTCTCAAAGTAATCACCCGTTCCTCTTTAGCTTCTTCTTTTGTTTCTGGAGCATCTTCTAAGCTCTTAGCAGCTTCCTCTCTCTTTTTCTTTTCCTATTTAAAGTTATTTAGAGAAGAAAATCAGATATTTCATCACAACGAGTATTGGATATATCAGATATTTCATGTCTTTACCATATCCTTCTCTCTCTCCTCTTGTATCAACTCTCTAACAGGTCGATATGCAGCTGTCACACACAAATTCTGTTGCAAACAGTTCATGCCTAAACTGATTAGAGCCAATAATGAATTTATTTCAAGAGATGTTACTGTTAACATATTTAATAACAAACCTTGAGATCACTTCCACTATATCCCTCAGTCATAGCTGCAAGCTCTTTGAAGTCTAGATCATCAACCTTCTCCTTTGCCAGAAGTGTTTTCAAAATCATCTCCCTGTTTTCGGCAGATGGCAGTCCAACCATGATTCTGGTCGACATAGAAAAGCATTAAAATAAGAAACACGAAGCTAACATTTTAAAATATCAACCACCAGTCACTGTACAACGAGGGTCACACAAAAAGTTAGGACTTCCTAGACAAACATTTTCTGATGCACCAAACAGAGAGACACAAATAAAGTGGTACCTACAGAAATTGTTAACTCCTTCACATTTGTAAGACACTTAAAAATAGTTTCAACATGATAAATAGATGCAAATTCAGTAAAATAACCTGGGGAGGTAGAATGAACATATGCTAAACATTGATTGTCGAATTCAGAATTTGGGATAGAAAGGCAAAGGAAGATATGCTTTCAAGGCCAACAAGTGCTGCTGAAGAGGATTTAAATAACTATTTCATTAATATACCTGCGTTCAAATCGCCTAATAATGGCTTCATCAAGGTCAAATGGCCTGTTGGTTGCAGCAAGAACCAGAATTCTCTCACTGTTCTTTGTCAATAACCCATCCCAGTGTGTCATGAATTCATTCTTAATCTTCCGCATAGCCTCGTGCTCCCCAACTCTAGTTCTCTGGCCAAGCATGCTATCAACCTCATCCACAAAAATTATTGTTGGAGAAACCTTTGCTGCAAGTGTGAACAAAGCTCGAACATTCTTTTCATCTTCCCCAAACCATTTTGAAGTGATGGTGGACATTGAGACATTGATGAAACTTGCCCCAGCTTCATTAGCAATGGCCTTGGCCAACATTGTTTTACCCGTACCAGGAGGTCCAAAAAGTAATATACCTCTGCATGGTTTCAGAAGCCCACCTTTGAACAGGTCCGGTCTTCGAAGAGGGAGCATGACAAGCTCCTGTAGTGATTCTTTAATCTCATTCAAGGCACCAATATCTGCAAAGGTCACTCCAATTTCATTTGCAGGGATAACCTCTGGCCTAATGCGCTTCTCAAACTCATTGTCTGGAGGAACTTCCTGCAGGTAACCACAAAAAATTCTACAGTGAGACAGAACTGAAAGAACTAAAGAGAGACGATGATAAAGTTATATAGGATTTTCAACTCACAGGTGCCTTGGCTGGAGGAGGATTCTCGCTATCCTTCTTCACCACAGGAACTGATTTTTCCGTCTCACTTCTGCTTTCTGATGCTGGATTTTCCTTTGATTCTGTCTTTGCAGTAACAGCCTCCCCTCCAGTTTCCTGAAAATCACAAGAAGAGTCAGTTGTACCCAGATCACTATGCTCAAATTGTTGAAAAAGGCTTTAAGAGTAAAATCAACCTTGGCACCATCAGCATTTGTCTCCATTTTCAAGTTGTCTTTCCCAAATCTTTTGCCTTCCTGGAATATACTCAATCCATGGGACAAGCTGTTCAAAAGCCAGAAAGTAATCAGATGAAGCCCTCACCATTTGATTGGTAAAGAAGAAGAAAGAAAAAGATTGTTAAGAAAGGCATATACACCTCTTGGATGATATAACAAGCTTCCCATTTCGGTATTCAGGATCCTCATTGTTCATTAAATGATGAGAAATTGCTGATACCACGATTTCTTCAATGTAATTACTAAGCACCATTGTATCTGCCTGGCAGATTGAACCCAAATCATCGCATTCAAGATCATTGGCTGCAAGTACTTCAGCAATGTGGTTTTTGTTATCTTGAAACTGGAGAACCTTCATATCCTCTTCTAGTTGAGCTTTCCAGTTAACTAGATCAGTTTCATCTTCAGGTAGTTTGACTTCAAGATTGTATGGGAATAAAATGGTGAGCCTCTCATCTACATCGCTGCAATCATCTTCTGGTTCCAACATCCTAGACCCAAGCACCAAAACTGATCCCGAAAGTTTCTTCAACAATTTGTCCAACAAATTGTAAAACCTTTGTGATTGAAATAAAAGCTTATCAACATCCCTGAGGTATAAAATGACGGAACTGGTTTCAGTTATTGAAACCAACACCTGCACGAAAAATAACAAGTTATTACCCGTTTATTTCATAATTTAAGTCCAGAAAGAAAAGCTTATAAGAAAAACTGTGCTGACTGTATAGTTGAGTCATTTTATACATAACACATTCACTCACACATACACTCACAGACACACACATTAAGTTAAGAATAGGTATCTTCCAATCATGGTCTCACATAGATTTAACAACATTTTATCTTTGAAGATGAGCAGTTTAGTACTTAAAATACCTTGTACAGAGACTGTAGAAAAAGTTTCTCATCAAAACACCAGCTGCTTATGCGCTTGAGTGGAGCTGAAAATGAAATCAATGAAAAAGTATGTATTAGCCACAGTAAATAATAGTATTTTTTGGTAACTGTATACGAAGTATGAGAGTACTGTGAAGAACCTACTGCCAAGCCATATATCTACTTGAACCAAAGCCACAGTTAAAAGTAAGATTTTTTTTGGTAATTATATTCACATTTTTGAAAACTAGGAGTGATGTAGGGGATGTTCCAGAAAACTTATAAGCTGTTAGTGAACATTATAATAACAAGGTTTCCAGTGAAGATCTCCATGATCAAATCAAGTAAAAGTGAATTCAGCACAATGAGCATAATGTGTCTCCGACAGAAGATAGGTGACTTCCCATGAAAATACCTTGTATTTATTAAGAACAACCAGGAAACAATCAGAGTTAACAGAGAGACAACGTAATGCAGTAAACTTTTAGGATTTCAGGATAGTATGAAAAGTATACAAATGACTAACCTGGACCTGTAGAAGCACCAAGGGAAGAGATGCTGCTCATATCAGAGGCATTTCTACGATGTTTAGGCAGAGAACTTGAACCGTCCATACATCTGAAAAATTATGAAGCAATTAGAGTAATTAGAATCCAGTAGGCACAGATGACTATTCAACAAATGAATCTTAATAGCTAACTACTTGAAGTAAAGTTTAGAAGTAAAAATTGTTAGTTCATATGCTATACCTTGCTTTCAAATCAACATTACTGCTCTGCCGATGCAATGTTCCTGTGAAAGAATTCTTGATCAGAGCAATAATAAATGTTGAGGAAAAGAATCAACAAGAAAAGAAAACAATTAAGATTAGACCTGAAGTAGAAAAATCAAATGGAAATCATCAAAACCTCAGATGAACAAACATAAATGAACATCAAACTTCATTCCAATAAGCAGAATTGCTAAGCATATCAAACAAATAGATCTGTACTTTACTTTTACCTTTGTTTTCTTCCCTCAGAGGGGGTTTTGAGAAGGAGCCAAGCAAACCGGACATCCTCTCCAATGTCATCTCTGAGATAGACCTCTTAAAAGACTACAAAACAAAGCAACTAATTAGGAAAAAGACAAACAACTTCAGGCTATCAGTTTAGTTATTGTATCCAAGAGAAGCATTCTACAGTATGGAGCAAAATGGATAAGCATTCCTCAACAAAGCTAAACTATTTTCTGACTTCATGACTTATGTTCATCCACTTTGCCTAACAACATATGACGTGACAATGCAACAGTAAACACATTTCGGATTCAGAAACATTAAAGACATGCTATTTTTATCAGTAGAATTCAGGGAAAGCTTACAGGTTCTTTTCTGGCACAACCGTATTTGTTTTGCATCTGTAGGCAGGTAACCACAAAAAATGTAAGTATGAATAAGAGAGCATTCAAATGAATTAAAAATTTTATTTAAAAAATATATGCTTCTATCAAGCTGTGATAGTCACCTTTAAGGAAAAGTCATTAACATCTAACAGAAGCAACTTTGACTCAAAGAAATGTGCTAAAGCCTTGGCGAGCATTTGCTGGTAAAGTTCTGCAGAAAATCAATTGGCAACAAGAATATATTAAAAATGAACTCTGAACATAGATGCTTTAGTTTAACACTTCAATCAGATTCAAAAATGAATTTTGAACAAAGATTTGATACAGACTAGACTAGCATATCCCATTATCTTACCAGCAGTTCCTGACAGCAAAATAGTTCTACTTGCTGGTGAAAGATTCCGAGTGTGTTTGGAAATTTCGGAGTGTTTTAGGTGAACGTATGCAGCACTTGTCAACAACATACGCGTTCTCTCACTGTCATTGCCATCATCAGAATGAGGATATTAGTATTAGATATAACCATTAAATCTGTCTCTAATTGACATGTTCGAATAAGCTTATTTGATGCAAGAACTTCTTATGATTATTACAAGTTAGGCTCCTTAGCTTAACAACATCACTAACTCATGACTAAAAGACAGAAAAAGTTGATGATATATCCAGTTGCATAATCCACAACTTCAGGTTAATACCACAGTACACGGCTACATGCTATTACAAAAAGTATATAAGACCACTTTATTTTAAAAAAAGAAGGAAAGGCTGAAGCAACTTCCATAACATTCATATACGAAATTTGCTGAGTATTTATTTACAACAGAACACAAGAACATCAAATATTTATGAAAATGCAGAGATAAAGTCATAATCGAATCTTATTTTATTTTGTTTTATTTTTTGGTAATTATTGATATCATATGATCTATATAATATTCAAAAGAAAACTAAGAAATCAAACTAGCTTTTTCACAGGGATCAATGGATCTTTTTTCTTCTCCCTCTTTTTCCCAGTAAAACAGGACTTGGAAGAAGTAATCTGCCAAAACGAAGGAAATAAAAACTCCCCATTTATTAAAAGCCAGTGAACAAATTAGTAAAAGAAAAAGAAAATCGTAGAGATTTTAAATTGAACATTTCTTTATCATCTTTGTACCTCAGGATCTTAAAATGCTCATAGAACTCCAAAACCAAACATTCAAAAGAAAATAAATTAAGTAACACAATAAGACACAAATCAAAGGAAATTAACAAACTGCAACTCTCTTGCTTACCTAAGATAATAAGGAAACTCATCAAAGGTGACCTTGCTATCCTTGCCATCAAGCACGAGCCTCATCAGCTCCTTCTCAATCTGCTCACCAGATACACCCTCCGTAGAAGAATAAGAGCCGGAGCTTGAACCACCTCCCCATTTACTCACACTTTGCCCTGAAGCCAACCCCAATCCCATCCCCACTCCAACTCCCACGCTCAAAGCTGACAACAATATATGCTTTTGCTCCATTTTTCTCTCCCAAGATGCCAACTTTTCAATACCCTCTTCTAAAAATTTCAACTTCAATGATTTTCCAACTTCAAAATGCAATCTTTGAGCTTTGGTCCCAACTGGGTTGTTGATGAATGAAGAAGAAATAAATGGATTAAAAAAAAAAAATTGGATTTGTCCGAATAGAACGTTGTGTCAAAGGCTTGATGGCAGGTAAATGGACTACTTGTTGGTTGCACTTGCTAATTGTTGTTATGTGGTCTCCTTCTCTTCAACTATTTATAGCAATGCTTTATGCTTATTATACTAATGGACGTTAAGTGTTTGCTTGGTTGCCGGGAAAATATATTATTATCAATTTTTTCTCTTGCTCTTTTGACTTACTGGTGAGTCTCTTCCTTGTCTTCCAAATTCTTTTAACTCATTGGTCGGTTTTCTTTTCTATAACTTTTTAATTCGTTGGCAGCTTTTTGTTTTTGTGATTATTTAATTGTTATTAAATTAATTATTTATAATAAGGTTAGTCATGCAACCAGTCCACCCCCACCCCCAACTTTGGCTGTCATCCGTTCGTTTGATTATGTTTTCATTTGAAAAAATATATATATACATATTATATATAGCATTTATTTCAATGTGAACGGTCGTTTGGACACCGGATCTTATTTTTTTATATAAGCTCAAAAATTTTATTTTCCAAAATTAAAGGGAGATTGTGATGTCTCATATCGTTAGTGAAGATTTTTTTTTTTTTAAAGAGTATTTAGAGATCTCGTGTCCTCCTAATTAAATAAATTGTTGTGAATAAAGGCATTCGTGTTAGACTCAAAAAAATAATTATGTGAATTTAAAATATGTGTTTGTAGATAATATTAATTTAATTATGTTATAAATCATCATTATTTTAAATTTAGTTAATTTAGGTATAAATTGTATCACAAATTATTTTTTAAACTCAAATATGTGTTCAGATTTTATGTTTTACTTTTTGATTTTTTTTATATACCATTATAAGAATGAAATTGATTGAATGTTCCGAATCCCTCCCCTCCACTTTATGCAAGTGGAATTTATTTCTCAAATGTCTGATGTCGTTTTAGGGAATTTTATTAATTGAACTAGTTCATAGACAAAGACCATATATATATATATATATATATAATGGAATAAAAGAGGTTAAAATACGGAAGCCGTAGAAAAATTGAAGAAGAAATCAGCCATCTCCGTCAAATTAAATATGGACCGCTGGTAACCATGGACACGGTGTTCCGTTAATTACTAAGTGATTTTTATGCCTTCTTTTCGAACGTAGTTATCAAAATTTCAAGTAGCAAATGGTAATTAATTACGTGTTGGTGATAATGATGATAGTGATGAAAAATATCCAACCATGCATGCATGCATGCAATTGTCTACAATTTTTATATTGCTGTTAATCAATATTGTGTTTATTTTTTTATCAAGTCATTTGCTTCCATTTATACTAATTCTTTCGGTGATTGCTTTACAGTTTAGCACATGGACTTGAAAAGTTTAAAGTTAATATGCACGTTGTCACTTTCTCTTTGCATATGTGTTAAGTGTAGTTTCTTCCCTTGTGTCTAAGCTTAGCCATACACTGATAGGAGGCGGCTGCCCAAAAAGTTTGACACACTGTTTGTTAATTGATCATTGAATGCTTAGCTCTGAAGTTTTTTGATTGGGCTTCAACTTGCGCAAAAAAACAAACGATCTTTGCTTTCTCGGAGCTGCCTTTTAGACTTGGCTACATCGAGAAACTAGTTTTGATGGGTACCCTTATTGTAAAGGATGCGTTAACCAGTCACAATTGTAGCTGTATTTGTCAAAAAAAAGATCTAATTCGAAGCTACTGAAATATTCCAGTTTCAAATTGCTTCCAATACAAAAACCGAAAACTGTGGGATGGATTATCTTTAAATCTTTTTAATATATGTGATTATATTATATATTTGGACTAGTATGACCCTTCTTTACTTATGTTTGTCTTTTAACCCGCAAGTTACAAACGCTTTGTTCAAATTTATTTTAACTTTTTGATTGGGATGTAATGCTTAATTGATTCAAGTCCAAAATCACCAATTTGGTGATCTTGCAACTCATGAATAAAAGACAGAACAACACATTGCCGTTAGCAAAGTAGTAAGTGGGATCCCATTCTAAAATACAACCATTTTCCTCTAATGTTTTTTTTTTTCATTTATACTTAATCTTTTATGGTTTTCATAATAAACAGTTTCCCCCTTATTAAAAAATTTTAGTTATGAAACTCATTTCAGCCATGAGATGCAATATTTATTTTTTATGCTGATATTGAAAGAATAATTAGGTAATTTTTTTTTAGAACTATCAATTTTTTCTAAGTATCATATCGACGGTTACATTAAGTCAATAAGTAAAAATTCTTAATTTAAGATTAATAATTATTCTTGCATGGTAAAATAACGAGAGAAAGAATGTGTGTGCGTGCCTTAATAACTTTATAATTTAAAATATCTGTTGATATATAAAACATTAGTCTATATAGACTAGGACCACACATAAACTAATAGAAAGTTTCTAATTAATTTTTTGTATTTATATAATACATGTTATCTTAATTGTCTTCTCTTGCATAATAAAAATTAGCTTTTGATGAATGATGACATGGGTTGAGTGTGAGACATTCAAATTTGAGTAATTTACAAAGAAAAGCTGTGGGGAAAAAAAAAAAAAAAAAGAGGTTAAGTGGCATGGCGTGTAACCCACAGACCACGATGCTGAAAAAAGATTTTGAACGAAAGCACAAGCATGTGCCTCTGATGTGGAAAATTAAAAGACTTAAATTTTGGGGGGGTGTCGAGTTGGTAGATGCGTATGGAATCATAATACGGATGCCCAAAGGAATCGGCCTCACTCATGCACTTTCCTTCCCTCGATCATCATCAATGTCAAAAAGATTCCCTTATTGTTGTGACCTTTTTGATAACTTGATAAGAGCTCTCTCCACTCACATTTTCAAGAACTTTTTAATCTTAACTTTTAGCTAATTAAAGTAAATTGGGTCATTAGGGTTTTCGTTTATTTTGTTCACACTTACTTTTTTTTTTTTTAACATTATAAATGGGACCCCAGTAAGATTTTAATTGTATTTGCAATCCCCTAGAGCTAACTAGCACCATTATGCGTGAATTCCCCACTTACCCATCAAGGGAAAGAAAAGAGGAACGGGACGAGAATGACACTTGGGCCAATAATGTTTCTAACTTCTGCTATTTAGTTAGCTCTTAATTCCCTTTTTTTTTTTTTTTAAGTTAAACACCCTATTATATCATTCACCCCCTGGCACATTTAGGTATTGATCTTCGACTATCCTAGTCCTCAGGACCCAACACAATTCTTAGGTATTTTCTTTTTTAAAGATGCAAAAGGCATTGTTGCGATCTATCCACGTAGAAAGCTCATCCTCTTCCCCGCATTGCCGGTGGATGCTGGATGTAAATTACTTTTTACGTTCGATTTTGTTTTTTTAATTTTTTTCTATAGAAGGATTACAAATGTGACTTTTGTTAACCAATAACATCCTACCTACGATTTTAATGTCAGTTATTAAAACGAAATTACGGATATGTAATTGAAAAAAGTGATGACTGTATGGAAAGTTAGGAAAAAAAAAAAAGAAAAGAAAAAATTGGTAAATTTCTTATGGTTGTTGCTTAAGCGATTTAGTTGTGTGTTTGATGTGAGACAGTGCAATTAACGCTTTTGTCTATTAAATCAATCAACTCGAACGCATGTACATGCATGCATGCTTTTGCTTTTTGGCAAGTAGTATTTGGTTTTATTAAGAATGATTTGGTACAACATTCTCATTGCTCAAAGTGATTTGAAGTCTATTTCTAGTCAGTCATTTCTGAATGATGTAGCAAGGAAATTTTCTCATGGGAAGATCCTTAAGCCATCACTCAGGCGTTTAAAACTCAAAAGAAATGAATAATAATGATAGTTACAAAGAAGAAGAGAAGATCATAAACTGATATCAATAAAAATATATACATGTAGTGATGATATAATATTGGATTATGTACGTATGTATCAATAGTTTGTATATACAAATTTGAATCCCTAGTAAACATTTAAAGATTATGTATAATTACTCCTGTAAATTGTGTTAACCTCTTTTAGTTTTAGTTAGTTTGCCTTTTCCTTTCCCTTGTTTACTGGAATTTCAAATAATTGATTTGTCTCTGATCTAGAGTAGAACATTCATGCAGCTGATCACTTTCTTTGTTCACACACAAAAATCACACCTTTATTTTCAACTATATGTTTTTATTTATTTATTTATTTTTGCTTTGCCACCCTTGCCGGTTTGCTAAGTAACTGCTGCAATTATATTTTTTGAACTTTCTGGCCAACAAAAGGAAAAAGAAAAAGACTTTAGAAAGTCAGTCGTAACTTTCTCAAAAGCATTCAATTAAAACCTACGAGTCCAATTAATTGACTCATAAAACAAATAAATATCAGCGTACTAATTGCAGAAAGTTTGAATCTTTGAAGATGGGGACATCATTTAGAGCCCCACCAACAACAGCCGGTGGAGGGTTCAAGAACTTTAAAGCTCTCTTGACTCTTATTGCGTGCAAATAATGGATCCTCAAATGCTGGCCGTTCATTGTACATGAATCATGATCATAGTCAGTTGTATTAATGGAAATTGTATTTCAAAAACAAAAATATCAAGGGAGTGGATTTATTAATTAATTTTAGCACGATCTCATAATGTGTATGTGTGTGCGCGCATATATATATATATGGGACTCTTGTCGCTAATACCAACAAAATGTAACAGATTAAACATTTGATGTTGGGATTTGCTTTTAATTTATTTAAGCCGAATTAAACTTGCTATTCATAGTTTTAGCAAACTATGAAGATTTGATTGCTTATAAAATTTTAATGATGCACGAGTATAAATGCACACCTGGGGATTTTTCCATTAATGTGAAATGCTAAACTTTATAATTAGTTAATTTACAAACACACATGCAACGACTATAATGAAACATGTTTAATTATGGGTAACTCATACATTGCGTCGGCTTTATTTTCACTAAAAATGAACAACGGAAAAGACAATTGGCACAATTTATTTTATTTCTGTTATTTTAAAGCTGCCAGATCTGTGGACCACTTTTTGCTCATCTTTCTCCAAAACCCATGTATCCAAAGGAAAGAAACTTGAAGAAAACTCTAGCCACAGCGTGTGTGAGAATAATTTAATGAATAGAATTAAAAGTAAGGGAAGGGAAGGAAGCAAAGGCACAACCGAAAAGCTAAACCAGGTTGGCCAAGTTGGCCCAGCCAGCAGGATTTGCCGACTGGCAATTTTGTTGCTAGTGACGAGAATGGTGCCAATCGACGCATCACACTTTGCAAGATGGTACTTGAATTGAATCGAGTTTTGAGGATCCTGAGTGGGTCAAAAGAGAGGCAACCAGTGCCTATAAATAATATTAATACATATGACAACGATCTAACTTTATAAAAACAGTGACCTAATTCAGTCATTTTTCTCATTATATGGGTCACCCAGCCCCTATTGAAAAAGCCGAAAGGACCTCTTTTTTCTATGAGGCTCTTGTTTTCTGAAATCAAGCAATAATGAATCGCGTTAAAGCATTTGTCCGGCATTTGGATATTAAAAAAAAAAAAAAAAAAAAAAAAGAGGAAAGATATTAATCAGGGTTTAGTGGTGAGTTGGTGCTGTTAACCATACGATGGCTCTTTCTTCTTCCATTAAAATATAGGATATGGTAAATTTCTCCCCCAACAATATATCATTGTCAATAGATTTTCTAACTGAGCTGGTGGAGATTTTTGTACAGGGATTAGCAAAGGAGCCAATACCATTCGTTGGCCACCAGCTAAGGTTCCTTTTTTCCTTTTTTTTTTTTGGGGAAAAAATGAAATAAAATATTGAGTTGTCTCATCTTTTAGGTTAGAATATTTGACCTCTATGAAGAAAAAGAGAGAAGCCCCACCCAAAAGCAAATCATTTTTGTAGTTTCATATATAGTTTGGACGTAGTGTTGTGCACATGGGGTTCTGTGCCAATAATTTACAACACACTGCACCCCTAATTTATGACTATGAGACGTCTTTTATCATTTTGTTCATCCAATCACTGCGTCCGAACTACAATCGCTTTGTAATTAATTTATATCGTATGAAACTGTAATCGTCTACGCAATTAGGCCTATGCTTGTAGACAATAAAACCAATAGTTTTTTTTTTCTTTTGAATGATTTATTTACCTACACTTTCTTGTTCAATATGTGTTAATCACAATCTTATACTTTGTTTAGCACAAAAATGTATGGATATCAGATTGAAATTCTTTTAATAGGAAAAATGAAAAAAAAAACCTTAAAAATGTAGTAAGAGGCATTATATACAATAAGAATGATAAAAAGACTGAACTTAAATTTTGGGTTGATTGAATCATCTCAATTTTTTTTTCCTTGGTCCGAATTTAATAATTTTGAATCGGGCTCGAGCATAAAATTTGATTAAACTCAGGTTAGTATTTAAGCCCTATATGACTTGATCTAACTAAAATTTAAAAATTGAAAGAAACGTGATTTTTATTTTTTTTAACTTTATAAGATATGATTTTGAATTATCTTTATTTTATTATTTATATAATTATATGATTCAGACCTTGAATAATTCTTATGTTTGTAATATATGGCAGGTTACACCTATTTTTTCAATTTAAATTACTTAAATATACAAAAAAAAAAACTTAAAAAATAATGGACCTCAAGCTTAGGCAAAAGGCTAACCTAACCTTAGCTTGAATCGCACGAGGCCCGATCCATTGCCATCCATAATATACAGTATTAGGATTTGGGCATACCAATAAGAAAATAATAGATTGCAACCCAAAGATTTTGAGCACTTTTTTTTTTTTTTTTGGTCTTGGAATAGGCCCTTTAACACCTTAAAAGTTCCTCATCAGACTCCTTTTAATTGAAATTACTTAAATAGCCTAATATAAATTAATTCATTTCTTGTTTTAAATAGAAATTCAAACAAAAATTAGATAAATTATTCTTGTAACAAAATTTTTACACACTCCCATTTCATAATTTATATTTATGTTTTATATTTTACCTAAAAAAATATTTTTTAAAAATAAATTATAAGAGTATAGAGTTATGAATAATAGACATTATAAAACAAAGAGAAAAAAATTTAATATAAATCTTATATTTTAGGAATTGTATGTAGTTTAAAAAGAAATATATTTTTTTAATAAAATTTTATGAGAAGACCAAAGATAATTAATTTTAACATATGAATTTGCATTTTATCAATTAGATTGAGGTACTTTAGAATCAAAAGATGTTATAAGACTTTGTGTTAATGGTGGTTTGTGGAATCCCACTAGATCACTACTTTGATTTTATGCACCCAAAGATTTTTTATGGATCTGGGCTCGGACCATTAACATCTGTGGCCCAACAGTTAGCTTCCAGCAATTCAGCCTTGGCAATTTCTTTTGGTCCCTTGTTGGTGACAAATTCACTGACTAAAATCTAAAAGTCGGTGAGTGTTGGACCAGTCTTTTAGCTTATCATGAGAACAAAAATTCATTCTGAGAAGAACTGTTTAGGGTGCGTTTGTATTGTCTTTTATATTGCATTTTTTATTTTGTTTTGTAGAACAAGAATAATTAGTTTATTATAAAAATAAAAATATGTTTGGTACCTTGTTTGTAAATTAATGCCTGAAAATGACAATTGTAAAAACGTGTTTAATAGTTTGTCTGGCGAAATAAAAAAATAATAAAAATTTGTTTGGTATGCATTTTTTAAAATATTATATTTCAATAATTACATTATAAAAATATATGAATCAAATTTTAATACATTTTCAAAATAAAAATTCAGTTAAAATTTAAGAAAAATATTATCCGATGATTGTGTAATTTCTTAAGTTTTATAAAGAAATTAATTTTGCATTTAAATGATATATGATATTTTTAAATCTCTATATTATATTAATTATGCTAGATTTATTTTTTTATTAATAATATAGTTTTTTAATTATTTTTTGAATGTATGCATTGAATTTTTTCCATTACAGATTTACTATATTAAAAAAAGGGTCATTACATGTGAGATCCAACCAAATTTTATTAATAATTATTGCATTACAAGTGTAGAACCCATAATGACAAAAAAACAAAAAGGTAAAGAACGCCAATTTGACGTTCTCTACATTTATGAAGAAAGAATAAAAATTAAGAACTATTTGATTTTTGTATTTTTTTGTTTATAATTTAAAAACACATCCACCAAATAAGTTTTACACTTTTATGTTTTAAAAAAACAAGAAACGGCTAATTAAGAACGATATCAAACACACCCATTACATCCCTAAAAATCTCTCATCAAGCCCCTTTACTTAAAATTCTCCATTGTGTAATTCACAAAATAACATTATTTCTTAATATGCACATTTTGATTCCAAAAATACCCCTTATCTAGACGCCGTACACCTATTCTCACTCCCCCCCTCATTTTTTCTCTTTTCTTTCTCTCACTTTCTAAATTTTTTATTTATACAAATAATTTACACACAACCAATTATCAAAACCTCTCATTCTTCACCTGAATTTGTCAGCCCATGCATATACAAAAAAATTTGTACAATTATTAATGAATCGCGTTCTACATCGAATAGTAAATGACAATTATTAAGATTTATAAGTAAAATCGGTTACTTCATTCAATACGTTAATATTTTAGAATGAATATATAAAAACTTACGCTTGACCCCATGACAAATGGTGTCAAAATTAAATCTTAAAGAGCAAAATTATATAAATACATATATAGAAAAAAAGAGAAAACTGTTAAGTTGTATCTTCAAACTTACAAATTAAATAAATATCATTTTCTTTATTTAATAATTTGATCTTTTTAATTGAATATCTAAAAATTCTAGTTTCAAGCAGAACAATTAAGAAAATAAAGAGCAAGAATTAAAAAAAATCACTCATTTTCTTAAAAAAAATAAAAAATAAAAAAATCTTTCGCATTCTCATGGTTCGCATGTGCGTCCAATTCAACAACAACTGCATGTCATTAAAATCACAAAGAGCGTGCATCAACACTCACTCTTTTTGTGTACGTCTAGGGAGAATTTGTCAATAATATATGGCGGGATTTTTTGACAAGCAAATTAACTCCACGAGTTGGTGCTTGCTAATGCATGCTGGGTTTTTGTTCGTATGCAATCAGAATAAGCGTGGGGAGCCAAAGAAAGGAATTATCCTTTCTATCTTCGTGGTAGCTGCAAAATAAAATGAAAAGGAAACGGATATTTTGAAGTCAAAAAGTCCCAAAGAATCCAAACATTTGGATTACATCTTGAAGAAGATGTGACGCACTCCTTTTATTTGATCCTTATTATGTGTATCGCTCAATCATATACAGAAATAATCTATTAAAAGAGGTGTAATACGTATAAAATGAAAATATTTAAGACTCTCATCTAATTAATTGTGTTTACTAATCATAGTATCATTTGATTAGTAAAGTTTCCCCATAGTATCAATTGGCTGCAAGGTTACCTATTTGATGCTGCACTACTAAAGATTAAAATTTGTAACAAACCAGAACTAGTTTGTTAAATCTGTTTGTTCGGCCTCAACAATAGCAAGGCAAAAATTTTATTTCCCATCAAAGTGCTAGAAACACATACATATATTTTTTTCTTTCAAACCCAAATCCCTTAAATCAAAATTAATTAAAATCAAAGTCAAACTCGTCTGTTATCACCTTAGTAAGTTGATCATACAAAGAAATTTTAGTAGTAAGATGAAATAATAAGCCGTATCAATTTGAAAAACAATTAACGTATAATGAAAACTAAATTAAATCAATACATCCTTATAAGGCTATGAACTTTCATGAGGTATCAAATGTAAAAGGGACTTTCACATTTTTAATTATATATCACCCGTAATAGAACATTTTTAATAATAAATCAAGTGTACTATGTCTTATTTGAAATTGAAATTAGGTAGTTGTAGCATTTAAGTTATAACACTGAAATATTTAATAAACATTAACTGCTACATCTTGAAAATTAAATTGATTTGTTTCTATAATTGTATGATAAAAAAATTATTATATCTTTACTAATTTTATTAAAATTATTATTTATATATTTATTACATATTATTAACTTTTATTTTATAGTTATGTATTTTTCCTGCAATAGACATCTCAATATTAAATAAGATTTAATTGAGATAACTCAAAATAAGGTATTCGATGAAAATTGAATAAGTCTAACTCATGGATAGACATACGACGAAATGTCTTCTAATTAAAATTTTGTCTTAGAAATGAAAAAGCTACAAATCATCATTTTATATGTATATATGTTTTGAAAGTCGTCATCAGAACATGAGTATGCGCCCAATGTACAGATTACATAATTTATCCAAATCTTAAACCAAACTTAGGTAGCCATTGCATGCGTCATCATTCGTCATCGATTTATATAATTTATGCAATTCATTGTATATTTGTACGGGTACGCTGACGGATGATTCCATCAAAACTCAAAGACAAAACCCTAGCGAGAGTTAGGTCAATTTCAGGTTTTGTCACCTTGTTTCTTTATTTAAACACCATTCTTTTATTTCTTAAAACCTACGCATTGATTCCAAATTCGCCCTTTTTGTTAGCGTTTCATTTTAGGTCTTTTCTCAATATTCCATTAACTTAAACCAACTCTTATTTCAACAATTTCCAAAAATTAGGTTCTTGTTGTAACTCCAGTGAAGCTGAATATAGTACATTTGCGACACGTGTCTTTACGTGTCATACACACATATATAGTTCTTTTATTTAATTTTTAATTTTATTTTGTCAGATTGTAAATCAAGATAGGAGAGAAAAGAGAACGAAAGGGAAAAAGAAATTAAAATGTAGTAAAATATTTTGAGAAAGAACAAATAATTTCTCAATTATTTTTTAATTTTTTCCCTTTGTTTTCTCTGAATTATACAATAGAGTTATCGAGGAATTGCCGGGATAGTGGCGTTTGTGAATTTACAAATTTTATCGACTAAGAAGAAAGAAATTTCGAGACATTTTGAGGTAAGATAATTTTAAATTTATTCGTTTGTTTGATCCTATAAATGCAATGTCTATGTTTTATGCTTGTATGTTAAAGAGTAAAAAATAAGTAGAAAAAGTAAAAGAACAAAAGCAAAACCAAAACAATGGTCAACTTTGATTGGAAAACTTCATTAGGGCTTTAGGGTGTAATGTTTTTTTTTTTTCCCCTTTTTTTCTTTTTCCTTTTTGTCTGCTGGAAAAGGAAATATTCCAAGCTAGAGCTCCTAACTTTGAAAATGAATCTTACAATATTATTTGAAAACAATTTATAAAGCTTTCTTTTCGAGGGCACAAGAAACTTTGTCATACACTTTCTATATGTTTCCGTTCAAGGTTAAAGCAACAAGTTGCGCAAGCTACATAGATTCAATCCAACATTAAAAATTACAGGGCTTGTTAGTGTACTATCAAAGAAATACTAAGACGATAGAGTTTCAATAAGTAGATAGAAATTTAATAAATACAAAAAGAAAAATAATAAATCCATTCACCTGTTTTCTCTCTCTTTTTTTTTTTTTTTGCTTTTCCTTTTTCTCGGATAATTCAAGGGAACAAAATTAAAGACATTGTCTTACTGTCCAGCTTTGATCTAGTTGGATACGTCCCTTTTTAAAATGTAGTTAGTATGCAGGAAACTTTAAGCTAGCTAATAATCAATCTTAATCCAAAATTACGTTAAAATAATATAATCTTTTGGCACATAGAATCATTGATTTGATTAGCTGCAATTTGCAATGTTTACGTATTCTGTTTACTTTACTGGAACATTCCCAGAAAATCTTGCAAGCGATAACCAGACAGATATAATTTTTGTTCTCGAATTTTAGAGCCGTGCTGAACCGTCGCTCTTGCTATGGATATACATATGTTCTATAATTAATCATTAATAACATAAATTATGCATCTAAAATTATCTAGCTGTATGTGGGGACTGGTGCTTGTACTTATGTTTGTCAAATCTTATTCGCTGAAAATTTGTCATATAATATGTTTGACTTATCACAGGCACCCCGAAACTGACGGTGGAATACGCCTCTAATAGCATTTATAATACTATATATACACTAAATTTATTATAAAGAAATATAAGCCCCCGGAATATGTGGTCTAATAGACAAACTAAACTCCTATTGTACTTGAAATGGACGTTTAGACAATTACTTCACCGTACAATGCTTATTTGGATAGAGAATTGTAACCACCTGCTCCGAATTTTGGAGGGCATCCGTGGTGATCCTTATGGAAACATTAATTTCTAGGTTTTCAGATTTGAGTATGAAAAATCTTAATAAACTAAATCCCAATCCGAATTAGCTCGACACAAGTTTTAAAACATTCTTGAACATGTTTAGTTTAAAATTCTTGAACATGTTTAGTTTAACATATATAAAACCCACATCAAATTCAATTCTTACTAATTACTATAATTTTTGAAACAACTCATTGATAGGATATTGCTCTATAATATCTTAGATTTCTACTTCGATAACTATCTAATTATCATTCTTTATAACCATTAACAGAGATAAAAAGTCAAAATTTACCATCCCTCAACACAAAGCCCACTTTAATTGACATAACTTTGATGTCTTAAATCTCTCTCTTATTTGTGCTCATGGCCGAACCTAAGAAGTGACAGTTTCTTCTTCTTCTTTTTTTCTCACCAATCCTGCTCATCTAATGGCGATGGCATGTTTTTCTTTTTGCACTTGGATATTAGGGTTATCAGGGATGGAAAAAGACTAAACTACCCTTAGTCTAATGAAAGGACTAAAATGTTGCAGAAGAATTAATTGACCGTACTACAAGAATATTCACCAAGATTTAATATGAGTGAAATTATTTTTACTTAATTTGTATCTTAATTGATATGTCATTAATAAAAATTTACTATTTAAATTGAAAATAATAAAATTTAATAATTATCTATCACTTACACTAATTAAATAGTAATGTATCAATCGAGATATAAATTAAATATTTTATCTAAGTAAGTATAACGTTATTGATTTGATATACTATAGTGCCATCATGTTCCTATTGAAATGGACAGAGTCTATCAATGAAGGGGGTTTTGACGTCGGTTCTAAAAGATGATAGGATTTTAACTCTCTGCTTTTAAAACGGTGAGGTCTAGTTGTTTATCAGGACGAATCTTAAAAAGCTAGTTCTCATTTTTCTTGTTCATAATAATATTGCTCATGTTTATCACTTCTAAGCCTTGTTTGTTATGCTATTATAATTATTCATTACCAAGACATCTATGTTAGGTATAATTATTTTTAGCTTCTTTTTGTTTTCAATTTTTAATTTATAAATTCGGTACGACAGGCAGACATTGGATTTCTTGGTCCATTTAAGTAGGAATTAATTGGTGACAACTGCGTACATTTGTCTAACTTGAAATATCTAAAAGTTTCAATTGACATTCAAATGAAATCGATGCACGTGTTTCTTACTTTTCTTGCTTTTGTATTGTCAATTATCAAATGGATATTACGTTAATTTTCTTGTCTGTGCCCACACTTAATTCTTAAAACTAAGAACCAAGAATTTTGTCTTGAGCCCAGTGTTTAATTTAGTGCCTTGTTAAATCGAATATTTCAGGTCAGCTTCCGAACCAGGAAACAACAACAATAATAATAAAAAAAATGCTTACATCGTTTTCTTTTGTGATCGCCATTTATGTGAGTTTTGAATTCGTTTCAATATTTTACATGATAACTCTGTAACTTTATTCTAATTTTTAACCGCTGTTTTCAGAATGCAAACCAAAAATAAAAATAAAAAATGTTAATTTGTTATTCATAACAGGTTGATTTAATTTTTTAAACTTTTTTGGTTGAATATCTTGCTCGATCAAGGTTACCATTTGCATGCCATTGGAAACTTTTGAGTCACTTTCAAGTTTCAAGTTCAGAAAACAATTGCAGCCCGTATTTATCAGATAAGGTGTGGTGATCTGATCATAGTCTCTGTCTCGTTGGCTGACCTAATTTTGTTAAATTTAATTTTCGGCTGCTTTGTCTTTTGCATGGTTGCGTCTTTATCGATTTAGGAATTTTTAATCTCCATTGATCAAGGGCATTGCCATAATTTAAATGTATATATTTATGACCGCAAGAATGTGGCCCACAGTGGAAAATATAATCAACTTTTGGTTTCTTTAAGCTGTAGCTGTGCGAAGACGTGTGTGTTAGTTGTGCTTAGTTGTTTCTTGGATCATATTTGCTTTAGCTCTCCCCTATAAATGGTGGTCACCTTCTGAAACTTTATTCAAACTCGTCGGCTCTAAATCAGAGAGCACAACAGAAATTGACCCAAAAAAAAAAAATTAAAAAAAGAATCCGTTTCTGGGCATACTTAAAGTGCTTGTCTTGAATAAAAATATCAGTTGGAGTTTAAGATCGGTGAGTTTTCATTTCAGCAGCTGTGTCTTGTAATTTTGTGTTTTTTTATGTGAAAATGGTGTGTGATCATCACTTCAAGAGTTTGTTTTCTTTATGATAATGAGTTTGATTTCTTTATCAAGGGCATTGAAATGTTAGAGAGTTCTTGATTTCTGCAAATGTTAATATGAATTCCGTATCATATACGCACAGTCATAACGTTAGACATTGGAACTAATTAATGCTCAATGCTTTAGAGAAATGAATACGAACATTGATGCGTTATATCGATTTGAATTTAACTTTTGAAATGATAACTTGTTTTCTAGGATCTAAGTGGCATAGTGCAATCCAGATCATTTTTCCTTTTTTTTTTTTCTTTTAATATCCAAATGATGAAAGGAGAGCATGATAAAAATGATTTTGTCATGTTACAGAGTTTTTGAGATGAGTTAAAAGAATCGTCTTGTCTCTTGATTATCAACATGAGATGTATTATTGAATTTTTTGTGGCCCTGCTTGCCTGTATTTCTTTTGAAGCAATTTAGCGTCATCTTTAATTAGAGCCTGATGATGATAAATAGGGAAATGTCTCAGTTGATTGAGTTTTATATTTAAGACATTAGCATATTAATGGAGGTTCCTGTATGTAACTGAGCTGTTATGCCCCTCATCAGGTGTTTTGTGCATGGCAATGGAGAACATCAAAAACATTGATTATGAGAAAAAGAAATCCCCTGAAGAAATTCCCTCACTTATCAAATTTATATCTTCAAACGAATTAGAGGGCTTCGATAGTGTCGAAGGCTATCAAAACTTGAATAATCATGGTCCAGAAAGTGTCTCGGAGCGTCTGAGTCCACCGGCTATGGTGCGTAGGCCTTTCATTTGCTGCAATGCCTTTTAGAAAAAGTGTCTATTATTGTTAGAGGGGTTTTATATTCTGCTGCATCTTTGATAGGTAACCGATTTTGCTGATGGTCAAGGCCTGAGTGAAGAATCTCACCGTGGCCATCATAGGAGGGTCCTTTCTATAAGCATGCCGTCTTCTCCTAGCAAAGTTGAAAAGAAGAACCCGAAAAGTGTACTTTTTGATCTCAAAGCGGTTCCAGATTCTTCTGCTGCTGCAAATGAACTACCAAGATATCCAAAATCTCATTCTCAGCCAATGCCTAAGGGGTTTGTATGTGAGGAGGCAGTTCACCAACAAAACTTCACCCCCCATCCAAGCATAGCCGGATTTAAGGATAGAAGATTTGATTCTTTCAAAACATTTTCTGGGAGACTTGAGAGGCAGCTGACAAATCTTCGTGGAAGGCCACGGGAAACTGGACCAGAAAATAATGCTAGCAATAAGAAAACAGAAATGGAAACTAATGTACCTGTGGACCGATACTTTGATGCATTGCAAGGGCCCGAATTGGACACCCTCAGAGTATGTATTTATACACCCTGTATGCTTTACTTGAACTTTAGGTCATGCTATAGCTGTTCTAAACAAATTTGTTGGTCTATGACTGGTCATATCATGATGATAAATTTTGTTCATACAGCCTTCAGAGGAGATGGTGCTTCCTAATGATAAGACTTGGCCATTTCTTCTCCGATTTCCCATCTCTTCATTTGGTATGTGTCTTGGTGTTAGCAGCCAAGCGATTCTGTGGAAAACCATAGCCACCTCTCCCTCCACAAAGTTTCTTCACATAACACCAGCAATAAATACCATCCTGTGGTTCGTCTCTGCTGTTCTTGTTATCATTATATCTTTGATCTACCTGATGAAAGTACTTCTCTACTTTGAAGCAGTTCGCCGTGAATATTATCACCCAATTCGAGTCAACTTCTTCTTTGCCCCTTGGGTAGCATTACTGTTTTTAGCTCTTGGATTGCCACCTTCAATTCATGAAAAGTTACCCGAATGGCTTTGGTATGTTCTCATGACTCCAATCTTTTTTCTCGAGCTTAAGATCTATGGACAATGGATGTCTGGAGGTCGAAGGAGGCTTTCCAAAGTGGCAAATCCCTCAAACCATCTTGCAGTTGTTGGGAATTTTGTTGGGGCATTGCTTGGTGCTGCAATGGGAATAAAAGAAGGACCTATATTCTTCTTTGCTATTGGCTTGGCTCACTACACAGTCCTCTTTGTGACTCTCTACCAGAGACTCCCGACAAATGAAACACTCCCAAAGGAACTTCATCCTGTATTCTTCTTGTTTGTCGCTGCACCAAGTGTTGCTTCAATGGCATGGGCGAAAATGCAAGGCTCTTTTAATTATGGATCGCGGATTGCCTACTTCATTGCTTTGTTCCTTTATTTCTCGCTGGTTAGTCTACAGTTACTCATATACATAAAAGCATTGATGTTTGTCGCCTTCAGACAAGATTGGCATCTAACCTTGGCTACCATTTCTTTATTTTTGTGATATTGCAGGCAGTTCGAATCAACTTTTTCCGAGGATTCAAGTAAGACAGACATGAAAATTGCCTTTGCAATCTCTGTATTTTGATGACTTGCTTGTGGTTCAGTCTTTTGATGTACATTCTTTCTTGAACTTTGCAGGTTCTCGTTGGCTTGGTGGGCATATACTTTTCCGATGACCGGTGCTGCCATTGCTACAATTAGGTACTCAAATGAAGTCACCTCTGGAGTAACCCAGGCTCTTGTGGTAATACTCTCTGTGATTTCCACACTAACACTAACAGCTCTCCTTGTAACTACTATACTGCATGCCTTTGTGCTCCGAGACCTTTTCCCTAATGACATAGCTATTGCCATTAGTAAGAGAAAGCCTAAACATCACCATCATCATCACAACTATTTGAGGTGGTTGAATCGTAGACGTGGAAGCACAGATCATAATGATATTGAAAATTTCTTGAAATTTTCCCACCCGGAGGAAAAAGACATAGAAGCTTGTGAGAATCCTTCCAGTGCCGAAAGTAAAGAGAGCTCCGACTCCACATCATCTTCCAAAACATAAGCCTAAGTTTAAAAATAATTTGCCATTTTCTGAATCTTCGTCCCTCAAACATGTGAGGAACAAGTTAGACTTCAGAGTTCTGGTGACCATGCTTAGAGATGATATGAAGATTTATGCGGCAAGGATGCAGTAGTACATAAAAGGTCTTTTATATGAGATATAAAATATGGATCTTGATGAGTTGTAAATCAGATGGCAATCTGCTGTTTTGAGAATAAAATTTTGTTCATTTTAAGTTCTTTTCCTATTTAATTACGAGAGCTTTAAGACAATACATGAGCCTTTTCTCCGCAATCGAGTCGCTTAAGTTAATGCAGCAATCTAGACTATAAAAGAATTGATGCAACCTCATTGAGTGCCGCTTATGCACTGTGCACTTCGATTGTTGTACACTTTTAACATAACCATCTGTTTTCTTCCGCAACACGCTCGGCCACTTGATTAAATGTGTAATGCTAGTAGTTTTATCTTAGACTTATCTGACATATTTAATATAAGTTGTCATCGCTCTGCTGTTGTTGCTCTGCGATGTGACCAACGCTGCATTTTGGGCATGCAATGACCTGAGATTATGAGAGACATGAGAGTTGAGACCATAGAGAGAATTGTTGGTGTATGTGCAAGAAATCAGAAAATGGCAAAGAATCAGACGATTTGATGGATTTCTTAAAATATAATGGTACAATGTCAAATAGCCAAGAAATGGCAACTTTAAAAAATGGAACATCAGGCCCAAGGATTAACACAATGGATCCATGGTTCGTGATCCAGTGCAACCCACAATCCATTTGGGCCAAGCAATGACTGTTAATCTCAATTCTATCAGAAACTTCCCGTAATATCTCTACACCTCTGATCTAAAAGGAAAAAATAAAGTTCCAAGTTGGATCCCCTAGCCAGAGAGTTAGAAATTATAAAAGTAGCAATATGAAAATTGAAGTCTCTTTATACATTCTATAAAAATCTGAATTCATGAACTAATTTCAAGACGTGGGTTCTTCCACCAGTTGGGACAGGAACATGCATGCATCTGTACAATGACCTGTTTTCTGTGCAAAAATGGTTCAAGGGATGAAAAAGAGAGACAAAGTAGGAGAACGTCTTAATTATCTTGCACTTCTTAGGCTATTGTTATGTGGTCTGTTCATAGAACAAGCAGCACTGAACAAGTAGTACGTGCACGATGCAATCAATGTAATCAGAAATGCAAGGCTGCAAAGGCTACTTGTCTTGATGTCTTTAACATGTCTCATGTAGTTTTATCTCCCTCAAAATAACAAATACCAAACCAACTCATTGATATAGACCCTGCCTCATTAGTGCAATGAATACACTCAATACTCAACAAATTCCTGAAAGAGGCAGGAGTTATATGTATCATTCGTTGTACTAAAGAGCATAACAATGACCTTAGCCCAAAGTCATCCGACACATGACATATACAACAAGGTCTCAGTCCATTGGCCTATTTGTTTCAACATGTCTGCAAGTCCTTCCAAGCAAACCTGCGTGTTGCTTACAGAAGGAAGTTTCAGCTCATTTCTATCAAACACTTGCATAAGGATCTCAAATATCTATTTGATCACCTCTAGTCTTTGCTAGTGGTTTATCTATCATCTGAGGATATTATTGCTTAAGCTTACATCCTCAACCGTCAGGCATTCTAGCTAAACTCAATTCAATGTTTTGGTTGCGTTGGCTACTGTGTCTTGTTATTAAGCTACTACAGCGACTGAAGAATCAATAGCATCAACAAGTAGCACATATAAGGGTTTCGGTCCCCACAAACATCATAAGGCAGTAATCTTGATTGTGCTCCTTATGTGAAGATGAAGAAAATCCAACAAGGAAGACAAAAAGAAATAGATAAAATTAACAAAGCCAATGTTGTCAAAACTTTGGCATTTCTGCTAACACAACTTGTCTCTGTCTCCTTATCTTACTCGTTGACATGTGACGAACATTTCATTCTAAGCCAATTTTTTTGGCCTTAAAAACTGGACCATATAGATTATAGCTAAAACTTTCGTGTTACGGTACCTGCAATTGGCTTGAAATATAGCATCATCATTGAAAGAATAGGCATGTTCAAAGGTGTATAAGACCCCATCTGATGTATTGGACCCCATGCCTTTGGTCCCCAGAAGTTTTGCTAATAGAATAAGCATGATTAGCAAGTAAGCTACCAAACTAGCAGTTATTTCATTAGAAAAAAAAAAAAAAGGTTTGATACTAGCTATGGACTGTTGACGGCCCAAAAGCGTATGCTACAATATTTGCTGCTAGAGATATTGGCTACAAAAGGAATCGCTATGTATGATTGTGTTTCAAAGATGCCACTAGAGTTTAATTGGTGCAAGGGATGCTTGAGGAGAATCCATACAAGTAATAACTTGTGAAAAAGCAAAGCCTAAACACATGCGACATGTCTCTCAATTGTTGCATATGGAAACTCAAGCTTTGCCCAGGAACAAAGAATATGCGGCTTTTGCTTTAATTCTTTGCAAATTTCACAAGTCTTGTTCTCTTCAATTTGCAATACAAGAAAGCAAAGAAAAGAATGAAGTACATATTGTTGGTCTCGAGAACACAACTTGTTACGGTTTTGGTTTTGAACTTTGCAGCTCGCACATCCAGTTTTAATTTTTCAGTTACATTTAATTACTTGTGCACTGAATGCTGATAAATTTCTCTGTCATAAATGCATGTTGTTTAAGGGTTTCTAATTAAGTGCAATTGGTTAGTTTAAATTCGCTCAAGCAAATTAATTACTGATTGCTTTGCCGGTGCCTTTTGGTGGTAGTCAAAATTTATCTTAATTATTGCACTATATTACTAAAAAGAAATTCAACAATAATGGAATTGCTACTAATTGTTTGTCATAGCTAATTAAATAAATCAAAATATTAATTATCATAATAATTTTGTTAAGTAAACTCTCCGATTTAACCGGAGAAGAAACTTAGAAACGAGTAAATTGGATATTAAAAATCACAAGAAATTAAGAAGTACTATACAATACATGCGGGCATATGAGAAATATTACTAAAAAACTAGTGCTGCATCAGCTATATTAGAAAATTTTACAAATCAGAACTGGACAGAATTTATAATTTAAATAATGGTTTCATCATTAGTTGCTGGAAATATATAATGAGTTTTAATTTGGGTAACCTCCAAGTTAATGTCAAATAATTTTTTTTTCAAAGAATTCTGTTAATTAGATATATTTGAATTAAGCTACAGTCAGTCACCTTGGATAACAAATAAATAATTAAAAAATCTATAAAAAATCTAGAGATAAATCCATGAGCTAAATTAAACAACTTCAAGCAAAATGTAAAAGATGAATGCTACATGGTCGATCCTAAACAACATGCAATAATAAGAGATTTAATAAATAATAATCCATTTGCTCTCATCACCATGTGTTCTATGGATTGGAAACATGCCAATGAACAAAAAAGTATAGCGGATTGCATTAAGCAAAATACTTTAAAAAACTAAGGGAGAGACATTGAGATTCTTCACATATAATTGGTAGCTTTGCTCCCAAACTGAAAAGAGACAAAGCCAAAATTGTAATATATGCATAATTATTTCTATCTCTCTCTAAGCCTAGAGCTTCCATGGACAAATTTACATTATCTTCTCAATCAAAGAAGAGAAGCAGAAAGGACAAGCATCACAAGTTGCTGCTCATTCGTCTTCTATTCACATGTGAGTTTGTCATGGTTAGCTCCTTGCTTTTGTTCCATTCTCCTTTCCTCTTTTACTTTTTTGTACAGTAGCTAGCTCCAATTTATTTTCCTGGAAAGAACAAATAGTAACCAACAATATCAATACCTTATAATTCATTTTCATTTTTAAAACTGAAAAAGGGTTGGCTAAAATCAAAATTAATCACTTACCAATAGATCTTTTACAATGAAGAACTGCCTCATAAATGGAGCTGTCAGAATCACAAGACTTGCGCCAATTATCATCAACAGAATAAGCAACGCTTGTTCTTGGAGATGTTTCTGCTGAATATACCCAACTATTCATAACATGAACTCTTGAATTGCCGCCTTCAGCTCTAGAACTTGAACTTTTCCCTCGTATTCTTTGATACAATGGCCTAAGAAAATCCAAATACTTCTGAAATATTCGTTTCGATAATTTTCGACACCTTCTTAAAGAAGTACGACTTGTGTGCTTGCTGCCTTGGACCACAAGTTTTGATCCAGGTAAAGAGGCTGGCAAGGGGAGAGCTGAATCTGGCTCATCAAAAGCCTCCATCTTCATTTGGTCGACGAATAGAGGCATGACATAACCATTGGAGAAGAGTTCATCTGCATGAACAATAGCAAGAGGTGACTGTGAAACCGGGAAATCAAATTTGAAGTCCTGAGAGTTTCTAATGAATCTCTTCGATGGTGGCAATCTTGGGTCCATTTCGATGAAAGAAGCTTCATCATATGCATCAAGCGATGCCCTCAGAGAACTATCCAAGCTTTCTAGAGATGGTTTCAGGTTCACTAACCAACTATACGAAAAACTTTCAATAGAAAGAGGCTGAGAATGAGAAGTTTCCATGGTTACTACTACTATGTAGAAAAAAGAAGAGAAGATAGACACACAACACAATGAGAGAAAAGAAGATTGCTAGGTAGGTAACAAGAAAGGTCACTCCCTTATGGAACAAATCTTTGTATATTTATATACCTTAATATCCTCTCTTTGCTAACAGTTGTGTATGTGGTTGTTCGGCACAAGACAATGAATTTTAATAATTGAAAAGGGAAAAGGAGAAAAGAAACAAAAATGTGAGCCCCCACAGGCACCCATAATGTAATGTTGCGTCACCACTTTACCCCACCTTATGCTTTTAACTTCACCAACAAGAAGAATAAGACCCCTACTTCTGCTTAATAAACATGATTTATACTGATCAAAAAGAATTTAAAGAAAAGAAAGAATAGGTTCATGCATATTCCTTTATTCTACTTAAGAAACCTCTAGAAACAAAGAGAATAATCCGACTCAGAGTAGTATGCTTTAGAATGTTTGTTATAAACCCGTGTGTTCTTACAATGCGAAGTGCTACAAAAGGCAAACAGAGGTTTAGTTAAACATGAAAGTAGGTTCATGCACAAACTCTATCATTTATTCAAGTTGTTAGTAAGCTAGGAATGAACAATGTTGCATGACTCTTTATGCTTTAGGAAACATAAATATCGTATACAAAAATACGACTTGGCTTGGCTTGCTTTTGCCTTGTCACTATCTTTTTTATAATGTTTATTACTTTCCATTTATTCAATTTTGGGTGAGCATGACTAGTTTGAAAGGATCACGAACTCACCATTCCACAATATTATATACATACTGGTAATGCACTAGATGCTATTAAAGAAAGTGCCCTAAAAGTTGTATGTAAGTTTTATAGTAGAGCATAGCAAAGCTTGTATGTAACTTTTCAGAGAGCTACATCAAACTAACATCATACCATATGGCAAAAAAAGAAAAAAGCAAAAAGAAAAAAACGTCATGTTAATGACATTTGATGAGATTAGCAAAATGCAATTTTGTGCTCTATCCTGGACAAAAATTTAATGGCACAACAATATTAACAGTCTATGGATTTTATTACAACATCGAGACAAAGCTACAAGAAGACATTTCACATAAATTCGAGAACTCAGCACTGTACAGATAAAATAATATGATGCACATCGTCATACGTAGCAACAATCTTGTCCTTGAATTAGTTAAAGTGAGACATCTAAAATCTCAGGGAAAAGAAAAGAGAGAATGAAAATATCACTAAGTTCTCTTGGTAAGGAGATTCTAGGCTACTACATCCACTAACGTTCTGAGTGGTGGTGAAATCGAATCTTCTCAAGACTTAAATGCTTGAGAAAGCTTTAAAAAAAAAAAATAAAAATGCTTGAGAAAGTAATGTCAATGTCACGTAAAATGGTACTAATTATTATTTACTGACAATCTACAAAAACAAAAATAGCAGACAGGGGTCCCCAAACCTGTCGGAGAATGAAAGAGACACTGACCAAAGTTTCTGGGACAGAAGCCAACCAGAGATTGTAACTTGTAAAGAAGTGGTCCCACTCATTGTATGCCTTTCAGGACAATGAGCAATTACTAGATAATCTATGAATCAAAAAGCAATTGGGTTACAAATATAATGTCTTTCATTGCATAAAGTTTAATCATGAGAAGACATAATTATTCTTTCAGTACATCAAAATAATAACCTCACGCAATAGAACTGCACAGGGTTTCCAACATGAGCTTGGAAAAAAAGAAAAGAAAAGAAAAGAAAAAGAAAACAATGCGGAAAAGAAAATAGTCCATAATGAGGGAAAAGTAAATTTACGGTGAGTTGTCTAAGTCTAGTTACATGTTGCAAAGTATACCACCCCATACTCTGCATAAAGCTCTAATGGCACATGCTGGGTTAAGGAAGTGGCCCGGATCCATAACTATTATTGACAAATCTCTTTCTATGGGGAGTCAGGATGAATATGCGAGTGTAAATTCACGGTACGGGCGAAAATCTGACCTCTGGTTCGAAAAGGCACCTCCACGAAGCTCTAAAAATTTTTCCACGTTACAATTTTTCTATGGTTGCGGTCTCTGAACTGTCAGTCAATAGACTTAGGACACTGGAGCAGATAATGACGAGGCACTAGGCGAGGTAAGTGTTTTTCAACCTCATCTTAATTTTCTGAAAAAAACTAAGTTACGAATTATCATAACTTACGACTCTTTCAATATACAGTAACATTAACAGTAATATTACTGTACATTGAGAGAGTCATAAGTTACGATAATTCGTAACTTAACAGGCTCCTAATTTTCTTATAACAGAAGTATCCTCTAGATGACAGATAGCATGTTGTTTCCAGGACAGGACAAAACCTGAAATGCTGTCATCAGAAAGGATTGGCCACATAAGGCAGGAATCCGTAGGGTGTCTGTCAAGATAACTCTTGGTAATTTCTACTTCCTACATGTCAACACCTTTATTGCAGTTACAGAAAGGCAAAAATGACGGATATCTGATAAGGCAAAATAATATTTCACGAGATCTACGAATAACAAAGCATTAGAGTGGCTAGCTTTAGGAATTGAAGCCAACAGGATTCTTGATTGTGCAAAGACAGGCAGCCATTACCAAGCCTAGTAACAAATTGGTAGCCTCCTCTCTGCATATTGAAACGTGACCAAAAGAAAAAAAAAACAAAAAGAGCACAACGCAGGCACGTACTTTGTCACAGTGAGAGCCAGTTGACTGAGGAAAACATGAGATTATCACTAAAGCATTTAGTAAATATTAATAGACGTAGTTAGGAACTATGCTTAATTTTATCAAATAATTATTGAATAAAATATTTACAATATCTTTATTATTATTTTTTTGAATTATTATCTAAAACTCATATTTACCGTACAGAATAAACTTTTCATTTAACAATAAGAGCTTTTTCATATACCATGATACCAAATAAAGCCTAAGACTAATCCTGAACCAAGCTGATTGAAGGAGAAGAAATCCTGAGAGAGACTGATTGAAGGATTGCAATCCCAGCAAGATCCTCAGCCACATCTGTAAAAAAGGACTGTACGGGGATTGCTCTCGGTGTGTCAAGGACTCCTTTCTGAAGATGATTATCCGATTGACCACAACTGGGCAATACACAAAGACGTAACCTGCAAGACCAGAAAAACTCACTTCCCCGGGAAATCACAAATTGTTTGTCCACGTTTCCCATAAATATAAAAGTTCTGTTCTTTTTATAAATGCCTGGCCCCAGAACAGTTCATGCAAACACTAAATACATAATTCATGATATTGAGATGTGACATTTACATTAAACGTGAAGCTAGAAGACGACTAAATTAATTTATAAAAGAAGAACCACAATCCGAAAGAAAGTCGCTTGTTAGCTAAATAATTGAGGAAACGCTTGGCACTGTGACCCTTGCTAATGTACCATATATGAATGATTAACACAATGAACGGCTTTATCATTACCCACACTTCTGACAGCCATGAAAAGATTTATGCTGTGTATTTTTGAGAAAAGGTTGAAAAGCAAGAAACAAGAGCTTACCATTTAGAGGTGTGAAACTTTTTATCTTTTCTCAAACACTTTGAATAATCAAATTCTCGCCAAGTCTTCGTGCTTAGAGCTCTCAAATCTTCATCATGAAATCTGTAATTCAGCTTCACCAAGTTTAACCCATTTAACCTGAAGCATAAATTACAGAAAATTCTAAAATTTTTTAGGTTAATTCAGCTGCATATTAAGAATTTAATTGAAAAAAAAGGTAGTGAGCTTAATCGAAGAATATCATAAATCTGTTGGAATTTTTTTCAACTCCTATAAAACAAACAAACCCTAATTTGCATAAATTTCAATCCCTAAGATCATAGAATATCATGATTTTCACATCATTATACTTGAGAGAAGATATACCTTGGTTCATAGCAATTTTTCTTGATCAAATCTCACTGCAAAAAATTAAAAATTAGTAAAATTGATTTCTCTTTCTTGATCTCATTAGAGTAAATCACCTTCTTAATAGATAAAAAATTAATATGATATCCCTTTTTATATTTGGTGAAGAGAGGACCAATTTTAATAAAACTCTAATTCTTACTTTCTATCAAAGTGGACACTTAGTTTTTCCTAATTGATTAATATGATTTCAAACTCTAACTTATTTTATTGTTTAAATTTCAATTATGACCTATGTGGCACATGGGCCACAAAGGAAAAAGCCAACATTCACTCACTTGGCCTATGTGGCATAATCTTGGCCTATGTGGCATAATCAACTTAATAATTTAATAAAAATATATGCTATGCACATAGTAAAAACTAAATCCTTACTTGCATTGGTGAAATATAAAATTATCATTAAACAAAAACTAATATGGATAATAGTGGTTCCACATCATTATTTCTATAGTCCCTTCCATGTATCACAATACTAGTTTTATACTTAACATGATATGTTAATGAGAAAGAGAACAATAATGGTCCAACAATAATGTCTTAGTCAGAGACAAAACTCGTTAACAATCATATTATTATTCATTTATATACCATTAAATCAAAAAGGATGTAAAAAAATAAAAAAAACAACACTTAAATGGACTCAAAGTATCAAATACCTAAAGAGCATAAAAGCTTAAACATATTGTCAATAAAGATCTCTAATAATACCTGTCCTTTCAACATGTTCATTGAAAACATTTGGGTTTAATCCTTTTATTAAAGGATTTACAATTACAAAGTCGGTGCTAATGTGCTATATTGATACTTTTTTGTTTCTAAACTTCTTCTTTAACAACAAAGTATTTTAATTCATGCATTCAGTACTCTTTGAATACATGTTGGTTTTAAAGAAGAAGATTTTGGTGGCATTATCATAATAAATCTTTAATGACTTGGCAATACTGTCAACAATTCTAAGCCTTGAAACAATGTTCCCTAGCATTAATCCATAAACAGTGGCCTTAAAGCACACTACAAACTTAGCTTCCATAGTGTAAGTAGTAATGACAATTTGTTTTGCACTTTAGCATGAGATGTCTCCTTCAACCATCATGAACAAATAGCAAAATGTGAATTTTTTTGGTATCCACATGTTGAGTGTTAAAAAGTGTATATTTATAAAGGAGAAAATCGTCATTTTACACTTCAAGTCTCATTAACAATGCTACTTTTATTTATTTAAGTATTTTGTTATTTAATTATATGTATTTTATTATAATTATGTATTTTATGTATTTTAAGGATATCACGATCGTTTCACAATGAACGAGTGATCAGACAGCAAAACGGACGTCATATTTAGACTCAGGATGGTCGAAAACCTTAAGAGGAGTATAAAAGAAAAAATCTCACTGTTTACATATACGAAACTATTTATACGTACGGTACTGTTTATGGTATTGTTCATGACACTGTTCATATATACAGACTGATGACGTAGCATTGACTGATGACGTGACAGTATTTGATTGAACGAATTATGTGGCATTGACTGCTTATGTGGCATTGACAGATGACGTGACATTGACTGATGATGTGTTACAATCTTATTGGGCTAAATTTCTTATGTACTGTAGATTGATGACGTGGTAGTATCTCAGTGGAGCAAAAATCGTGTGTACGGTACATGCACATACATGAAATTATTTACTATTCAAACCGCATTATTGTGCAAATAGTATTACTGTGTAAATAGCAGTCGTTACTGTTCAAACGTTGACTGATGACGTGGTGTAATCCTGAGCGTCTAAACTGTTTTTAATCCGATTGTCACGATTCACTCAATGTATCTATAAAAAGGGGGCTCTCCCTCCGAATTTGATATCCCTGAATTCATTTTTAAGCTTAGTTTTTGTAATTCCTTCTCATTCTTGTATTTTCTACGTATTTTTAATAAATTTTCATATTGCTCCTAGTTAAAAAATGAGTAACTAATTTTCTTTTAAGTTTGGGTTGAAGGTGAAGTCTCAACATGTCCCATGGGCTTAATTTGGTAAATTTACTTTCTCTTTCCCTCTAATATTTGTGGTTGTTTTGATTTTTTATTGACAAATAATAATAGTTTTGTCTAGATATCACCCTAATTAAACCGGCACCCTAGTACAAGGTTATTATTATTTGGCACGGTAAACCCTTAGCACCATATTTATTTAAACGTGGTTCATAAGGTGTGGAATCTCCCCTTATGATTTAATTGGCATTAATATGGAATATTTAGCCCATGGAGCATGTTGATGTAGATCCGGATACCCAAATGTTTTATTATAACAGTTTATTTTTAATTATTCCCGTCATTTTTTATTCAGGATAAATTTACCATAATTTAATTGTTCACTTTGAAAATTAATTCTGCACATAATTAAAATCAACCTCCTCGTGGGATCGACACTCGTCACCATTAATATATTCTATAATAGATTCGTGCGCTTGCGAGTTCAATAAAATTTGCACAACACCACACAGCCAACATGATATAAATCTAAATACCTTATAACTTTAAGATGATAAGATCTTTTATAAGCGAGCATATAATCTTTCGTTCCTTGCAAGTATCTTAATACTCTATTTGTACCATTTTAGTGATATAATCCAGGATTACTTTAATATCTGTCTAACATTCTAACAGCAAAACTAATATTTGGACTGGTACATCTTTATGCATACATCAAGCTTCCAACAATCAATGTATAAGGAATCATTTCCATTTGTTTGGATTTTAATTCATTATTTAGGCATTGTATAAGGTTGAACTTATCTCTTTTTTAAATTAGAACAACACTTACAGAGAAATTTTTTATTTTGAATTTCTTTAAAACTTTATCAATGTATGCTTTCTGAGAAGACAACTTTAAAAATTCTTGTACTCTATCACAAAATATTTTAATTCTAATAACATCGGATGCCTTACCTATATTTTTTATTTTGAAGTTTTTAAAGAAAAACTCCTTGCTCTTATGAAGTAGAACAAAATCATTAGTAGCAAGCAAATTGTCATCATCATACAAAATCAAAAAAATAATCTTATTCTCATTAATCTTGAGATATATACACTGATTAGCGACATTTTCTTTAAACAAAAAAAAAGTGATGATATCAATGAACTTAAGATACCATAGATGGAAGGCTTGCTTAAGATTGTATATTGATTTCTTTAATTTACACATGAGGTGTTCATTTTTTTATTTTTTTTTCTATTTAAAAGCCTTTAATTGGGCCGTATCAACATTTTCTTCTGAGTTCCTATTTAGAAAATTAGTTTTTATATTCATTTGATGTAACTTTAAGTCATAATGAGCCACCAATGCCATAATAATTTTGAAGGAGTTGTTTTTAGAGACTAGTAAAAAGGTCTCTTTGTAGTCAATGCTATTCTTTTGAGAATTTTTGACAACAACTTTAGTCTTGTATCGTTCCACGTTGCCATTTGAATTGCGCTTGATCTTATAAACCTATTTATACTTGATTTATTTTATAACCTTTAGATAATTCAACAAAGTCTTAAACATTATTATGATCCATTGATTTCAACTCTTTTTTCTTGGCGTCTAATTATTTATCAAAATTAGAACTTTTCATGGTTTGTGGAAATGAATTTAGATCTTCATCAATTCATGAGTTAAATTTTGGCTCATGTAAGTAACCACACAATCATTAAAAATAACAGATCTTCTTTGTCTTTAAGATCCTCTTAATGCTATTTCTTATAGTTTCAACTATAACATATTCATTATTGATGACTTTATCAGGAGATAATGGGTTATTTATTTGTTATTCTTGCAAGCCATTAGTGTATTCAATAACCATAGGAACAATAACTTTAGAAGAAGTAACAAGCAAGGGAAATTGCACTCTAACTTCTTAGATTTCTATCTTTTGTAGTTCTATACTCTCACTAATTTAGCCATTTTCAATGAATGTAGTATTTCTAGATTTAAAAATTCTAGTACTATGATTAGAACAATAAGATTTAGACCTTTTAGATTTTAATGAAATATCCACTGATTGTTCTTGAATCTAATTTTCTTTCATGTGGATTATAAATCTTTGCTTTTACCTAACAACCTCAAACATGCAAATGCCTTAAACTGGGTTTATTTCCCATCCACAGTTCGAAAGGATTCTTTAAAACTACCTTGCTCTATTTACCAAATAAGTCATGGTCTTTAATGCTTCCATCTATAGTAATAAAGGTAAAGACAAATAACCTAAAATACTCATAACTATTGAGTGTTAGAAAATGTATATTTATAAAGGAAAAAATCGTTATTTTACACTTCAAGTCTCATTAACAATGCTACTTTTATTTATTTAAGTATTTTGTTGTTTAATTATATGTATTTTATTATAATTATGTATTTTATGTATTTTAAGGATATCACGATCGTTTCACAATGAATGAGTGATCAGACAGCAAAACGGACGTCATATTTAGACTCAGGATGGTCGAAAACCTTAAGAGGAATATAAAAGAAAAATGTCACTGTTCACAGATACAAAATTGTTCATACGTACGGTACTGTTCATGACACTGTTCATGTATACGGACTGATGATGTGACAACTACCTATGACATGACAGTTTTTGATTGGATGAATTATGTAGTATTGACTGCTTATGTGGCGTTGGCCGATGACGTGACATCGACCGATGATGTGTCACGATCTTATTGGACTAAATTTCTTATGTACTGTAGATCGATGACGTGGCAGTATCTCAGTGGAGCAAAAATTGTGTGTACGATACATGCGTATACATGAGATTATTTACTATTCAAATGGTGTTACTGTTCAAATGTTAACTGTTGACTGATGACATGGCGCAATCCTGAGTGTCCGAACTGTTTTTAATCCGATGGTCACGATTCACTTAATATATCTATAAAAAGGGGGTTCTGCCCCTCTAATTTGACATCCCTGAATTCATTTTTAAGTTTAGATTTCTGAAATTCTTTCTCCTTCTTGTAGTTTCTTTGTATTTTAATAAAATTTTTTTATCCCTAGTTAAAATATGAGTAGCTAATTTCCTTTTAAGCTTGGGTTGAAGGTGAAATCTCAACATGTCCCATGGGCTTAATTTGGTAAATTTACTTTCTCTTTCCCTCTAATATTTGTGGTTGTTTTGACTTTTTATTGACAAATAATAATAGTCTTATCTAGATACCGCCCTGGTTAAATCGGCACCCCAGTACCAGGTTATTATTATTTGGCACGATAAGCCCTTGGCACCATATTTATTGGAGCGTGGTTCATGAGGTGTGGAATCTCCCCTTATGATTTAATTTGTATTAATATAGAATATTTAGCCCGTGGGGCATGTTGATACAGATCCGGATACCCAAGCTCGTCATTTCAATAGATTTCAGTTTAATTTAATTCTTGTCATTGTAATTTAAATTTAAGCATAGTTTATATCAATTTCACCACAAACTCATTCATCCATTAAAGAAAATTAATTCTGCACATAATTAAAATCAACCTCCTCGTGAGATTTTTACATTCGTCACCATTAATCTATTCTACAATAGATTCGTGCGTTTACAAGTTTAATAAAATTTATACAAACTTATTAGAATTAAACTTAACCATATCCATTAAGGTAGGGTTACACTTTTCTGCTATATCATTCTATTCTGGTGTACCTGGCATTATGTATTGAGCATATATGCCATATTTTTCAAGGAACTTAGTAAATGGATCAGGCCATTGTCCATTCTCAGTATATCTTCCATAATATTCATTACCTTTATTGGACCTGACAATTTTTATCTTTCTATCTAGTTGTCTTTCAAGCTCTTTCAACTTCTAGGACATCCACTAATTGAGATTTTTTACATAATAAGTAGATATAACTATAATATAGAAAATTATCAATAAAGGTGACAAAGTACTTTTTCCCATTAAAAGATAAAACCTTATGAGACTCGGATATGTTAGTTTGTATAATTTGAAGAAGTTATATACTTCTTATGACTTCTTTTTGACTTGTGTGTTTTATTTATTTATTCTTAATATTATCCATTCAAATATCAAGATCAATAAAATTTAAATTTCTCTTATAAAATTTTGAAGGATTTCATTCCTTACTAATTATTTTATTCCTGCTTTGGATATGTGACCTAAATACTTATACCACAAGTTAAACTTTCATTTTAATGCCAAATTATAATGCAAGGTGAACAGAGATTCAGTAAAAGTATTATCACACTTTAATTTATATAAACCATTAGAAAGAATTTTAGGACGAATAATATTATTGTGTTTAAATAAACTAAAATATTTGTTCCCAAATGTAAAAGAATATCTAATAGAATCAAGTTTGAAAAAGAAAATTAATGAATTAAATTACAAAAAATTGAAGGAACTTAAAGAGTCTAAAAAATCAAACTATAACTTTTAATGCTTTTAAGTGAAGCTTTAACTCAGTTCCCCATGAAAATAAACTTCTCATTTGTGTTTATAGTTTGGATCGCAAGAAATTCCTGCATCGTGTTTGAAACGTGAGTACTATAACCATAATCAATCCACTACATGTTATAAGAAACTTTAGCTAAACTTGATTCAAAGCATACTAAAACAGTAGGTTTAACTTTCTTTTTGAACTAAACTTTACACTTTAGGCAATCTTTAGCAAAGTATCTATGTTTATTGCAAAAATGACACTTTCTTTCTTGGTGTCTTTCTTATGGACTTCAGTGGATTGCACTTTTAGCCTAGATACTTTTCTTTTTCCTTTGTAATAATTTTTTCTTTTAGGCTTTTCTTAGCTCCTTTATAGCCTATGAGGTTCATTGAGTGAAATTTTTGTTTTTTAAATCTTACCTCATCCTAAGTGAACATGACCTGAAGTTAATTCATATTCCATTTGTCTTTAATGATGTTATAGTTTATTTAAAATGGACCATACTCAGAAGACAAAGAGTTAATAATGAATTGCATAGGGAAACTCTCACTCACTTTCATCTTCATAGACCTCAATTTTGGTATTGTATTTGTTGAGTATTAGAAAATATATATTTATAAAGAAGAAAATCATCATTTTATACTTCAAATTCTACTAGTTTCTTTACTTTTATATATTCAAATTTCTTGTGAATTTAATTATGTGTGTTTTATTATAATTAAGTATTTTACGTATTTTAGGGGTATCATAGTCATTCACAATAAACGAGACATCGGATGATAAAACGGATGGTAAATATAAACTCGGAATATAAAATCTTATAAAAATAAATATCAAATTCATATATATAGTATTATTCTTAATTTTAAATTTAATCAATATAAATGAAAAATTAAAATTTCAACAATTAAGTATTTAATTGGAAATGATGTGGCAATTCGTGACTTAATTAATAAGTGTAAAATTAGATAAAAATTTTATTTTAAAATTAATAAAAAACTAGTATTTAAAATAATAATATGTATTCAAACCAATCAAAACTTATCATATTATCTAAATTGTTTTAATCACAAGTATCTATAAAAGGAGAGATCTCCCCCCTAATTTGATATACCTGAGTTCATTTTTTAGCTCCATTTTCTAAAATTTCTTCTCTATCTTGTATTTTCTTTGTATTTTAGTAAACTTTCTATTTTATTCATAGTTCAAATATGAGTAGTTAATTTTCTTTCAAGCTTGAGTTGAAGGTCAAGTTTTAACATATTCTATGAGCTTAATTGGTAAATTTATTTTCTTTTTCCCTCTAATTTCTATGGATGTTTTGACTTTTTGTCGAAGAAATAATACTTTTAAAATATCAATCTATTAATTAGAATATAAAAATGGATTTTTCTCTTATGATTTAATTGGCATTAATCAGGAATATTGAGCCCTAGAATATATTGATGTAGAAACAGATATCCAAGTACTTTATTATAACGGTTGCATTTTTAATTATTCCCGCCATTTTAATTCAAAATTTATGATAAATTTATCATAATTTAATCACTCACTTAAAAAGTTAATTCAATACAAAATTAAAATTCATCTCCTCGTAGGATCGACACTCATCACCATTAATCTATTCTACAATAGATTTGTGTACTTACGAGTTTAATAAAATTTACACAACAATACTTATCATCTCAGTCACATGTTATTGCGTGGTACGTTTACTATCATACTTACATGTGGTCAATATATCCATTAACGCCTCTACATAGGACTTATCAACTAATTTAGATTGAGAATGCACTTTTATATTCTATATATTCCGTGGCACTTTTTGTTTTTAGAATTATGGACATGATGTACTATCATATACATAAATACTAAGCTTAGTTTCTTTTATTTCTCTCAGTTCTTATGGAGAGTTCTCTCTTCATCATTGCTTTCATCAACAATAGTAGTTGAAATTTTATTTAATTGTGCTAAGTCAAGATTCAAAACACCTAAGTGGAGCTGGACTTGCTCAAACCAATCTAGGTAATTAAGGTCATTAAATGTAGCAATAGATGAAGCTTGTGAATGAAGAGCAATAGACACCTATGTTGCAAATACATATAAATACTCACCCATTAATGCTTTAAACTTAAACACATAAAATAGATTCAGATAAAATTCACATAAACTTTAAATGCATATTGAAGTTCACCTTTGGGTGATACAATAATACACTACAAACATAATTGATGCTTAATTTTAATTTCACATAATTTGTAATCAAATACACATTAACTAGACATGCCTACTATCTTTGGATACACTAAACATATATCTAATCGAGTATACTAATTATTCATAATCATGATCATAAATTATAAAATTAATTAATCAACTTTTGGATGGTTGCTAAATATTTTATAATCTATATATTTCAATATATTTTTACCCATACATAAATAATGAGCATCACAATAATTATGCGTACTTGAAATTGAATTTAAATTGACATCTATGAAAACTTTTTAATTTGGTTACTTTGGTGACTACAAAATTATCATAAATGAGTGTCAAATTGAATATTTATAACAAAGTATTTTCTTTAATAAAAATAAGTAAAACCACAAACATCAATTAAAATTTCAAACATTAAAATTGGAACATTATGAAATTTTAGAGATCATTAATTAATGAGCAGAAGCATTCAAAATTATAAGAACATAACTTTATAAGGCTTGCTGCACATAAAGCCAAGGACTTTATCATGCTAAACCCAATCAATCTTATCTATAATTTAATAAAATATAATATAAGGACTAAAATAAAATTTTACATATAATTACTCCTTCATTTGGGCCTGAAGTAGGGATGACAATGGATACTGTCCATAGAGTGTTTGTTATTACCAAATTCAAATCCACACAGAATTTAAATTACCAAATCCATCCACAATCCGCAGTGATTTTAATTCTTTTAAGAAAATCCACCTGCTGCGGGTTTTGACAATTACTAAATTCGCAATGGTATCCAGTAGAATTATTGTGGGTTTGTACATTTAAAATTATAAATGTTCAATATAAATTTATAAAAATAATATCAAATTCCATATGGTATACTTAATTTTAAATTTAATCAATATAAATGAAAAATTAAAATTTCAACATTAATCCAAAACAAATTCTTAAATTTGAGTGTAAATATACAAATTTATTTTAAAAATTACAAACTAGTATTTAAAAATAATAATTACATTTCATATTATCATTTAATACAAGCTCTAAGAGAAGATCGTCATTTTATTCACTATCATTAGTACCCATCCAATATAATGCCTATAATAATGATTAAGGTTAATATTTTTCAAAGAATAATACTTTTAAAATATCAATCTAAAGAAAAAAATTTTAATAATGAAATAATTCATGCATTAAGATAAAGAAAAATATTTCATAAAAAAATTATAATAAGTATATAATAATCCTCGAATTAAGTTAAATAAAGTTAGTTCCTTATCCAATCAATAATATATTCATTTTCAAAGAATTTGTTATTTCCCACTTGATTAAAAGATTCTACATCTATAAGTAACAAATATATTAAGAAAAAAGACAAATTATTATAAGTTTGTAATGTATAATAGATATTATATTCTATTGAAGTAAAAATATATTATCATACAAAAGTATATTATCATACCATTAAATTCAACATACCACTAATTTTAAGCACACATTAAAACTTCTAATATCTTTGAATAAAGTCTACTACTGTCACGACCTGTCCCGAATCTCAGGACGAGTCTGTTTAATCCTAGAAATTTAATTAATGATGATTTTATATTATTAATAATATTTTTATCGAAAATTTCAGCAGAGTTTCTCCTATGGTTTTGACACTATCAATCCTGCAATAAATGAAAATAACACTTTCAAAATATTTCCAAAATACAACAAATTCCACCAATCAATATCTCAACAAATACCAAATATTGTTCAAAATATTTTAATATCAAACACAGTAAATTATCCTTAATCACAATATTATACAATCTAAAATATTCCAATTAAAAATTCTATGACTCCTATCACTACTACGTGGCCAAAATATATATAAATATCGTTGCTGAGTCAACTGTTGTATTTGTAAATTTCTGTAAGGGGAAAAAATAATAAAAATCGGGATGAGTATAAAATTCAGTGAAGGTAAGTGAGTGGATAGTAATTTTTAAAAATAATTTTATTTTGAAAATAATCGTATCAATTTTAAATATACAATTTCATCAAACCATAAACAAGAAATATTAATAAATCACTTAACATTTATAATCAAATCACTAACTTTGAAAGTATATAATATTATGTGAAATAACCAGGGAAGAACATGTCATAATATTATATAAATATTCAATCAAAAATAATCACAAAATACTGCATAAAACTAAAAAAAATTCACAACACATGATATCAATACTTCACCAAAAGAGTACCTAGGTAAATAATCTCATTATATTCGGACCTCAACGAATGAGTAATCAAGCAACCATCATGTCCTAAAGCTACACGGATAATTCAGACCTCAACGGACAGGCAATCAAGAAACCTTCATACTCCGGAGCTACACGAATAAACAAGAAAATAACATCCCATATGTTATCATATCTCATCATCATAACTATGCATGCATAATTAATTTCCAAAAGACAAAAACGACTAAGTACACTACCTAAAGTCTCTATGTGTACTCAGACGGGCCCTAAAAGTCTGTATCTTATATTATCACATATCATCTCATATCATCTCATCATAGTATGTGGAGAAGGGTACTATCTACTGATTTTACAAATAATTGAAAATATACATATATATAAACATCCGATAATATCTGAAATCACATTTCCTTTTATTTTCAACAACTTTTAAAATACATTTCTTTTCTTTAAAAATATTATTAATACGCATATATTCAAAATAAAAAATAAAATCATTTATCATACATAATTTCAATAATAAACACCATTATGCAGATAAAATCCATTTTTCATAAAATCATAAAATCAAGCATTTAAAATTTTTTTTGCAATCATGCTTTATCATAATTAAAAATCATAATAATCCATAGAGAAAATAGGTTTTGTATATTCCACTCACAGTGACGACGATCAAATCCAGTATCGTCGACGTCCGTGGGTTGGTTCTTGTTCGCGGATCTCCCGAATTGTCCCTCATTGGTTAACGATAACTGGACTTCAGTCAACAGTGACGGGAAGCTTAGGTCTTGTAGTTTTGGCCTCAGTAAGTCCAACGGTGCCTGTGGTGACCTCCCACAAGCAGTGATGGTGGCGGATCGAGCTTCCAAAGCCTCGGGTTGCAAGTTACTATTCTCCAACAATCTGACTGTTTCAGGTGACAAGACTGGTTAGAAATGGAAGCTGGAGGTGAGAGGAGTGGAACCCAACTGGTGGAGTGGCCAAACTCTAAAGGGATTGACAGCAGTAAGAACATATTTTTGGTCGAAATTTTCGAGTTTCACTGGCAGCGTTCTGGTCTATTTCCAGTGGTGGGAACAATAGGAATATGACCGGCGTCTCACAATCTTCAAATCAGCACCAAGCTCGGCCGGATCGGTGGCCAGAATCATGAGTTCCAGCTGAGTCACCACTGTGGGTCACGGGTTGGATCAGGTCAACTTGGTCAACTCTCTCTCTCTCTCCTTCTCTCTCCCCTCTCTTGGCTCCTCTCTCTCTCTTATTTAAAGAAAATTATTATTATTATTTTATTTGATTTAATGCATTTAATATATATTCTTTTAATAACTATTAAATCGATACTGGTTCCGTAATAACAATTTTTCGACTAACCGACTCTGAAATCGTATTCGGTTTTGTCTCGATTTTTCATCGCGATAAAATTTAAAATTTTTAAGCACATGATTAATTTACTAATACGTCGAATTTCTCTCGCGATGACATGGAACAAATGCAAAATTATAAAATTGATACCGAATGAAAAATAAATAATTTATTTTAATAAGGAAATAAGGGTGCATATATCACAACTATGATGTTATTTGACACTTTGCATAATTGTATTATTTTCTTTATATATTTTTAAATTAAAATTAAATTAAAAATATTTAATTTAAACATTACGGATTTGACGGATATCCATGCGAATATCTGTCGGATATTATACATTCGCATTTAAGCGAGGGTTTCAATTTATAATACCAGTCTCACCCTCAACTCGTAAAATTATCCGTAGCGAGCTGGTTTTAGTGGGTTTGTGGGCAAAATTGCCATCTCTATCCCGAAGACAGCTTGCTTTCGTTGCCATTTTTGTTGGACTTAAATGAAACAAAACTCTAAACGTTAGATAGAAACATAAATCAAAGAAACATCAGGGTGTCATTATAAAAAAAACCAAGTGATAAGCTTCATTTCACTGCGCCGTCAGCTGTTTTTTTTTTTTTTTCCTCTGCTCTTTACTGTTTTATAACAAAATAATATATACAAAACTTCCTATGCCGATAGTCTTTCTTTTATGTTGTGTACATGTAGAATGATGACTTAAATTGGCATATATCTATAACAACAATTGAAAATATGAGAAGGTTATTACAAATTTTAATGGAAAATCATGAATTCTCAAACTAGCTCTTATACCAATTGTTGGATTTTTTTACAACTCTCATAAAGCAAATAAACCATAATTTGTATAAACTTTAATTCCTAAGATTATAAAATATCATGATTTCACATCATTATAATTGAGTGAAGACATATCTTTATTTATAGTAATTTTTTTGATCAAATCTCACTATAAAGAATTAAAAATTAGTAAAATTGATTTCTATTTTTTGACTTTTTTAAAGTTAGTTATTTTTTTCCTTATAAATAAAAAATTAATGTGATATCACTTTTTATATTAAGTGGAGAGATAACCAATTTTAATAAAATTTTAATTTTTATTTTCCATTAAAGTAGACAGTTAATTTTTCTCACTTGACTAACATGATTTTAGCCCATAACTTATTTTATTATTTAAGTCCCAATTATGACCTATGTGGCACATGGGCCACAAAGGACAACACCAACAAATTCGACTTCACTTAGCTTAGTCTACTTAAGTTGCAAATGATCTCGAGCTTAAACAAATTTGTTTCGTACCTGAGGGATATAAGTAACAAAAATCCTTTTTTGTCCGGTTTGATTATGCTACTTATGAAGAATTTAAATTAGAGTATAAATTCAATTTCTCGATTTTCTTTGACATGACAACGGTGCTCATTGAAATTCAAATACACTGGAAAGAAAGAAGGAGCTTTCGCGAGTTAGAGATGTAGATTATGCAGCGACACGTAAGCTCGGATCGACGGAATGAAAATGGAGTTGAACAGGGGTCACTCAGCGTCAACAGACACAGAAACCCACCGTTTTAGCGACTTATGAAAAGAGGTGATGTGGATTCCGGAATGGCAGATTCCTCATGTTAACTGTTTCATAGCGATGTAAGAATGTACCACCGCCGTCCTCCATCTTATGTCCATAGTTAAAAATTTTTACAAGTCGCACAATGAGGGAACTCTTTCTTTCTTCTTCTTCCTTTTTTTTTTGATTTTAATATATAAATTATTGCATATTTCGGTTTAATTTCTTTGACTACAGGCTGTACAGATGTCAATTCTGTTTGTTTCATGGCAGTTGAAGATTTTATTGTCTGCACGAGGGGCTTAAGGGATGAAACTTTGAAATTAACCCATTTTCGAAAGTCAAATTTTGAATTGAAACACATTTCTCTTGGAGTAATGTCAAGGTAAGAAATTATGATCTATGATTAAAGTTGAAATTCGGAGGAGCCAAAGTCGCTCTAGTACCCCTTGTGCATAATGTATAAGCCACGTCCACAGTATTTTATTATTTACAATATACATAAATGGGATATAAGTAATTAATTAAGCGAACCACTTCACTTATAATAACATAGAAAACTAGATACATGTGACACAAGTATTGAATTTATCATGAAAATAGAGTTGAAGCTGCAGACAACGGCAGAATTAGAATTTTCATTCAGGGATAGACATGAGAAGATATTATAAACACATGGGTGTCAAAAATGTAACTTTCACATAGCAAATAGGCTAACTTTCAATTTATATCCCGGACATTTTTGGAAAAGTTTTCCGACCGGTGGTTGCCAATCCCCCAGGCAAGATCCAAGTTTGGACCCTGGCTGCAGATTAATTGGACACGATAGCGTCACCAATCACCATAACTGACTAGCTCAGTGCTTTATAAAAATAGAGGTCTTTTTCTAATACGACCAATCTTGATTCACATATTTTCAAATATAAGTGGAAATTTTATATTTGAACCACCAATGCTTTAATGAAAATTCATGAAGCGAATAAGAAATTGTGATACTACTCTACACCATCTAATCTTGTGAATTATACGATCTAACCACTTTTTGTAGGAAGAAGAAAAATGATATTTTTTATAAAGATCTCACAATAGAGATAACGATAAAGTGATTAAATGGTGTAATTATTAAAAGATTAAGTAGTGCATAATAATTACTAATTATCAAAATTTCCTTGGCGGCCAAACAACCTAACTACGTACAGGACGAGACAAATTATGTACAATCTACTCTAGCCTTAAATTTGAGGATATGATCGGCACATGAAAACTAAGTCGGATCTAATCATTAATTGAAATCCATGTAGTTCACATCACTCTGAGCTCAATAATTGGTCACCAAGCCCAAGCATTGTCGCCACCTTTTCGGTGTGAAAACTGAAAATCCTGAAAAATTTTCATGCAGATCTATATATACGGTAGCGTTACGTGTCAATAAAGCTCAGCGCCTTTCGGTTGGTCTCAGTAGCTCTCATACCGTACAGCAGCAAACACGTGCCACAGTACCAACTTGTTCTTCTCACTCTCAGCCGACCAATTTCTGATGTAAATTTTTTCAAAGTTTAGCTCACCCACCACTGTACACGTGTTCTGATCTTCGGCTTTCGTTCCCCACATTTTGGACTTTGGCACTTGAATTTCTGAATCATTGTAAGAGCTGCCCATCCCAATTTAAGCAAAGCTCTTCACAACATTATTTCAGTGCTCCACTTGTATGCGAGCTAGCTCTTCATGGCTATGGCCACTAATTCTATGTGTTACTACTACTCTTCATGGGTTCTGGTTCTTTCGTTCTTGCCCGGGCTAATGGATTGTTGCATGGCTAGCCAAATTGGCTTGGGCTCGAGGCTGTTGGCTAGCCAGGACCAAGCTTGGATTTCTGATCATGGAACATTTGCTTTTGGGTTCACTCCAATTGTGAACATTCAGGACCGCTTTCAGCTGGGAATCTGGTTCAATGAGCTTCCTGGAGATCGAACTATTGTCTGGTCAGCTAACAGGTAATTAAGTACAAAGACATTTATTAATGATTCTTCGTATTATTTGCTTATGAAACTTTGTATTAATTATAATTTTTCCATTGATTATTCACGTGTAAGGGCGTATAATCACACATGCTGCAAGTCTAATAAGAATGCTCTTTAAGTAACGCAAAAGATTTATAATGTTCAGATTTACCCACATTAGCAATTTAGCATGTATATGATTCTCTTCCACAGTGCTATGAAAAGAGAAATGCTAATTCTACCCAAAAGAGGAAAGGACCAAAATGCCCGCAATGTTAAGTAAATAACTTGCAAGGCCATTTGGATCTTCTCAATATTCTGGACATTTCGATCACTTGTTCAGGCAAAGTAATATTTATATGATCAAAAGTTTTTTAAATATGAGAGTCTAGTTTCGTAGGTATTGGCATTCTTATAACGTACTGATGTCTATAATACTGAAGGAAGACTCACAAAATATATGGGTATAAATGTAACTATATTATTAATAAGTAATTGAATTGCTTTTCCTTTTTCCCTTCTGGTAATTTGATAATAATGGAACTCAAGACTCCAAAGTCTCTAATTGATCAATCAAACATTGTAATTAATTTGCACTATAGACTTGTACAGCTAGCTTGGCATGCAATCCTAGAAGGTTATTGGCTCATGACTTAGAAAAGGCACAACACATTTTCTCATCTCCAGTCCTTAGCAGGTAAACAATATGATGTGATGACAGTAAGCCAAAACTTTGATTTTCTCTTCGTTATCATCTAAATAGAAACTTTCCAGTCACCAAAAATGCAATCCTGGAGCTGGACACAACTGGAAATCTAGTCCTCAATGATGGAGACACCACCATCTGGGCCTCAAACTCATCTGGCGCCGGTGTTGAACTTGCTAGCATGTCAGAATCAGGAAACTTCATCCTCTATGCCCCAAACAATCAGCCAGTATGGCAAAGTTTTTTGTACCCATCTGATACTCTTCTCCCAAACCAGCCATTATCTGTCTCTCTTGAACTAACATCTTCAAAATCTCTTCAAAATGGAGGCTATTACTCTCTCAAGATGCTGCAACAGCCAACTTCATTGAGCCTTGCCTTGACATATAACTTGCCTGAATCATATGATGCTGCTAATTCACCAAAGGCCTATGCAAACAAATCTTACTGGTCTGGACCCGATATTTCGAATGTCACTGGGGATGTTGTTGCTGTGTTAGATGAGGCCGGAAGCTTTGGAATTGTATATGGAGAGTCATCAAATGGAGCTGTTTATGTTTACAAGAGTGATGGCGATTATAATGGATTAGCTTCTGCCACAAATAGATCAACTCGGTTAACAGTTCTTCGAAGATTGATACTTGAGGCTAATGGTAACTTGCGTTTGTATAGATGGGACAATGATGTTAATGGCTCGCGCCAATGGGTACCAGAATGGGCAGCAGTATCAAACCCTTGTGACATTGCAGGAATTTGTGGCAAGGGGATATGTAAGTTGGATGGAAGCAAGACTAAAGCTTCTTGTACTTGCTTGCCTGGTGATTCCAAAATAGGAAGTGATGGGCTCTGTTCAGACAATTCATCAGTGAATGGAAAATGTGATCCTGGCCATCGAAATCAAGCAACTCACGATTACAGAATTGCATCGGTGCAGCAAACAAACTACTATTTCCCTGCATTTTCAGTGATAGCCAATTACAGTGACATTGCCACAGTATCCAAATGTGGTGACGCTTGTTTATCAAACTGTCAGTGCGTTGCTTCTGTTTATGGACTTGATGATGAGAAACCTTATTGTTGGGTTCTGAGGAGCTTGGATTTCGGTGGATTTGAAGACCCTGGCTCAACTCTGTTTGTGAAGATTACGTCTAATGGGTCACTGACTCCAGGCAGCAACAGAGGATCTGGTGATTCTTCAGAAGATTCTGAGACCCGCCGTGCAAAGGTTGTAATACTTCCTATTGTTCTCACCACGACTCTCCTTATTGGACTTCTCTGTTTGTTACTCTACTACAATGTTCACAGAAAAAGATTCTTGAGGAGGACTATGGAAAACTCTTTGATTGTGTCTGGTGCCCCAGTGAATTTCACTTATCGCGATTTACAGATTCGTACCAGCAACTTTGCGGAGCTACTTGGAACAGGTTAGTGTAGATTATATGTTTTTTTTTCTTTTTTCATTTTTTTTTAAACAGAGGAGATACATAGAAGGGAATCGATAACAATTAGGCACTTACAGTTCACATTGTTATGTCGTCGTGCAGGAGGATTTGGAAGTGTATACAAGGGAAGCCTTGGAGATGGGACTCTTGTTGCTGTAAAGAAACTTGACAGAGTTTTGCCTCATGGCGAGAAAGAATTTAAAACAGAAGTTAACACCATTGGCTCTATGCATCACATGAATTTGGTTCGCCTATGCGGGTACTGCTCTGAAGGCATAAACCGGTAAGCAATGTTGGATTTTAAGATTTTAATTAATCTAGTAGAATAAGCAAATGAAGAAACTTCCCACGAAGTATTTGACTTGATCTTAAAACTTTGCTCATTACAGGCTTTTAGTCTATGAGTTTATGAAGAACGGGTCTTTGGACAAATGGATCTTCCCTTCATATCATTACCGAGATAGGCTACTGGATTGGACTACTCGCTTCAATATAGCGATTGCTACAGCCCAAGGGATTGCATATTTTCATGAGCAGTGCAGAAACCGGATCATACACTGTGACATCAAGCCGGAAAACATATTGTTAGATGAAGACTTCTGCCCCAAGGTATCAGATTTCGGACTGGCTAAGTTGATGGGAAGAGAGCACTCTCAAGTTGTCACAATGGTCAGAGGCACAAGAGGCTATTTGGCTCCAGAATGGGTTAGCAACCGGCCTATCACTGTAAAAGCCGATGTTTACAGCTATGGAATGCTTCTTTTGGAAATTGTTGGTGGCAGACGAAATCTCGACATGTCTGGTGACGCAGAGGACTTCTTCTACCCTGGCTGGGCTTTTAAGGTACTTGATAAGATTTTTCACTTACTTTTTCTTAAATTCATCATTTGTTTGATACCGCTATTAATCATATGAAAGTTCAAAACTCTAGGAGATGACAAATGGGACACCGTTGAAAGTCGCGGACAGGCGAATAGAAGGGGCAGTGGAAGAAGAGGAGCTGATGAGAGCTCTGAAAGTTGCATTTTGGTGCATTCAAGATGAAGTCTTCATGAGGCCCTCAATGGGGGAAGTGGTGAAGATGTTAGAAGGATCAGCTGATATCAACACACCCCCAATGCCTCAAACAGTGTTGGAATTGATTGAAGAAGGCTTAGATCATGTGTACAGAGCCATGAAGAGAGAGTTTAATCAGTTTAGCTCCTTCACTATTAATTCCAGTCATCTATCATCTCATGCTACCTGCAGTTATTCCTCAATGTCACCCAGATAGGTAGGCTAGGCGCACCAATACAGTTTTTCTTTTATTCTTTCCTTTATTTTTGTTTTTACCTAACAAGGAATCTTTCGACCCACCCTCAGTAGGATTAAGATGAATCTATAACATGTAAAAGAATTCTCAGACTTGTTCTTAACATATATCACGAAACGTAATATTATTGAATTTTTTTCTTCTTTTTTTTTTTAAATTTTCTTTGATCATTTTGGACAATCCTAGAGGACTAATCTAACAACTGATGTTATCACGCGATTGGAATAACTCTAAGTAGTTGACTATCACATTGAATAAGCAATAAGCTAGAGTCCTGATGGTGAAATAACTTCTCATTAATAATAATCAACACTTAATCAAACAAAAATCTCCAGCTAGCAACAAGAAAATCATAAAAGTCCTCTGTGTCCTGGACTTGGATGGGAAAAGAATCCGTAGAAAATTCTGCTGGGAAAAAATCAAGAGAAAAGAAGGCCATCACTTTCCATTTCCAATCATAAAATTAACTTCGGCAACAATAATTCTAATTCAAAAAGAACAAAGAGCGTTTTGATGGCATGTAAGACATCATAGTCTAAATTAAAACTTGCGCAAAATTGATACATCTGAAGTATTGTCATAAAAACAAATCTCATCAAGGCAAACTCTTATTCGATAAGCGATGGATAGCTCTTTGTCTCATTTTTTAACTTGAAGGCGTGTGTCCCGCCTTGTGCATCATAGAAATTGATTTACTTTTAAAAATCTATTAGTAGATCAGCTAGTTTTAAGCTTAGATATCCAGATTTCGACATTCTGCAGTGTCCACTGAAGGTTGATCTGTTTCCAAATGTTTAGAAATGGATTAGCCCATCGTGGCCCCAAATTGTGCCGTAACGGAGCATGCGTGTAAATTGTAATTTACAATCCTGAAACGGGCAAAAAAATCTCATGAACATCATTTAGTAACTAACCGGAAAATTCCATATAAATACTACATAAACAATGATCAGAACGTCTACGAGAATTATGCAATCTCTTCATTGCATTTCACAGAATCTTCACTCTATAAATTAAACTAGAAACCCCTTTTTAACAAAAGACTTGGATTGCGCATGCAGCACGCTAGCTATACCAGTGGATTAAAAATTAAACCTCCATAATTATTCCGACACAAGATGAATTAAATTAGGGAAAATTGTCAGCAGATGTCGTTCCAGAATTTGACACAGGCGTTTAATTAATATATAAAATCAGATTACCTGTAAAGGACAAAAACAAAATTCTTTGTAATTTATACCATAACGCTTTGACCTGGCAGTTTGTATACGTGAACTTGTCAATTAATCAAGGGCAACTGTGTAAGACCAGCAAGGTGCATGTAGAAAAAGTAGATACCATATATTACTTGCCGCAAAATAGATAATGAAACTCGAAGAGCTGAAAGATGCCTCAAAGGAATTACGGCACATAAATGGAAAACAAGAAAAGAGAGTTCATTTCTATGAAACAAGAGCTCATGTATTAACAATAGGTTATGTTATTTTCCAGGGAATTATTCTCATCTCAGTCTCGCTTCAATCGTCATCCAATCAATGTAAACGTCGGTGGGTAGTTTTGACCATCTCCTTGTTATGTTCCTTAATCTTCTTCGTGGCATTTGTTGACGCCGTCAGGAAGTTCTATGAAACTCAGTCCCATGTGGATGTGAACTACATAGGAAGTTCTAAGATCGATTATCTTTTTCTTACAATTTTTTAGTGGTACCACTCGTACTTGTTACATGTTTGATAAAAATTTTAATACAAAAAGAATCGTTTTGTGGATGAAGAAATTATTTCAGTAACATATGACATTAATACTGAAGAACGGAGTATAAAACTGTACGTGGTAAGTGTTGAAGTTAAAAAACTATTGGGGGAAAGTTACATTCTCTATAAAATATGAAAGTCATATGAACGATTCCAATAAAAATGTATATCAATCACAGTTTTATATACCAACTAATCTTTTTTTTTTTTTTTAGTAATCAATTGACATCAGTGGGAATATGAAACCTTCAATTAATTTTTGGTTATAGAGATCAATAAATTTTAATGATCGAGGAGTACTTAGGCGGAATGGACATACTACATCTCTTGTACGTCTATCCAGTAAAAATTTAACACATACGCATTTGTCACAACAGTGGAAGAAAAGTTTTTTTTTTTTCAAACATGTGGCAAGAGTTTATTGGATGTTTCCCTTGAGATAGTCCCATGTAAGTTTTTCTCTCGAGTGATCAAAGGAATGTTAATGAACTACATGAAATTTCTCTTTCTACACATTTTATCGATAGACATTAATTAAAGCAGCAGGTAATTGAATAATCTCAACCCTGGTTTTACTTGAGAAAATAAATACCTGGATCAGCCAGGTAGCTGGCTGCAGATATCAGTCCAGGAATCATAAATTTATAATGTATTATTGCATTATTGTTTTCTTAATTTCTTCTGTAAGCACGAATATTGTAAACTCGCAATAATTGACTTTGTTGTGTGATAATGTAATTTATATGATGAATCGATCATCAGATGATCTGTATCAAATAATAAAAATCGAAGCTTGTTTATTTAATTTTTACAGTGTTAATCAATCGCTGAAGTGTGACTGTGAATAACCAAACTTTGCATACCTAACGTGCACGTCATGCATATTACGGGCCCACCACCTCAAAACTCTACTCTCTTCTCCGTCTCTTTCGTACGGCATGGTCAAAGGCGGAACCAGATGGTCTGACGAGGCTGGGCCGCGCAGTTATCGGCAGGAGAAAAATATAAGGGACGAAGATGAAAATGTACTAAATTACGTTATTGTACTTATCATTGGCCCCATCAGTTCTATCGATTTTATGTTACAACAAACTTAAATTTGTAACTACTTCGTCTTGGCCCTTCAAATTAAAATCATAGCTCCACCCGAGGCATGATTAACTGATTATTAAATGTGACTATTAGATCAGTATATCTCTAACTTATAAAATACAGATTTGAACTATGATTAATTTTCTATATGAAGATAGAACTTATCTATGCTAGCATAGAACATTAATTACCGTTCAAATATGTAAGGACCATAAGTTATATTAAATGAATTTTTATAGATAATAATATATATAGAGAAATTATTCACCGTCCACCTATTTATTTTACTTTTTTTAAATATATATAAATACTTCTTTTGTTTTTCAACGCGCCACTTGAAGTTTGTATTTTATTGTACTTTTTTACTTTTGTTTGATCTCCATTAATAGATTGCTGAAGTTATAGGAGTAAAATTGATATTTTATTCGAATGCCTAAAACTATGTCATATTATGTTATTTTTTTAAAGAGTAAAACGACATTGTTTGACCCAATTGAAAATTATTAAAAAAAAATCAAGATCATTTAATTCAATTGAAGGATATCATTTAATTCAATTGAAGGAGAAAACAATAATTCAAGGAGAAACAAACAATATTTCCCAGCAATTCCCACAATTTACGTTCGCATTTGACTCTATTGCTTGAAAAATTTTAAATCCAGCTAATATATCTCCAATTGCCATGAGTTATCATCAAAGAAATAAGGTTGGGTATGAAAGGTTTTAAATTTTATGTTTTTTGCTTTTATTTAGAGTTAAATTATAATTTTTTAGGTAAAAAAATTATTTTATTAATATTTTATTAAATCCATTAACGGAGATAAAATGAAAGTGAAAAATGTAATAAAATGTAAACTTCTGATAGCGTGTTGAAGAAAAAAATTTATGTGCTTTTAAAAAAGACAAAACAAAACGGTGGATAAATTTTCATATATATATATATATAGAGAGAGAGAGAGAGAGAGAGAAAGTATTAGTTAAAAAAAAAAAACTCTTGATACTTTCAACATATTAAAGCTATATATTGGATAAAATTTAAGCTTTTAGGTCTTATTTTTAGCAATAAAAATTAAAGCTGGAGGCAACTTATACTTCTAATGAACTTTTAATGCCCCAAACCTATTTTTATACCATAGATACGAATTTTAGGCAAAATTATTTTTAAAGTAGTGCGTTGTTTATTTCTTTCTATTAACTATTAAGCATATAACGCATGTTAAGCAATGCGCATAAGATGCTTGACAAAAATTTTAAACTGGTGTCGTTTAGTCATTCGGGCATTCTCCGTACCTCGTTAAACGCGATTTCCGGCTCCCGTTGGGACCTATTTGATATGATAGCCTATTTTATGTTCTTATCTGAGAAAACACAAAGACATAGCCATCGAAATCTCAATAATATTAACCGTAAAAGAAAATGAGTCTCATGACGTGGCACGATGCTATTGGGACTGAGAATTTAATCGAGCGCTGTTCTAACAGCGGAGTAAATACGATTTCACTTGAAAATTGTCGTAGAAGAGGATTTGAGCGCCAAGTTCATGAATAATTGCTGAAATTTTCCTACCGAAAATCCCTAATCGGAAGAAATCGACTGGATCCGTTTCCTCACAGCAATTTCAATCCGTAGGGCTCCGTAATTTACAGTTACCCTACATTTCTTTACGGTACGCGTCGCGCTCTTTCTTTTCACATACTCTTCGTATAAAGAAATAATTTTAAATTCAGTTACTTTATTTTGATATTATTTACTTAAATACAAGGTGATTTTAAATTTTTTATGTTTAATTTGTTGCAATGATAATATACATTGGGTAATAGATTCAGTAATTTTGTGATCCTTTAAGGATTATTAGGTGTAAAGATTAGTAACTTTTATATTCGGTCCGTGAATGAACTTCAATGCATTGATTATGTAACTCTTTGTACAGGGTGTTGCAGCAAATGTGGAGAGATGTTTTTTAGTGAACTGGTCTAGTATGATAAGATGGAGAACATGCAATATGCTGAGGAGCTGGTGAGGGAATTTCTTGTGTTTAGAGGGTTTACGAATACTTTGCAAGCTTTTGAGAAGGAATTAAGCACGGATGTAGGTAAAAGATTTCAAGTAGATAAGATATCAGATTTAATCTTCTCTGTGTATATTCCCAACTTTCAAGCTGAAAAATTAGTTGGTCTGCTGAGATTCTTCAAGCAGTGCGTTTCTTCATCATCCGAGACTGTACTCACTGCTACTCTTGCAAAACTAGAGATCTCGATTCTCCGCTACTATATAGTTCATGCCTTACAATCAGGACGAAAAGACAAAGTTGTAGAGTTTTTTGGAACAAATGGAAATGATCTGTTGCTGAAGAGTCAAGATTGGACTTCATGGTTTGGTGGGTTTGTCTCTTATTCTTTTATTTATTTGTTTGCTCATTTTTATGAAGTAAAGCATTATTCATGGTAAATAATGGGCTTGCCATTCAGCCATTCCTTACTTGAAGAATCCAAGTTTGGATTCCCAATTTCGCATATATTTTACAAAAGAATGGTACGAGGCCTTGCGACTTTCTGTGACGAATTTTTTTAGCGAGATCTTCAATGGAACTCATATCCTTTTGAATGCATTCCTTATGTTGAAACTCTATCAAGTTTGATGCTTTATTTCTCTCCTCTGCCTTAAATTGCAGATGCAATCACAATTTCTTTTATTAGTGGATTTACATCTTCTCTTGCGCTCATTATCGAATAAGAAACTTACTTCGCTTTAACAAATAAAGTTATCCTGGATATTATGATTTTCACAAATAGCCTATCTTTTATTGTCATAAATTTACCATCGATTTGGTGTGTGAACAAGATTTCAACAAAATTCAGGTCATTTATTCATAATTGCTATGTACTACTATTGGTCCATGTTACCAAGCTATTTCCTAATTTCTTTCCTAGATTTGTTTCCACAAGCTGTGACACAGTAGGCATTCTGTGGTTTTTTATACTCCTTCATGATAAATTTCTGTGTTTTACTGATTGGAGTTTGAAGTATTTGAACTTAACCAAAATCAAGTCTCCCTGCCCTCTTGAAGATCAGTTCGGAGAAAAATGCTGTTAATCGTCTCAAAAAAGACATCAAGCAGCTTAATGTGCAGCTGTCACAACTACAGGCCTCATTGGAGGAAAAAGAGGCTCAGATAAACCAGTTGAGGAAGTAAGAGCTTTATTTATTGTCTCTGCTGGGACTTTAATGGGCTACTTCCCTATGTTATTTTGATGAAAGGTTATAATATTTTGGCTGAATTTCAGTAATTCTGAGACAATAAATTATGCAAATATTGGGCGAACTAAGAATTCAACTTTGGCTAGTGGAGTAAATGAAGAAAGTCTTCTTCTATCTGCAAACAGTTCTGAGGCTTGTCCTACTACTGCCAAGCATTTGGATTCAACAGAGATGGGTCAGACGTGGGCCAGCACTGGACCTGTGTTGTCAAGATGTACTGCAAGCATGTCTGGAAATGATTCAAGTTCTCCTTCAAATCTTGCATTCGAAGATGTTGGATCTGGTGATATCATTCATATGTACAATGTCAGTCCTGACAATGGTGAGTATGCTTTTCGTATTGTTTACAATCCTTTGTGAATTGAGGATAAAAAATGTTATTTTAGCATCATATTTCTGCCTTACTAAAGAAAATATATGATTCAACTAGTGGGTTCAGTTATAGGCTACCTAGTTTTGCTATGACATAAGTGATAGGCTACAATTCAAGCACGAGGCTCTGAGGTGTGGTTAAGGGTGGGCACCAAGCAGCCAAACCCGTGAAATTGACTCAACCCGTATGATTTTTTGCGGTTTGGCTTGGGTTGATAAAATATATAGGTTGGGTTGGGTTAAAAATTATTAAATAAATTTTGATATTTCATATAAAAATTAAAAAAATATAAATATAAAGACTTTGAAATGTTGGACTTGTTCTAAGGATTTTAATATTTATATTTTTTTAGTTTTTCTAATTAATTTATTTATCTTTGTTCACCATAATTAGACTATAAAAATAGACTTTTTCAAAAGCCCAATCCAATCAAAATTAATGTATGTGGGTTGGGTCGGGTTGAATATCAACCGACCTGTGCCCACCCCTAGGTGTGGTAATTTTTTTATTTAGAGGCTGGTTGTAGTAGCTTTGAGCATCAAAGTATAGAAGCGATGTATCACCATTGAACTGTCTACTGAAGTTACTGAGAGTTTTTTTTTTTTTTTTGGATTATGCTATGCTGAAATAATTTGTGTACAACAGCCCAAATTTTTGTTTCCTTTCTTGACTAGATCTGATTACAGTGAAACTTAGAAAAAGTAAGTTGGCAGAACTAATTGTTGAAGGTTTCATTGCAGAGAATGGTAGAGATACACAGGGAGAAGAAGATTTCCCAGAAGTGAAAGTAGACTTCCTGGTAAGGTTCTTGCTGAATGTTGTACCTCCTTTCTTAATTGAGTGTGACTTGTTCTTTCCTGTACTTTGCTAGTATATTGTGCTTTAATCTCTGTGTGTCACTTCGTTTACCATGTCTTTTAGGAGACTTTTTTAGGCCACACAAGTCCAATCAGTTGCTGCCGCTTTTCTTCATCTGGAAACAACATAGCCAGTGCTTCTGTGGATGGCACTGTCAGGTACTTGCTGGAAGTAGGCAATACATTCATGGAGATTAACTGTACAATTGTTGCACGATTGCCTTTGGCTCGTTAATTACATCTGCAGTCTGTATATGATTTATACATAGTTTGTTCATGTATAGTATGCTACGAGATATCCCACTTGACTTAAATGGTGGTTCACTCTATGCCCGTAGTAGTTAGAAACTTAATTTGTGGATGTGAAATTGGTCTGTTCAAATGGATTAATGCTGACTTTGGTTCAAATACCTTGATTTGGAGGGACATTGGACAACCTAATGTATTGATCATGCTGGATAAGAGCCTGAGCATTCCTTAATTATTTACTGTTATTAAACTGTTTGATTATTTCTTATATCCACTGTATACTTTTCAATTTATGCATGTTCAACATAGGATATGGACATATGACTCGTCAACTCCAGCTTCTAGGAATGCAACGATATACTGTGGAGCAGAGATTATGTCACTTGAATGGGAGTGTAAATCTGACCGTTTGGTATGATGTGGCAATTTCAGCAATTACATATGCAGTTTTCAATGCTTTTTCTTTGGTATCAGAAATACATGTTTCTGAGTTTGTCTTTCTTTTTGACAAAAGCTTCTAATTGGCACTGCTGATGGAGGCATTAAAGCTTGGAATGTTGATGCCAAGAGAGTTGTCTGTGATCTTAATACGACTGAAGCATTTCCTAGGTACTCAAGACACTCTGTAATTAAGGAGTAGAATATTTTGTGTGCTCCTGCTTTACATTTTTGTTTTGTGACAGTGTCTTGGACCTAAAGTGCAGCCCTGTAGAACCAATTTTTGTGTCTGCAGCAGCTTCCAGAAGGTATTTTTTTTAATATTTACATTTTTCACATGACTACTTACAAGACGTTTATTGAAAAAAGCATGCATGTCTGCTATTTGGTTAAATTAGCCAATAAGTTTCTGATTGAGGCTAAATTTGCACACATATAATAAGTGATACTTTCATTACAATAAGTTTGAACCTTTTCCTGGTCAATACACTTCCTTTATTTACCTTTAAGATAATGACACACTTTTTCTAACCTCTTTGTTCTGAAAATGGAGTTTGTGGACAGTTGACATGCCGTATTAACCCTTGGACAACTCATTTGCAGGGTTGAGCTCTGTCGTCTGCAGTTGAAAACTCACACATTCATTGAAATGTTAAATACTTATTCAGTTGTAATCAAATACTGAAAGTTCACTGAAAATAGTTGTAGGTACTAAATCATTTTATGAATAAGGTGGTTAGTGTATCACTAGAGCTGCAACTACTATTCGTGCATACAGGAGTTATGATTGTATTCTTTTGGTCATATAGATATGAATTGCTAAAAGGAAAACCATTTTTTAAGTAGTACTAAGTTATTCACTTTATGTTTGAAAATTCTAAAAGAAGTTATGATATACTAGGTGAATTTGTTTAGCAATCTTCTTAAGTGTGAAATTATATCCTTTCAAAAAATAATAATAATAATAAATAAACAAACAAACAAATAAATAAATAAATGAAATTTAGATTACTAGAAACTGTTACTACCTGATCAGCTGTTATTTTAGAGCATATGTCTTTATTTCACATATAGTTTATGAGATTGATCATTTATTCACATTAATGTTGAAAATTTTTTCTCTAACTCTCCCACTTTGATTTCATTTGGGTGTGAGAGATGAATTTGATCATTTTGCTTTACAGGTATGGCTCAAATAATATTTATAGTTGGGGGATTGCCTCATTAACTGTCTGGAACATGAAAACTTGGAAAGCCATGGTATGTGCCTTGAACTTCCTACTTGGATGCTTTTTCTGATCTGTTCCTTACTGAATCTTAGCTTCTATGAAGACAGTCCTTTCTCTTGGTGAAGATCCACCAGCAATAACCTCCCTATGCTTCAATCACAATGGAAAGATTCTGGCAGCTTCTGCAGTCGATGGAATGATCCACATGTTTGGTATCCTTTTAAAATATATAGCTTGATGTTATATATATATATATATATATATATATATATATATATATAAAGAGAGAGAGAGAGAGAGAGAGAGAGAGTTAAGTGGTTAATAGTTTATCTATAAACAACACCCTTTATCACATTTGCAGTTGTAGAAACTGTGAAGACTGAACAAAGCCCTTGTTTTCTCCCCTTTTTTTCATCTAATGTGAATGTTTGGTTGAAAACATTACAGCTTCTCTTGAAAGGCTTATCAACCTTTATGTTGTAAGACTTGACGAAAAGAATTGAGTGCCCAATTTATGCATATGTGAGGGAATGTGCCCACTCGTGCTCACTATAGACTCGAACCTTAACTTGACAAAGACATGTCTGCTGGTCTACAAATTACTGGCTGGCCTGCACATGATTCAGCTATCAGTTCAATTCTTTTTGGTCCTGATGAGACAAGCATTTTTAGCTTGGGGTCAGATGGAAAGGCAAGTATGTTCCTTTGCTCTTGTGGGTTTTTTTTTTTTTTTTTTTGGGTTAAGAAAATATTTTGGATCATGTTCTTTTAATCTGTATAAAGTTTTGAGTTTGCCCATTTCATTTGTATACGGAGACCTGATAGAATCAGTTTTATTGTGTTAGATTATTGAGTGGAGCTTGCAAAACCAGGGTCAGGTGCTTTGGACAAGGAATTGTAGCAGGTATTGTAGATTACTTTGGTGTATTACAATATCTGTAACTTGCTGGTGGTGTGCTACACTTCAAAGAAAATATTATATGGATCATGTACATCATACCTTAATCTTCAATCATTGTGATCTATTGGCTGTTTGATTGTTTTGAGGCTGATAATTGAATGTTTTTGTTTACAACCTTGTGAATGAAAGATTTCACTAGCATATATGGTCTGCTAAGGGTCCGTTTGGGATTGAGATTGGCAGCAATAAAGGGTTTGATAAACGCTAGCTGCTGTAGTTTAGGAGCGATGATGATATGATTTTTCACTTGTTTGATAGAAAATCAATTATATTTTTAATAATTTTGTCAAAATTATTATTTAAAATTTATATGTACTGCATGATATTGACTTTTGTTTCGTAGTTACATCTTTTTTTTTTCTTTAGCAGGCATAGCTTAAAAACTATAACACCCCAATCCCAAATAAGACCTAAACTTATGTTGCTGAATTCAGCTTGTACTGGTGCCTTTTTATATCTTCTTTTTATTATTTTTAATTTTTCGGTTTAAAGGACATTGAAAAATGAGAGTCATTCTTCATGACATGGTTGATTAATGAGGAGCATCCACCATGCTCCAGTACTTTGATGTTTTGCATCACATTGATGAAAGAAACTATAATGTGACAAAGTGTTTGTTCTCTGTAGGTTCTGTGATCCCGAGTCCTCAAAATCTTCCAGGCATGAGATGGCTTTGGACGTAAATGGGAGGAGACTGCTGATAACATCTGGTTCTGTAAGGGCACCTATATATCAGGTTCTCTCTCTCTCTCTCTCTCTCTCTGTATTGCAAACACACACGTGCTAAAACACCTTCTTTTTGTGGCTCTGCCAACATTATTTGGTTTGCTTGTAGACTGATCCTTCGTACCCGACCTTTCTACTTTTAGCCCAACAAAGAAATCTTTTACTGCTTTGGATTGCCTAATATACTGCTGTCTACTCTCATGATACATCATAAGTTGGATTTTCATTCTTTTTTTCTTGTTGCATCAACTTGACTCAGGTTCGGGGTAACGCCAGCGGGATGAGAACACTTCCCCACAGTGCAGCTATAACAACTGTGGATTGGCACCCAACGTTGCCCATATTCTTGACTGGTTCAGCTGATCATTCAGTTCAAGTGACGTCCATATCATAGTGGCTTCTCACTTTTGTGTTATTTTAATTGTTAAATTTTGTGTACTGTTTGGAGGATGGAGTGATGTTCGCTTCTGGTTGTAGTTTGACGTAATTTCCCACATGAGAGAATATCTTTGAGCATGTAGTATCATACATACAAGATCGGCGTGTGTTTCAACAGGACGGCCCGGGATTTTTTTTTTGCTTGTGTAATTTGTTGAATAGTTCAAGTCATATAATATATCATTCTTTCTTTGTTGCACGTGCTTTTTGCACCTTGAAAATGTGGAATTGTTTCTGCCTTGGAAATGTTCTGTCAATTAGCGGAGGTGTTTCTATTAATTAGTGCAAAGCCCAAAAAAATATTGTTAGTTTCAACTTCTCTTAGGATTTGAGTTAATTGCATAAAATTATTTAAAAATAACTTGGTCAAACCTCTGAAGTTAAAGGTCACTCGTTTTAAAACTATTCCTACCTAAGCAAGCTTATTAACTGACTTTAGATGGATCCAGTGTGCATTAGTGCAAATGTAGTTGCAGCTGGTATGAAAAGAACATAATTTGGTAAATTTGCAAATGTTCTTTTGTAGAGAATTTTCATTCTCAATCTTTGGGATATTTTATCCGTTGTAGACATGTCAAAGGATCTTGAAATGATTTCTGTGCACACTAATATCCATATTTTGATGTGAACAGGAATAGATAATGGGAGGGTACAATAGATTAGTTGGAGGATGGTTTCTCTTGCTATTACTTCGTTTTCTAATTAATGTTTGGAGAAGTCTTGGTTTTTGGTGGAGTATTGGTTCTTTTTCCATACATTTTAGTTAACTGTCATAGCATTTAATACAGATATAAAAAATAGTGAATAAAATAAGGAACAAATGAACAATAAATGCTCACCAAATTTAAACTAAAAATTTTGGGCGTGCATTAATGGTATAGTCTTGTTAATAGCTGCCGAATAATAAATAGGAAATCAGGGCTGGTAAGCCTTTGCGCTGCTACGTTTTTAAAATTATTAATAGTCGGATGGGGAAATGTACGCGGTCGCAGTCTGATCTCTTAGTCATTCATGGCCGCAGGCCCACCTCCATTTATAATTTCATAAGTTACTCTGAATAGACAAGCGATTCTACTTGTTTATTTCAAAAAAGGGCTCTTTTTTGTTTTGTTTTTGTTTTTTTTTTTTTAATTTTTGACCATTTGGTTTCTGCTAAAACTATCTTAACCGACTAAATAATTTCAGCCGTTAAGGATAGTTAAATAATAATTTATTTAAGAAAGTGAGTTAAGATGGAAATTTAATTTAAGATTAAATATATCCGTCCACTCCTCACCCCTTTACTTGGAAAAAATGCCTATCTAGCCGGTAGTAACCCTAGGATATTAGTTTTCGACTTCTTCTTTCCACAGTAACAGACCAATCAAATAGATTATTAGTTTAGAATAATTTAATTTACGGGTTTAAATAACCACCCTAAAGTAAAACTATTAGAAGATGAATAATAAACTGCTTTAATTCATGAACTGATTGGCGTAATCTATTCATTCAGGTCACTCAAATTATTTTTCTAAACAGTGATATGTGTAATTAAGAGCTGCTGACACCAATAGAAATATTTTACCCTTTTTTTTTCTCATTTTGTGCGCAATCCAAATTTGTTTTCCATCAAAAATATGTATAAAATAATTATATTCAAGGGATATTATCACTTTTCTACCTCAATTTTCTTGGTACATCAAGTCCATTAGAAGTTCAGTGAAAGTTATATTTTACGATCAAATATTTACGTTGGTATTATTTTACCATCATTTCATTAAAATAAGTTAATATTTAAGGGAATGTGACTTAAAAATCAATTTTGTCCTTAGAGCATAAAAGAGTATTTTTTTTCCTTTGAAAATAAAGAAACTACTAAAAAAAATTATCGTTCGTCCATTGGAAAATTTCTAATATATCAATATAATATTATGGTTTTTTGAAAACTATATCTTACCATCTGATATGTAAATTGTTATAGTTTTGCTACAAAAATGTTAAAAATAACTAAATATTTAACATAGAGTATAAAAGATAATTTTATCATTTGAAAAGAAAGAAATTACAAAAGAAAATTAGCTTAAAAAAGTAGTCATTATATTCAAAAAATGACAACTTTTTTTTACTATGCAGACATACGAATGTGTGTTCAAATATAAAAATTCCAAGTAATACACACTATAAACTTCAGTTTTGATAATATCATTCAACATCAGTAATCCTATCTGATTTTAAACACTATAATGGCAAGCCAAATACTCCAAACTTAACATTTCACCATTTAACAATTGTGTTAACATTTTAGGTTCAACATAAACTTTCTTAAATGTCCTATCGAGATCAGTAAATTTTAATAGTGATAATGTTTTGATAATAAAATAATAACTACTTAAATATCAAGTGATAAAATATAAGTTTTAAGAAACCATAGCATTGAATTGATATGGTAGAAAATTTTTGATAGAGAAATAATAATATTTCTTTTACAGTTGAATAATGTGTTTTGACTTTAATATAAAATTTCTTAAATACTCTTTTGACACAACAAATTTTTAACTACATTAATAGAATGGTTGTAAAGTAATACTAATTAAAAATATTTAAAAATGAAATACGTTTTTACCAAATTTTAATAATAACTTGATATGACAGAAAAATTTTAATGAGAAAATGATAATATTACCATATTGAAAGACATATCTATCTTTTTTTTTTTTTTTTGGATGCAAAAGACATATCTACCTACGTTGAGAGTTATATAAAGACTTCAATCCGTCCCCACCTTCACGAGGTTACAGATTGGTTAATAATTACCAGTCCCCCTTCAGCTGTCCACACTTAAATGCTGACATATTGAATCTGAAAAGGCAACGGCTGGTGAAATTAAATTATCAGCCAACAAAATATTTATTATCCACGTTTACTTTCTTCAACATTAATTATTGATTTGTGTATAGAATTAACAAATCCCCAGTTTCAGTATGTACATACACTCTGTTTTGTGTTGTCTTTACATTTTTGAACAAATTAATGTTTCATTAGCATAAAATCAAATACATTGTACATTTGGTCAATGCTAATAGTTGCGTTTGACAAGACAAATAAAGAAACAAAGAAAATGTTGTAATTCAAATATAAACATAAATGGATTTATTTCAAACAATTCAATAAAAATAAAAGAAAATGCATACAATTTTCTCATGTGTAAATGAAATGAAACCTAAAATATGTCGGCACATAAATGATACTAAAGCAAGTCGCTGGAAAACACTTTAATTTAAAACATCAACATCAAGAAGGCAAACGGATCAAGCTGCGAATTTCCTTGCTGAGTGATTGGCTACAGGCAGGACGCTTGGGTTAGGGTCAGCAAATGCAAGAAGCTCTTGGTCTCGTTCAAACAAAGCCATATCTTCTTCACTCAGACTCACCAATGCTTCTATTCCCTCACCGTTTCTTGTGCTTAACAACATTATCATGTTATGCATATAATTAGGAATTGTTACCCATACGGGCTTTCCCAATCCGAAATCTGTATCGTACATTGGGAGTCTGGATAGGTCTGAATACATATAAAAATCAATTGCATCTCCTTCGACCTCGTGGATTAAGGAACTCTTCTTTTCCAAAATATTTTGCAGCCCATTTTTACAAAATTCATCCTTACCTTTCCGAAGTTGATGAACCAACTCTTGTAATTCTATCTCCTTTTGGCTTGCCTTGGCATGAAAGTCACCAACAAAATTGCCCACACAGTTATCAGGCAACGGCGGCGAAACCATCCTACGCAAATTCATTGAGTGTGCTGTTAAAGACACCCTTGGAAACCCCCGGATTGATCTTGATGCAGTTATACTACATTTCCAAATGAGTGCAACAATAGCTTCCACTCGTGTTGGTTTTGGCACGCTTGGACTGGTAACTTTAGCTTTAAGTTGAGCAATTTTTGAGGCATGAAACACAAACCTCTTTGTAATATAATTTGGTCCGGTCACATCCGTATGAGGCTCCAGGGAATCATCCGGAGGAAACAGAGAAGCTGCTATAACATATTCAGGAGAGTTATCCTTTGCCTTATTGCCAGGATCAAGAACGGTGGCTGCCCAGCTTTTGGCCAAAAAGCTAGCCGCACATCCATCAGCTATCTTGTGTGAAAGGCAATTTCCGACTGCAATTCCTCCGCATTTGAAAATGGTGACTTGTGTGAGCAACAGAGGACCAGAGCCGGCTTGTGTTGATTCAATCTCAATTGGAAGGAACTCTCGCAGTAACTTATGATCGGGTTGTTGAAGAACTTCAGATAAAGGGTAATTCGCCCTAGCTTCAACGAATACAGCCCCATTGTCATTACATTCAACTAAGACATTGTCTTTGATTATCCCGGCAAATGGGTAGAAGTTTTTCAGAGTTTCCGGTAATGCTGCCTTTAGGCGTTGAGACATTTCGGCAGCATCAGCGTGGTGACCATTATTGCTGTAGAAAAGGATTGCTGCTGTATATTCTACTGGCATGATCTGGTCTAGGAGGGAGAGCTTAAGATTTCTGAGGTTATTGGGAGTTGGAGAAGATGGTTTGATAGTTTCTCTAGCTAATATCTCAACCTCTAGTGCTCTAACCATCTTGTTCTTGGTTTAATTTCTCTGGGAGTGATGTCGCGTTGGTCTCTGAAATCCCCTGCTTAATATATAGGAATTAAATGATTGGATTGGTGGATACCAGCTAGCTTCATTAACAGATGGAAAAAAAATCTTTGTTAGTTCTCTCCTATTGGAGAAAACTCCAAGACACTAAATTACTCTTTCATTTATTGATTCTTATTATGTGGATGTATTGAAGTCATAAACTGTGAAAAAATAAAGACAGGCTTAAGAATAATTAATACAACGGTTGGATAATAACCTTGGAGCAACCATCGTTGTTCTCCCATCCTCTCTTGCAGAAAAATACGCCCCCAAGTTGGGTCTAGGTAGATTTTTATTAATTATCATTCCTGTTTTAAAGTAATGATTAGAAATCTCGTTTTCACCGTAAGTGAGCCAAATATAGATGCTGAGTCCCCGTAAATTCGTTAGAGCGAGCACAATATAATGTTGTCTGATAAAGTGACCCCTCCACTCCCTCTATTTGCAAAACCTCAAGGATAAAAAGTTGTTTTATTACCGAGTTTTTATTTGTCGTTTTATTACTATGTTTTTATTTTTGTCTCTCAATTTACGATAGATTACCTACACTTATGTAAATTTGGGGTATAATAAAAGATGAAGGTCCTCAATAGAGAGAAGTTCTACTTTCTTTGAAGTACTAAGTTACTATTCTTATGTTCTAACTTATAACATGTTATATATACTATAGTAAAATTTGGAGTTTCAATGATAAAAATAGTTCGAGGATAATACCTAAATAAATAAAACTAAAGGATTTTGGTACCGTTTTGAAACAATTTTTTTAAGAGTAGCCATCGGACTTCAAATCCCTCAAATGTTGGAGAAGATAAGGGCTTAAAATGATTTTTGTTTATCTATCCCTATCTTTTGAATAACTACTTAAAAAACAAGGGGCCGTAGTACCAAGCAACTATGTATTTTATAGATATATGAACCTTAAAAAAAAAAAATCATCTAGTATCCGAAGACTATATTGAGCCTCGACTAATTGAAACTCGAGTCGGATAAGACCACTACGACGGTATAACTCTCTTAATAAATATTTTAAAGCAATTGTATTTTCAAACCTCTAACTGAGAACTTTAGTTAAGATAAAACAACTCTTAGTGCAACATAAACTTCAAGATTTTCGATGCCACTTGCATAAGATTTGAGAGGGACCACAACTTTGATATATTTCTATCCACAATTTGTCCATTCCATAAAAATAACCACAAATTACCCGATGTGCTTGGCAACTCCTCATTTAGTACGTTGCTAAAAGTTAATTAACTTTCTAGTTAAGTTCATGGCGTTTATTCTTCTCATCTTTGAGGTTAACGGTCCAAGTTGCTTCGAGGCCTAAAAGTTTTATATTTATTTTAATTTCAGATTTTTAAATTGAAACTTCATTTTGATGCTTCTCGGAAGACATTAAATTACACTTGACGTACTGATAAATATATTAGGGTATATCTATCACTAATTGTATTATACAGTATACTCTCTAATGTAGTATTGCAAAAAAAAAAAAAAGGAAAGAAACAAATGCACGAATTAATGAGGAGCCAATTTATAAATTTATATATACGTACAAACACATGTTGACAGATTTATCAACTGTTTTCATGATGTTTATAAGCCTTATGAATCATTTCTTTAGAGAGTGTGATCGTCGTTCAAAGAATTAATACATCATTGTTGATCAATGTGTTCATTATATTTATAACAATAATTAATAATAAATAAGTAGTAGAAGACCTATATGCAAAGGATACAAAGGGTATTTTCATAATTTTGTTTGGATTAAAATGTAAAAAATGATGGAACTTGATTGAGGACAACTTGAGAATTATGAAAATTAGATACGGTAAAATAGTTAATTTGGGGAATCGAAGTTTATGCCCAAGCCCGGAATCAATCTGCGGGAATGATTCCCACATTTATTAATAACAAATCAAAAAGAGAAACTTGTTCATCAATGTAAAGTGTCTTAACTTACAAATTCGGTCTTCGAGCACACGCCTCAAAGGTAAAATACCCATTCAGTGCAAAAAACAAAATATTAAGGTAAAGTATACGTTGCAATCGGCTGTAATATACGCTTTTCATGCTACAGTAGTTAATGAGACCCATATGACTACTGTAACATGAGACACATATATTGCAACTAATTGTAATTTAGCATCTTCCCAATATTAAAGATCCATTACTAATGTGTTTTAATTGACCGAATTATCAGATGATGGATGGTACTTTATAACATAGGCACGGATAGTGGAGTTGTTGAATATTATTAACTATTTACTTAATTGTATACCTATAAGGCAGTTGAAGAGCCACAATGCTGCCTGGATTGGTGGCTCCTTTAAATTGCAACAAAAATTAGGTTCTGACTTTTTTTAAAAAAAACTTTTGATAAGGAAATGATTCTTTCATTCAATAATAAAAAGAAAAACGACATTATATCTGCTGGAAAATTTTCAAGTCATATGACAGAATCTGAGCTTCTCAGAGCTCTTCTAGCAAGGGAGTAAGTAGATTTGTCAGAGGATCTAGAGATATGTTGCACTATCACCGATTGGAAGCATGCCCTTCCGCTTTGACTTTTGAGAAGTGACCAGAGCTCCCCCGTTTATTTTTATACGGCAAGGGTAAAAGTCAAAGAAAAAAGTTTGCTAGTTAGAACTGTCTACGGATTACGAATTTATGATGTCTTTTAACAACTCATAATATAGGGAATTTTACAAGAGTGGCCATATAATTTTTATAAATTACAGAAATGACCATTCTGATTTTTTTTCTTTTAATATTAGCCAATTAATATGTACTTGGACTAAAACATCCTTACGTATTTTTATATATTACTGCAGGATATGGGTTTAATTTCACAACAGTTTTTATTTTTATCATATTCGTATTTTTAATGATCATTTCTCCTGTTGTCACATCTACACCTATTTTTCATTTTTTCAAATATCTTTTTTATCCGTGATATAAATATAGATGTTGATCAAATTCATAGAGATCAATGAATTCTCCATACACATGTTCACCCATGTTTATTAAGTTGGTTCTTTCATGTTCTACCAAGTCAATTTTTTTATTTAAAAAATTTATATGCATATTTATTATATTTTCCCATCCTAAGAATATTTGGTCTATACATGTAGTTAATTCTTTTATTCGATCTAAGGCTTGTTCTAATAAAAACTGTTGATGATTCATAATGTTTTCAACTTAGTACCAATATATCAAGAAATTAATATATATAAAAAATCTTTTATTTTATTTTTTCTTATTATAATGTCCATGGTTTCTTATTGGCTCTGATACCATCATCTTGGCGGTATAACCTTTAATAACATTTAATAACATTATTTTTTAACATATTCAAAGATTAAAAAGTATTATCTTATATTTATATAATTTTCAGCATCGAATATTTCAAAGTTTTCATATATATCCCATATTCTTTCTATTTCTCTTTCTACAAAGCTTTGTACTATTAGACTTTTAAGATTTTCCAATTCTATGTCTTGTATGATTTTCCTTTTTATCTCATGTGGTAAACTTGTGTTTATAACTGCTTTTAATTCAGTTTTTTTATCAAGTCTTTTATGCTAAATAATATGCTTTCATATATATAAGTTTTACATTTAAATCCGACCATTAAAGTTTTATGTCCATAAATAATTTTTGTTTCTTCATTTAACCATATTTTCTTCGACATATTCATCTGTTTACATAATTTTTCATGATATTCTTCCATCGATTTTCTTAATTAATCAATATTTGAAATGTATATTTTAAATTCTATTATATCCTTTATAAGGTTTAATACTCTTTTTTCCATTATTAATTGTTCATGATTTACAAAGCTTGGATTTATGTTTACTGGATCTAATTGCCAACATAAGGTTTGGATTTTATCACCTAACTTGTTTACAATTTCTTTTAACTGATTTATGCTTTCGAAATTTATATTTTCTACAGATCTGATAATATCATTTGCTTTTTCCATAAAACAAAATTCTCCTCCTCAGTAAAACATTAACATCAACAATCTCCCACCAAGAGATATAGAACAAGAATTATTACCTTCAAATCTTCTGGAACTTCTTCTAGATTTGGCTCTTTATCCTATTGACTGGTCATCTTTTCCCTGTAGCTGTGCCCAAAACACCTCCACGCCTCCATAGCTTAATGGCTTACACAGGCTGTTGCAAGCGGGATCACTATGCGTCCGTTGGATCTTGGAGTTTTGATCTATTAAAGTTCTAGTTGATTTTTTGGGTTTCCGTTTCTATTCTTTTGGGTGAGTTGTCTTTGTTTTTGTTTTACGATTTGGAGAGAGAGTGTTTAGTTATAAACAAGCATAATAAAGATTTTTATGAAATGTTTGGCACTCAGAATTTCTGACTCTGAGTTACCCTCGTCTCTTCTTTCATTTATATAGAAAAATTACCTCTTCATGAGAGGTTTACAGGTGTCCTCTCGGATCCGATTACATGATAAGGCTTATCTTTTTAGCCTCTGATGGCTGACAGATGGCCAACTTACTTTTAATTTTTACAAAAAGCAAAGTTTACATAATTGATGCTGATGACGTAAGTGCTTACGAAATTAATGCTGATGAAAGACATGCCAAGTGTTCCATTTTTTTCACATGCTATACACCTTGTACTGGGTCTACAAGGAATCTGATGGTTATCTATGTCACTGATGAAGCTGGCGAGTACTCTTGATCTGCCAACTCCTGTGCCAGGTGTACAGAGGATGAAGTTGTCTTGTTGTAGGAGAACTTTATATCCTCGTTCATACAGATTTGAAGCAATGGATTTGATAACTGTAACCCCAGCTGCTCTTCTATAGCTGGCCCAATCTCTGCTGAAGATTGGTTCTTTGAGTCTACTTTGGCCTACTTCCAAATGAGTTTGATAAGTCAACAGTCCTCAACATGGCTCTTTTTTTTTCTGTTAAAAGTTTTGTTCATTCGCTCTGTCACTCTATTTTGTTAAAGAGTATATGCTATTGTGAACTGTCTCTGAATACCTTCTTAGGTATAATATTTAAGAAACTTGTTGTTTGTATACTCTCTACCATTATCTATAATTAAACACTTAATCCTTTCTTCGGGTTCAAATTTTATAAGTGATTTACATTCCTTGAACATTAGAATTACATTTAATTTTTTTTCAATTGAATATACCCAACATCTCTTAAAATAATCATTAATGAAATTTACCATGTATTTTCCACTCCCACAGACATATCCAACAATTCTCAGACATCAAAATAAACCAAGTTTAGAATGAATTTACTTCTGATGTCAGATATGTTGAACTTGAACCTATGTTGTTTACTTGTAATATAATATTCATAAAATGATCTGCATATCATTTTGAGCCTTAAAAATAACTTTTACTAAGAGAGAATCTTCAAATATTGTTTAGACATTTGTCCGAGTTTAAGATAACATATAATCATCGACTTTTCTCTATTTAACGTAACATATCTAAATAGATTGGCATTGATATTTTTCACCTTTATTAACAAGCATACCTCTAACGATCTTCATGATCTTATTTTCCATATGAGTTTTACAGCCAAGATCATCTATTTGTCCTAAAAGCAATAGATTTTTTTTTTTTAGCCTTTGAGATGTTGTACTTTATGAATAGTGTGTATTGTACCATTTAACAGTTATATCTTGATTGTTCTAATACTAACAATTTTTAAAGCATGATCATCACCCATATACATGGATTCTCCAAGACAAGTTCACATTTATGAAACCATTCTTTTCGAGAGGTCATGTGCCAAGTGGCATTAAAGTCTTTAAGCCAACATCATATAGTTATTTTCTACCTTCTGCAACCATTGTTATCTCATTGTATAAAACATCACCTTTTTTTGAGGTACTTATTTACACATCACTGAGTATTGGACGACTTAGGATCTTTGCTCTAGTTTCTTTTATAGTTATTCTCACACTTTTTTTTACATGCTCTACTTTGCCACATATGTAGCACTTAATTTTCTTCTTACTTTTTTTTTTAATTTTAATCTACAATGACTATAACCCTTATTAGGATCATACTCCACAGATCTCATCTCACCATTATTAATGCTTTTGGTTACTACGAACTTGCTTGTCTGTCTTCTTTATTCTTGCGCCTACTTGCTTCTTCTAATACAAGGGTGGAAACATCATAAAAAATTAGCATCAAATATAGATTAGTAATTACATTGCCATCTATTTCATTCTACTTATTGTTAGTGATTTTTATAGGCCTTTTCCCAATTGTTTTGCCGTATCTTCATTTTCTAAATAAGAAATTACTCCTGTTGAACTCCTTAATTTCAAACTTTGTTATCATTTTGTTAATAAATACTATACACAAGTTAGTGTACCACATTGAACAGTTGTGAGTGATCACACGTGTGAAAATGCACATCAAGAAGGTTTTCACAAAAGATTAAAGAGATCATAATAATCTTACTTAAAATTCAAATTTCTTAGACTTTTATTACCTTTATGATAGAACTTTTCTAGACATGTACAAGATCACATGACTACTTCCACTCACAAAACTATTCCTTGTATTGAACCACAGAATTCTTGGATTGCTTCCACTATTTCAAGTTAATAATATTGTATAAATGAATAGTATCATATATGTGAACAATACATATATGTGAATATTACCCAAATTCTAAAAAATACAACCAATGGCTTTGATAATAATTGTTGACAATGCTTAACTAAGGATTTACAGGTATCAAACTCAGAAGACTAGTTTTTTAAGTGGAATGACCTATCCTCCTTATGTGCTCAAGTATCTCTCATTTACTAGCCACTGTAGGATGAAACTCAACATCATACTGTTATTTAAAAATTAAAAATTCCCTTGCTTTTGATGTTACACACACACACACACACACACACACACACATACACACATATATACACACACACACACACACATACACAAAACACACACACTAAATAAGCTAGGATAAACACCACACACTCTAAAACACACACACACACACACACACACACACACACACACACACACACACACATATATATATATATGCTCCTTGGGTGCATACCAAAACCACCTAAATAAGCTAGGATAAAACCTACCTCTAAAAACAACACCACAAGCTCCAAATCATGTTTATATTTCAATTAATAATGAAAGGGGTCATATATACTTGGCTAATTAGTTAATAAATAATTTTTTCTAAATAAATTTTATTAATGTGATTTGTAGTTGATAAATGAAAAGGTAAAAGTATTTAAATCATAATTATATACTAGTATTAAAATACAGGTGGTATAAAATTTATAAAAGATCAAGAGAACTTATATCAAGAGAGAATCTTAGTCCTTAACTATTATTTATACAATATGAGTGTCTTTTTTTTGTTCAAATTGAAAAAACAAAAAAGAAATATATTATCATGATGTCTGTGTGAGTATGTATATAGAAAAAAAATATATTTTTCTATTATTTTACATAAATTCTGTTTGCATCATCATACATAATCCCTTAGAGAAGCATTACAAATTTTTTTTGTTAATATCACAAACGTACAATTAAAACAAAAAGTACAAAGCCCAAAGTGTATACAACCGAATCTCGTCATAAGATAGCAAATGTATAATCAGAACCAACACACTAAAGCCTAAAGCATAAGAAATTACTATCACATCCATTGAGGAGACTCAAAACTTCTATCTTGGAACTAAGAGAAAGAGCTACTGAATTCAACCAAAGAATTGTCAGCTAACGGCAATTCAATTACTTATAACTAGAAAAAAAATATTCATTAAAAACATTCGCAAAAGGAATGAATTTTATTGATGATAAAGGTCACAGGATGGGGTTCTTACCCAAAGTCGGCAAATTTCAATTATTATTATTACATGACAATCAAAACAAACAACACTTACGTCTTCACGGTCTGATGCGTCTTCGCCATCAGTTGATAGGTGGATTAACAGCAGCAAATTCAAGCAGCTCTTGGTTACATTCAAATAAAGCCATGTCTTCTGTGCTCAAAGTCACCAATGCTTCAATTCCTTCACCATCTTTTGTGTCCATGAGGAGAAATAAATTCGGAAACACATAATTTGGGAAAGTAACATGCAATGGCTTTCCCCATCCGAAATCAGCTGCTTCATAAAATGGAAATCCAAGAACGCTGGAGAAAGTGAAGAAATCGATCTCGTCCCCTTCTAATTTGTCTCTAATTGACTCCGGAATATTGAATATACTCTTGATTTCAAGCAAATTTTGTAAACCGTTTTCCCTAAATTCTTCCTTTGCTTTCCTTAGAAAACAAACCAACTCATGTAATTCTATCGCATTGTCACTCGTTTGGGCAGAAAGATACCCAACACTGTTGCCCACAGAGTTATTAGGCAAGGGTGGCACCACCAGCATACGCAAGTTTATCGCGTGCACTAACAAAGAGGGTCTTGTAGAGCCACGGATTGATCTTGACACATCCCTTGCACATTTCCAAATGAGGGCGGTCAAAGCTTCGACACGTGATGGTTTTGGCACGCTTGCACTGGCGACTTTAGCCTTAAGTTCATCTATTTTTGAGGCGTCGAACACAAACCTGTTTTGTTCACATCTCGAAAGACGGACGGGGAAGGCCACGAAAGATTCACTTGGTGGAAATATAGATGCTGTTACAAGTTCGGGAACCATTATTGCCTTGCTTGACTGACCACGAGCTGTGGCTGCCCAGCTGTTTATGAACGTGGCTAGCGACATTCCATCAATGAGCTTGTGTGAAGAACTAATTTCGAGTGCCACGCCCCCGCATTTGAAGAATGTAACTTGAACAATTAGTATTGGACCGGTGCTTCCTATTGGGTTTTCTGTGTTAAACGGATGGAATTCCTTGAGTAAATTCTGATCAGGTTTTTGTAGATATTCGGACAAAAGGCCATTTGCACGAGCTTTAATGTATTCAACCCCGTCGTCATTACATTCAATTAAGACCTCATCTTTGATTTTTCCAGCAAATGGGTAGAATTGTACGAGAGTTTCGGACAAGGAAGACTTGAGACGTTGGGATATTCCTTCAGTCTTAACATTGAGATCACCGTCATCTTCATCATTTGCTTTGTAGAGGAAAATATTGCTTATGTACACCGGAAGAGCGATCTGGTCAAGAATGGAGAGTTGATGATTTCTTAGCTGATGAGGAGTTGGGAAGGAAGGTTTGATGGTTTCTCTCGACAGTATCTCAACTTCTACTACCCCTCTCATTTTCCTGCCCAATACAGCATCAAAATTTAAATGCCAAGTGCGGTTTACTCGGAAAATTTAATGTCTCTGGTATTTTGAAACTCACAATTCACTTCCAACAACAGATATAATCTAAAATGATTTAGGAGAATTAGGAAACTATTGCACATCCATTGTGTATTATTGTTAATTTGTACAACAATCTAGTCACGTATACATTCTAAAATTGTCAAACAATTGCTAATTACTAACAGTATATGAAGCCTCAATAACAAATGCATTTAAAAAAAAAATTAGATGCAATAATTTTTATTCGATTTAATCCGTTCAAGAGTGTAAAGATAATCGATGATCAAATTTTGACCCGCATAAGTAGTGTCTTATACGTAGTGAACTAAAGTAAAATAACAAATAAACCTCTTTTAACAAATCAATCAGAAAGCTTTCAGAAAAAATAGTATACAAATCATTGAAAAAGAAGAGAAAAGAAAATCTAATCCACAGAGGAAAAGAAAAAAAATAGAGGCAATATTAATACTTACCTAATACTCGCTGTATACGGCTCTTAGCTATCAATTGCTTGGCGAGGCTTCTAGTCGATTGATATGAATACTGCAGGTAGCTTCCTCGGTATTTAAGATCAAGTAATTTTTGCTGCCGGCCTAAGCAAAAGGACAAGTTCGTGTGCCTATTATAGTCGATAATTATTACAAGAACATAAATATTTTATGGCTTAAAACACATGATTACATCGTTAAGTGGTTGTCGATGAATACAATCTTAAAATGATGTATATATTTATTGAGTAATGCTATGTTTATTTTTACAGAGTGGCGATATGAAGTTTCTATGTTCTAAATAATATGGATTTTTACGGTTGTGAAATTATCTCATAAATGATAATATAAATAGAGTACCACGACCAATCACATAGCATAAACGATTAAATATTGGTGGGTGGCACATTTTTGGGATACAAAAATATCCAAATTTATAAATATGTCATTACTCATATTTTCTATCCATATATATACAAATACATGTAAAAAAATTCTTTGTGATACAATCTTTTGTTTAATTAGAAATAAAAATATCTGCGGACTCAAAGCTTGACAAAAGGCTAACAAATACACATTCTAACAATGTTATTCTATTTTTTTCAAAAAAATAAACCCACCAAAAATGACGGTGATGTTATTTTGAGTATGTTTTTGCCATATTGTTGCTTAGCTTTTGTTAAAATGTTATTGCTCTTTTAAAAAATTCGAATAAATTAGTAATTTGTACAAACAATCAATTATTTATTTCTTATTTTAGATTGTCATTTTTATTCCAAAAAATTTTGTGTAACTAGGCTCCTTGACCATACTTGACATTATAAGGTTGCCGTAACAAAACATTAACAAGATTATTTTAGTCTTATAACATAAAAGGATTAAATTTTTACAAAATTATTGAAACTTTCACAAGAAAAAGAACCAAATATACTGGTATCTTTTAGACAGCTATTTTATTGATGCCCCAACATCATAGAAATTCCCTGCAACGAAATTCGATATTAACAAAAACAAAATTAAATTTTAAATGCACAAGCAGTAGAATTGTCCAGAATCCAAATTCTGAAATCAATAATGCAGTAAAGAAAGAGAGAAATTAATGCCTATATCGGAATTATTTTTCTTTTATTATGTACTCAACTATATGTAAATGTGTATTAGATAATGCAATCATTTATGGAGCAAAATTTCGCTCTCTTGAGCTTAAGCACTAGTAGACACTGGCACCCAGCTGAATATATGCACCGGCTAGCCATTGGCAACCTGATCATAGAGAAACGAAACTAAGAGAAGAAAATAGAGTAGAGACCTCGATCATTCTTTATTGCCCCCTGATTAGTATTTAGAGTTAGAATATAATGTCCAACAGCATGAAGAATATATATAAGCACTAAGGCCCGACAGCATACCAAACCGCTGGATTCAACTAGAATGAATCGAACGGTTGATATTTATATTAAATAAAAATAGAAAAAGAAAAGGCAACTTGAGATGCCGGTTCTCAAAAGAAATCCCGTAAATTTCTCTCGTTTTTTTTTTCCTCCCTCTCTCTCACCAATCCGCTTTCTTCACTCTCTCAAAAGAGAAATCCCTAAAATTTCTCTCTTTTGATTTCTTCACTCATCATCTAGGATCAAATCCACCTCTCTCTCTCTCTCTCTCTCTCTCTAATCAACCAATGGGATCCATCTACTAAGTATTTTCACTACAATAAAATAAACAACATATGACAAGAAATACCTATCATAAAAGTATATAATAAACAATTTATCAGTCATTTATGTCACTATCATTAATTTATGACAGAATTTTTTTCGTCATAAATTTATGATAGAATTTAATAGTCATATGCATGTCATATAATATTTTAGTGGGAAATTAAAATTATTTAAAATTTTAGCTTTTTTTTTTACTTTTTTTGGCTAGAAATTGGTATTATTTCAATATTAATTTTATTTACAAATATCATTATTTTGAATTATGTTGTTAATACTATTTGTATTGAAGAAGAAGAAGAAAACAAAATAAAAATAAAAATAAAAATAAAAATAATATCATCATTAGCATCATTTTCAAATTCTGTAAATTTGTACATAGAATAAATTTATATATCTAAAATAAATATAAAATATGATACAAAAATGAAAAAAAATCCAATTAATAAAACCCAAATATCCATTTAACCATACAATCCATATCATTGAAATATTCAAACTACAACAATCCAAAATTTAACAAAATATCCTAATTAAATTTCCTCTCCAATCTTTCACCATGCCCTTAACTGTTGGCCAGAAGAAATTAGTCCTGTAACTCTACATCTTGTTCCTGTTCAAGAAAAGTAGAGTAATAACCAGTGTAACTATGAACAAAGATGGACACCTTAAAAATAGTTTACAGTCTAATAATTGCGTATAGCTATTTTTTTTTATAAGATGAATTATCCAGATGAAAATATTTATCGTACCTCCAAAGAAAAAGAGAATATAGAAGCTAAAGAAAGCAAAATCGAGAATCCGACTACCTAATTTAAGAGTAGGAGAAAAAAGTTCATCTCATGTTACCATATGCTAATAGATGTAATCAACAATTCACATTTTCTATCTCCACTATATTTTTACATTAGCAATTTTACGACAAGCCAACATATAAAAATTAGAGCATGATTTTCACAAATAAAGTATCTACAACAACATTCAAATTCTGTCAATTGCAATAGTATTCATCTCAAAACTAGTTCTAAAATAGAAGAAAATAAAGCATTAGAAAAAATGTAACTTAATGAAAACAAAAAAAAAAGAAAAGAAAATGTAATAGAACATCAAATAAAAATTCATAGAGTTCAAGCACAAGACAAATATCTAAACATTTATTCAAATACCTAATTATGAATTTCTATAGTAACCAAATTCGGCCGGCTTGAACAAAATAATTGATCTACCTTATGTAAAACGAAGCACCTCATAACTAGTGGACCAAACCCCACTTTGATCAATCATCATCAAAAACCACACAGCATTAGATTCTAAATTCTCACGAATATTTACCAATAACCCCTTCAGCATCTCAGTTTCAGAACTGATGAGCTATCTGCTGGAAAATTAGCGTCAACAAAACTCAAGCATACAGAAAACAATCTAGTTCTTTCCAGTTCAAGCAAATTAAAAAAGAAAATCTATGAAACATATAAGACTACAAGCTCTGTAGACTTAATTCTTTATGCCAACTAGACCTAGGCCATTCTCAGCAAACAAGTTTTCTAAAACAAAAGTTAAAGCAATAAAGAAAATCATTAACAAGAGAACTTGGGGATTAAGAATTCTTGTTGCTAGGAGAAAATCTTGTCACTGAGTAAGTTTTAATTTAGCAACGAAAATTAACAAAATATTAAGAATTGTATAGATTTTCAACGACATGTTACTATTTTTTCAATTCTCTCACCAAACTATACATACTACAATAAACTTCTAAGAATAATACCCCGAGAATGGAAAAAATATTAAATGAATCATACGAACTTTCAGTCTTTCAATAGCATGTTTATCTCCTGTTGTCACCTTATTTGGGCCCTAAAAAATTTATTCCAAGTTGATCAATAGCCAAGAGGCATAATAGGCCATTGGCATAGCATCACAGATCATGTAGTATCCTCAATTTGTGTCTTCAGCAATGACATGGTGGAAGGATGTATTGGGTTGGAAGATAAACTCGTGAATTTGATCTATATTAGGACGTGGATTCAAAAACTCACAGCATAAGAGTCTTTCTCTAATTTTCTTGATTGGTTTAAAGCTGATGTACTCGACCAATGACTAAACTCTCCACTCTATATCATCAGAGCTGGCTGGATAAGTCAAATGGTTTGTGACTTTGTCAAAAATTCTCTCTTTTATTTCTTAAGGAAGCTTTTCAATTATTTCAAAAGGTTGTAGGAAAATCTTGTATGGAACCAATCTGGTGGTAGCCTTTTACTTGATCTTGGTGGAGGCGACTTGATTGCAATTAGAAGTTCACGCCATTCCAAAGGTTTCTTTGGAGACTTGGTGCAACATGTTGGTGAGATTGCCATAACGAGTCTGGTAAGGAAATCAGCAACCATGTTGGATTCTTTTTTTATGTGCTTAACTTCGAACTTAAATCTGAAAAGAGATTCAGACCACCTTGCTAGCTAAGGATCAGGAATTTCTCCTTATTTTTTTCTTAACAATCCTAGAGGTATTTGTAATCTGTTTCAATCACAAAGGAGGTAAGAGAAAGAACTATGAGTGGCATACAGACTTCATATTTAAGAAGTGTGGCGCCCATTTATTAAGTCAAGGAAATTTGTGTGTTTTGGGCTTATCACCAATAAGAAGAGTCTGCTGTGTATCCTTCTAGATATTAAGCCACCGTGTCAGAGCAGTCTAGGACCATAGACAACCAGAATATAACTCAGTCTGAGCAACATGCTTCTAATATGGAAGCTCCCTCTTCCTTTTCAAACAACTTTTCCTCCGTCATCAACTTTTATTGCGAAACCTAAAAAGAAAACAACCAAAAAGTCATCCAATCCTTTAGATTAGATCCCTTAAATCCCTACAAATATTACCATTTAAATATCATAATGTCCTTCCTCAAGTTTGTAGTACCCGTTAGACAACCTAAATTAAAATCTATCTATAACTCTTCTAAAATCCTTGTATAATCCATCTCTGTTAGCTCCAAAGAGACCTATCTCCCTACTCTCTCTCCACAAGATATTAACAGATACGGAAAAGAGGGTTATAAAGGATCTTTACTTTTAAAAAGTTTCTATATTGAACCAAAATGAATCTTAAATAAAACTAATAAATATTAGACATATATATATATATAAGTTCTTTGGGCCTTGTAGTAAAGAAAAAATAAAACAGATAAATCTATGAGATCAAGAAAAATTATAACAAATAAATTAAACAATCACTAAATTAGATGACCTAATCTTCCTTTAAATTACAAGCCAAAAATCATCTCGATTATTGTGCCTTGCCACCTCTTGAAAATCACGAACTTTAGCCATTCTTTTCTAGCTATATATATATATATATAATCTTAATTATATATTGGTTTTTTATAATGGAAAGAAAAAAATCAATATGATTATCTTGTTCATAAAGTGGAGAAGCTCGAGGTTGATATTACTGAAATGAGGACAAATTTCTGTGAGATCAAACAGTTATTGATGATAGTCCTTAGAACATATAATTATCCCACACCTCGACCAATATATGGGGAATCCTTTTATTAGCGATCTTTTTCGATAAGTAGGTTATTCATACAATGAATTACGCTTTTTATTATTTCTTGATTTTATCACTAAATTATGATTGACTAATTGATAGGTCCCATTAGACTTTAAAGCATTTGAAGACCCTATTATGAAACCATGTGAGTTTGTTTCGATGGACAAAGAAAAAAACTCGACAAATAATTGGGCAACAGACTTCAAAGATGACAGTGTTCAAATCTTTACAAAGCTGATGGGTGTTAGTTTGTTTGACTGTCAGCTGAAGAAATCACAATGTTTAAGTAGCACATACACTATTCCCAAAGGCAAAAAACATAAACGTCACAATGTTTAAAGTATTCTTGACAATGAACTAATAAACATAGATGAATCGACAACTGTTGATGTAGATCCAATGAGAGGGGTTGATAATCCATTCTTTCAAAGTGAGTCTGAGCAATGGTACCGTGATGAAATCGCAATGAGTCAACCTATTAAATTTTGGAAAGATTTCTTTGAGATACTTTTGTGTGACAACAAAAGCAGACCACTTGGATGGTTGGAAGATCAGGTAATTTCATTCATCATTCTCTTTGTTGAGTCCTTGAATTTGTTAACTTTATTGTTTTGTAATTTTCTACTATGAATTCAGCATATCCTCGCATACTTGTAGTTGCTCTCTTTATGACAATTAAAGTACAGAAAAGCTTTATCTTAGCGTTGCACGCATACGGATACTTTTTTTTTTAAGTTACCTAATAATTTTAACTGATGAGATTGTCTATAATTTTACATTATCATTAAATTATGATTATGTATATTTGGAATCATTGTAGGGAGATGGGAAGGTTGATTTAGTGACAATAGATTACAAAAGTTTAACAGGCTACAAAAATAGTCGGGAAGACACGTTGTCTAAGCGTTGAGTGGATGTCAACATAGTATGTATACTAATTTTTTTCAATTTCTAAACTTAATATATGATTATTTTGTAATAAATTTTTATTTAATTTGATGTACAAGTCTATATTCCAGTGAACTTTAAAGGGGATCATTGGTTATTCGTTTAATTGGATCTTTAAAAAAATGAGATATGGTTTAATGACTCGTCAATTACGCTTTATGATGACTCAGAATATTTCAAGAGGCTATTACCACTCAAAGTTATCATTCCTCATTGGTTGGAGAGAATAGATTTTTACAAAAAAATGTGAGGATAAATAGATAAATAGATGTTTGGAATGCAAATGTTTTTGCGATTTACCGCAACAAACCCCAGGCCCTGGCGAATTTGAAGTGTTTATGTTGATGTACATGTCTTATCTAATGTTAGGCTACACAACTAACTTTAGTTATTCTAGAGATTTGCTTAGGAAGAAAATAGCTATACATATTTTTATGAATGAGATTAGGTAAAAAGACATTCTATTAAACACATACTATTATTTAGTCTTATTTCATATCTCTATTATTAATTGACATTTTTAAAAGTCACTAAAATCGAACAATAAGCAACTCTTTGGAAAATGAAGAAATGGACAACACTCTAGAAAGTTGGATGACAAGCAATGTCGCTCGGGCGATAAGCCTATTGCTGTGTAGTTCATCAACTATTTTACGCATGCGACATCATTGTAGCATGGGCCACACATCCTGTCGTCTAATTTTTTAGAAAGCTGTCCATTTTTTAATTTTTGTCAAGCATTTGACAACTCTTTGAAAAGTCAGGCGATAGGCTATGTCGCTCAAGCGACAAGCCTTTCGCCACGTAGTTCATCAATTATTTTTGCGCATGTGACATCATTGTCACCCTGTCACTGAATTTTTCAGAGATCTGTCCATTTCTTGATTTTTGTCAAGCATTTGAGAACACTCTGGAAAGTAGGACAACAGGCGGTGTTGCTCAGGAGACAAGTCTATCGCCATGTAGTTCATCGGATGTTTTGCACAGGCGATATCATTATCACCCGAGCGACACATCCTATCGTCTGATTTTTCAGAGAGTTGTTTATTTCTTGATTTTTGTCAAGCATTTGGCAACTCTCTGGAAAGTCGGGTAACAGGCTATGTCGCTCAAGACACAAGCCTGTTGCTACGTAGTTCATCAGCTGTTTTGTGCATATGATATCACTATCGCCCAGGCAACACATTCTATCATCCTCTTTTTTTTAGAGTGATCAATTGCTTGATTGTAATCAATAACATGACACCATAATTAATTAACATAATAATGTCATTCTAAATTTAAATAATACAATACTAATTAAAATTAGATCCTCTAATAAGCCTTACATAATAATATCATTATAAATTAGATAATACAATATGCAAAATTAAATATATTTTCAAACACACTAAAGACACCATTAACGTGGATTTGCCAAAGGGGATTCTTGCATGTCTTACGGTTGTGGCCACGTTCCCTACACCGACCACATATTATGGTAAATGGTGGGATATCCTTACCTCTAGGTGGTATTCTTCATATTTTTTGATGACTAAAAGATGCTAGTACCTTTGGTGGATTCACTTGCAATGCTTGGACATCATCAATATCTCTTTTATGTAGTAATGAGAACAAAAGCTTATAGGATTTACTCGGAGATATAGGCAAACCGCAATTGCATAGGCATAAATAAATTGATCTACTTGAAATACTCTACAACTGCATCAATAAAACTCTCCTTCATACCACCTTCTCTCACTAAAAATTGATGCCCAGATACATTTAAGATATGCATTTTAGTGGTAATATCTTTTCTACCATTGTATATTTTCTATGCCCAAGTTGTAAGGCAAGTAGTTTTTGATTTAGCCATTTTCTTTCTATCATAAAATCATTGTTGCATTGTAAGTTGAAAGTAATCAATCAATTGAGTAATAAGAAATTTTCTTAATTCCTTCATCAAAGCATTAGTGCTTTCTACAATATAAGTGGTTAGAATGTCATACCTTCGACCTTCAAAATGAAACCAAGCCTAATAATTAAAGCCTACGTCTTCTAAATACTTTCTGCACCTGCATGCATACCTTATAACCCTCCACTTATTTTTCAAACTCTATAGGATCATACATTTTTATTGCTTCCTGAAATGCTCGCTTAAAATAATACTTTTAAATTTTACCAAAATTTTTGAAATGAGAATTTACATTACCTTGTAAATGATAAAAGCAAAGTCTGTGGAGTGTAGTAGAAAATACCCTATAAACGGCTTTTTGAATAAATGTGCAATGATCAGAAATAAATACCAACTCCCAAACATCTCCAATAACTCCACACAAATTTGCCATAAACCATTCCTATGAGGCATTATTTTCTGAGTCTACTATCACAATGGCTATCGGAGAAATTTGGTTATTTTCATCAAAGCTTATTGCAACTAACATATTCTCTTTGAATTTACCTTTCAAATGAGTCTCATCCATAATAATAACTGGCCTTATAGACATTATGAAACCTATTGAGTACTAGAAAATATATATTTATAAAAGAGAAAATTATCATTTTTGACTTCAAATTCTACTCACTTCTTTACTTTTATATATTCAAGTTTCTTGTGAATTTAGTTATACGTATTTTATTATAATTAAGTATTTTACGTATTTTAGGAGTATCATAGTTATTTCACAATAAACGAGACATTAGATGACAACACAAATGGCAAATCTGAACTCATAACGGTCAAAAACCTTAGGAGGAGTATAAAAGTAAAAATGTCACTGTTCACATATACGGTACTATTCACATGTACGGTACTGTTCATGACACTGTTTATATGTACTATATGATGACATGGTATTGATCGATGACATAGCGTTGACTGATGACGTGACACCGACCAATGACGTGACAGTATTTGATTAGAGGAATGATGTGGCATTGACTGATGACGTGGCTTGACTAATGAGATGTCACAATCTTATTAGATAAAAATATTTATACACTATTGATTAATGATGTGGCAGTATGTTAGTAGATCAGAAAAAATGTGCGTACGATACATGTATATACACGGAATAATAGCCCTGATGATGTGTTCAATCCAATCAAAACTTGCCACATGGCGTAATCCTGTGCATCCAAATTGTTTTAATCCGATAGATATGATTTACTCGTTGTATCTATAAAAGGAGGGTTCCCCCTTAATTTGACACCCTTGAGTTCATTTTTTATCTCCATTTTTTGAAATTCCTTCTCTATCTTGTATTTTCTTTATATTTTAGTAAATTTTTCTTTTTATCCTTAGTTCAAATATAAGTTAGCTAATTTTCTTTCAAGCTTGGGTTGAAGGTGAAGTCTCAACATGTTCTATAGGCTTAATTGGTAAATTTATTTTATTTTCTCTTTTAATTATATGGATGTTTTAACTTTTCGTTGACAGTTGGTAATAACACAATTATTACTGTTTGGCATGATAACCCCTTAACACCATATTAATTAGAGCGTGGTTCATAAGGAGTGGATTTCTTCCTTATAATTTAATTGGAATTAATAAGGAATATTGAGCCTTGGAGTATATTGATACAGATCTAGATACCCAATACTTTATTATAACAGTTGAATTTTTAATTATTCCTCCTATTTTAATTCAAAATTTTGGATAAATTTACCATAATTTAACTACTCACTTAGAAAATTAATTCAACACACAATTAAAATCTACCTCTCCGTGGGATCGACACTTGTCACCATTAATTATTCTATAATAGATTCGTGCACTTGCGAGTTCAATAAAATTTGCACAATGGAAAACCCTTGATACAAGATCGAAGAGCTAAATATAGTATAAAAATTTACCATGCTCATCCAAAAGAAATTGATAAACGGTCCCACTATTTTTGTTTTTCAAAACATGAGAGCATTTAGGACATAAATTATATAACTCTTCAAGAACTCCTCGAATTGATATAAGAGCTTCTTCTCTGGCTCGATATGCTTGCTGGTATGATAATTCGGTTGCATTATTATTTTTCACATATAACATGATATCTTTTGGTGTGTATATACATTTGGCAACAAGAAACTTTTGCTTGATCATTTCACTGATAACCTTACTACTTGCTTGGCAATGACCATTATGGAAAATATCATTTTAACAAGTGTATACTGCATCATCTCTCTTCACTGACCACTTCACAATCTTTTTGTCATTCGGCCTTGTTGCTCGAAGTCACCATTTACATGTATCTAAAGCACAATGGGCTTCATAACGTATGTTGTTGACTTATTCACCTTAAACTCAAACTTGTCCCTAATGGCAATATTGCTAAGCTCTGTCTGCTAGACTTTCTTCATGCTGAATAATTGGCCCACACAAATACCACTAGAACTAGAACCAGAACCATCAACCATGTCTAAAGTTACCTAATCTGACGGCACAATTGGAGCCTTTAATTGCAGTGGGTCTATTGAACTTAGAGCTCTAGATCGACTTCGGCTACGAGCTATTGGATTGATAGACTGCTTCAGCTATAGGTCTTTGGACTGATAAAATGATTTAAGATGAATCATTAACTTTCTCAAATCGATCTACATCATCCACAATGTTGGTTGGACTATTGCAATGTCCAAAATTCATTTCAGACTCAATATTATATGTTTTTGCATGCATATTATCCTCATGTATATCGGCAACATTATTATCAATAGGATCATTATGGGAGAGGAATAAGGAATAAGGTTTAAAGGCTGGAGTTTGATTAGATGGCATCAAAGGAACTTCTATCAGAACTTTAGGAGTTGTCGTCACATAAATAGGAGTGCACCCATAGTTAATTGGATCTGAGTTCATATGCATAATCACTCTCACCATTTCATCATCCACTATGTCTATAGGTAGTGAATCAATAGGTTGCAATGGATGAGTTGATTTTATATTTGTCTTTACCATAAATGAATATTCATCTAGACTTTTCTTCAAAATTTTATACAATTTTATAATAAATTGTTCAAATGTTGCATCTTTTCGAAAGCAATATATAGTGATTTTTCCATTATTGTACTCCATATGAACATCTTTTGAAGTCTCCCACCCTCCATCAAAATACATCTTAAGAACTATTGACTTCATTTAACCTGATATAAAATAATATAATAATTTATTAAAAATATTACAAACAATAACATTACTATATTAATTAAATAACTAATTATCAATAAATTCAGCTGATCCAAGTGATAAATAAAGTAGATTGAATTACATGTGATTATATATTGGGCGACATGAGAACAAATTGCCCAACATACAGTGTTCTATCGCCCAGGCGATAAGCTCTTATCGCCTGGGTGACAAAACACAAAATCTAGGGGACGCACCTATCACCCGAGTAGCAAGTCATTCTAAGCTTGGGCGACAAGTACTTGTTACCTGGATTCTAGGTTTCATCTTCAACATTATTTAAAACCCATTTTCATCAGATCTTGCCAAAATTTTATTAATTTATAAATTTATGACCTCACATCAAACATTTAATATACCTACATTGTAATAAACTGAGCAACCAATCTTTTGCATGACCCAACTAAAAAATAAAAGATAAAAATTGAAGAAACACTAACCTTAACTTCTTATTATTCTTTAATTTATTACTTAATCTTGTCTTCAATACTTGGATAAATACATGAGTTTAATGAATGTGAAATAAGTAAAAGGGAGGTTGAGTGATAGTTGAATAATGTGGGAGAGGTGAGATGAGGAGTGTTTTGGTGGTGTGGAGATGATCGACTGTTGCTTAGGAATCTTGTAGGGTATTTTAGTCTAAAAATCTTGTGAGTGGCTATTATTGTAAGAAAATATAAAGTGTGGTCTTTTGTGATATTAAAAATTAGAAAGTGGTCAAATGGATAAATTTCCCATTAGTTATTGATATTTGTCATAGAGGAGAGGGGAGATTATAATTTAATGGCCAATGTGATGTATCATTGGGATTGCTAGCATTATTATTTATCTTTTGTGATTTTGATTATTAATTTGTTTAATTGGGTGTAGCCATGTAATAATGTAAGTCTCAGTTATATATTTGATTATAAATATCAGTGTATTAATATATTATAATAGTAGTTGTAAATAACTGTATAATATAATAATATGACGCTTAATCAATTTGAAAAAAAAAATGGGTGTAGCCATTGTGATGTGCCTGAATTGGAACCGGATGTAAACTTCTCTTATGCATCTCACAAGGTTGTTCAAGAATATAAGGCGGCCAAAGCTCTAAGTTCTCTTCAAAATATTGTATTTAATTATACGACCATATAATGCTATCTTTAAAGAACCATTAAAAGTAGGCACAAACAGTGTCACATAATAATTTTGAAAAAAGATACTGAGTATGAGAAGTCACAAATATGCTTACTGAGCTAATGATCTTGTTCGTATCCTATAAGGTTTCCAACTTAAGAATCATAGATGTAGTTAGGATCCTATCATATAGTTTTTTTACTCTTTAAGTAATGTTGCTTTTTCCTCTACTTAATGGATTTCACGATTCTCTAAGGTTCTTTTTCTTTACTTTTCTGCAATGTTGGTCTAAGAGATCAAGTCTTGGCTTGCATTTGCTGCACAGAAAGTAAATACATTGGCCAAGGCATTTTCTAGGAAAAAGGAAAAGTTACCCTCCAGTAGGAATTGTTAGTTTGCTTACTTCTATTATTTGAACTTTTGAAAACAATAAAATTTTTTCATTTAACAAAGTTTTGCTTGCAAGCTTACTTCTACACAATTTGCCTGTCAAGCTTGTTAAAATACTATGAAGCTCTAATAAACACTCTACTTTTGCAAGTATATGGTGATATCTGACTGCTAGTCTGGATCCTGAATATTTAATGAATTTTTACATTTTATTTTGTGATTCTTGTAGCTTTAATGTTGAAAGAATAGCAAAACATAATTATTGTCATAAGAAAGCCATTGGCTAGAAATTGAGCTCTTATCATATTTTGACCTAACCCATAAACTTGAAAATCTTTTTTCCAGTAGCAATTTTTTTTTTTTTTTGTTCTGTCTATTTAGATCTTGAAAGTTTTTATGGGAAATTTTCCAATTTTCGGTTTTTCCTCAAAAGTGTGCTGAATCCTACAATGGTTTAAGTAATAGAATTTCTTTAGAAAATTTGGTTAGGATATAATATAGGTAGGGACATTGCAAAGAAATGTGGAAGAAAGTATTAAACCTTGAGTCAAATTGTCATTATATATCTTTTGTTGTTTCAATTCACGGAGTGCTCAAATGAGTTTTTATTTTAGTTTTGTTAGGGTAAGAAATTACCCGACACATGTCTTTGCATGAGAAGGAGGAAACTAAAGTATATTATTTGATGTTTTAAGGGACATGCATTACTATCGCATGTAGAATAGGAAAATTACTTTCGACCCCTTGTGTTGGTCAGCACTTACTCTAAATTTGTAATGGCCATAAAATTATTTCAAATATGATCTACAACTTTGTTTTAAATAAATGCCTTCCACAGGTTCTACACATGAAATTGCAGTTAATTTTTGGCTCAATGGTTGGTTGGGTAGCTTCTGCCATTACACTGATGGATTTTTATCATTCCATAATCTTCATATGTTAATACTTTATCTTGTTGTACATATTTCAATTATATTTATTTGCATTATTGTGGTCTATGAAAATTTTAGAAACTACTGGATTACATTTTTTTTCAACTATATTAGAGAAATAATCTGCAAAATTTATCATTCAGTTGGTATTTAGAAGAATGGGTCAGGACCTTTTTTCTAAATGACAGTTATGAGGGAAAGCCTCCATTACTCAAGACATGTAGTGGAAGATGATAATGAAAATTAGTTCATGTATGGCATGCACCTCCAACTCTTCTTACACATATTTTTTTGTTATTACAAAGTCTTGAGATGCCTCTATTTATGGGCTTCATTTACAATCTTTGGATGAAATTATTCTTAAGCTGTAATGAGATTTGACAATGCTCATATTTTAGGGAGATTCAGTGTATATTAATTTTGTTTTACCTTTTCTATTTTTATAATTTAAAACAGGATTTCATCATTCAAAACACGATTTCATCACCCTTTTTAAACTCCCACAATCAAAAGCCCTAGGTCGGCCAATGGCTGCTGATGGGTACAAAACTATTGCCTCCGTTGAGCTGGGTGCTTGTGTCTGGAGCAAAATTCAGCTGCTTAATCTGATAGCAATAACAATTGACTACATTATTTTTGGCAAACTTCTATAGAAGCTAGGTGTCGTTTATTAAAGAACACTCATTTTTAAATACCATAAACTAAGATATTCCCCGTACTATGATGACGTCGATTCTGCTACAATAATATTTCAATTTGTTAGTCGTTAAATATGATTTTGCTCTTTTAAAAAGTAAAAGAGAGACCACATCGAGGAGATCCTTTTTTGAAACCAAAATAATAATAATAATAATCTAAAAACATCCTAAAATCTATCCAATAAGAAAATAGCAAACTCAAAAAGGGCAAGCTACAATACTCTTCCAGGAAGCGACTACATTAACGTCATATACATGTATATTAGAAGAATCTAGATGTGATATAATTCTTTTAATTCATGTAAGTTTTGACATGCCGTTGGGTATTTGTATCTAATTATAATACTAAGAAGGCAATGAACACTGATTGAGGTGTTTACTTTATTTTCTCTTCGGTATTTAGTCTCCATTGATCGGTTGGCAAATGGCCGGTGCATTCAGCTGGGTCTCAGCAACTCTCGAAATATTTCTTATAATTGAGTTCAAAAGACAACTATTAGATTTTGGAAAAATCTGTTGACAAAAAAAGATTAATTTACAAAATTTTGACAAAAAACATAAAAGAAATTAAAATATTTTGACAAAAAGTAAGTTGATTGACCTGATATTTAATCTTTTTATATCTTCATCAAAAGTTTATAACCTAATTTTTTATTAATATAGTATTATTAATATTTTTTTATTTTTTATTTATATATTGTTGTTTCTTTTTGAAGATTGATATATGTATACCTTAGACTTTCTTATACCATTGATATTAAAAAAGAAACAACAATACTTTTGGATTTTTGAAAACTTTGTACTTTTTTATTGTTGATGTAGTAAAAGTTTAATGTTCAAATATTCCATTTGATTCTTTAGAATACCAGAGTAGAGAAATTATCTAAATTTATATTAACTCAAGAGAATACCGTGAACTCCTACAGTAAAGACTCGTTGATTTTGTAAAATATCGAGAATTAATTAAACTCCAAAACTCGCACAGGGTTTTAGAAATTGAGAATATTATTAAAGTTAAATTTATAATTTTTTCTAAGAAATAAGTAACAACAAATAATTAAGATTAATTATAAAGGTACAAAAGACATTTATAATAGCTAAAACTTATATTAATTTAACTAAAAATTTTATTTTAATTAGATTTTTACCTAAATTAAGAGTACAACTCAAATAAGTAATGCCTAAATAATAAAACTCTAAGTTAGAAATTAAATTAAAATATAATACAAATTAATTAAAATATTCCTAAATATTATAAATTTCAATTTCTTACTCTGCATCAAGTGAAGGAACAAAGACGAACCAAAAATCAATTTTGGGAGAAGTAATAGCATGCAAAGCTCTCTAAATATAGCACGCCATAAATGCGTTATGTAACCGGATATCAATTCTAAATTCTAAAAAGTAGCCGGAATGTCGATAGGATCTCCAACGTCGCGCTGCAGGTAATAATTTTTAAAAAAAACATTCAATTCCCGGGGAACAAATCACTCTTCAATCAAGTCCCCAACACATTTCATCTCACGGTAAGTGAATATTTGAATCATTCTTCAGTAACCGCCGCACGCCGCCGGTCAAACCATACACCAACGGACTCGGAACTAGCCGACGGGAAGCAAAACTTATCGGACTGGGTCATTAAATGATTGAAATGGCATGAGAACCCGCATGATTCATTCAAATACAAAATTTATTTAAAAAGGAAAGGTGATATCTGATCTTTTAATTCACCTCATGGCCCCCAATAATTCCTTCACGTTAATTTTATTTTGTCTTCCACTCCTCCATGTACATTTTAATTGTTTGTTGGTTGATACTTGATACCAGTATGCAACAGGCAAATTTTACCTTTTGAAAAAAAGATAATAATAATAATAATAAGCGGAGGCTGGCCTTTAAATAGAAAGTGATTTTCTAAACTAGATTTGCATCATGTTTAATGTACTTGGCCCAAAACCCACTGTTATTTTAGCTGTGGGAGCCCCCGGTTGACCATAAGTTAAAAGCCTGTAAGCACAGGTGATCAATTGAGGCCTACTTCTCTGTTTTCACAATTACAATTTAAGCAAGTTGCATATTACATTCTGACGAAAAGAAGCATTAGTCCAACTCAAATGGAAATTGTAAAGAAATACATCAATGAAATGATTCCAGGTCATTCCCACTACCATTATTATGTCGGGACACTTTCGAGGCATCAAAGTTCATCATGAGAATAGATTAGTTGCAATGCACATAAAATCACCATAAATGGAAGCGTGTACTTTTAAAAAGATGCAAGCATATAATTGATCAAAGCCACCGACATGAAGACAATTTCATTCTAACAAAGCCTTATGAAAAGTAATGTGCACAAAGTTCATTGATTAACAGAACGTACTGCACAAGGACAATCTTAATTGGAGCTGGATGCCTGCTAAGGAGGAAGATGAACAAGCCTTGATCTAAAGAGATTGTACTTTCGAGGCCAAGGATGAGTGTAGACTGCCAAAGAGGGAAAAAAAAAAAAGCCACATTTTGCCATAAATAAAAATGTCTTGAGGATGGGCCCCAGCACTAACAGTATGAAATAGTTATTTAAGAGAGAAAACTACCTTAAACAATTATGTAATTGTTCTTACATACTGATCAAGTGATGTATTAAATAGCTCACTCCTACACAGCAATTACAAGTGTATCAGTCCTCTATTGAAAGGCTGGAAGTTAAAAGAATTAAAAAACTGCATTACTTGTTCTCAAAGCATGTCTGAATATAAGAGTGAATTAATCTGCTCCCAACAAGAACATGGGTTAGGTGTCTAGCAGCATTGGCTACTAATTCTTACCGATGAATAAAACGTGAAAGTTAGCAGCACTCTGTTCTATCCATTGCATTTAATGTAGTATGCGTGGGAGTGTGTGGCAAGCATTTATTTATGCAGTTTAGCTTACCTTTGTAATTATTCAGGTTGAAGGTATAGACCACATACTTGCGCTTAATAATATTCATAGATGCAACATTGACCAAGATGATAGATCCATGATGCAAAAAGAACCGAACAAGATAGACACCAGTCATTTTCTATTTAAATCAATGCAACTGGTTACCTGATAGGAGTTCCTGGTGAATATAGTGGATTCTTAACAACATATTCAACATATAAGTTGTATATGTACTTTAGGGACTCACGTAGATCACCAGTCCTGGGATGAGTGACCAAGATAATCTACACAAAAGAAAAGCATGTAGAATTATAAATGTCTACTAGTAGCACGTGGCAAACAGTAACACAACATTTTTCTTGCTGAACAAGTTCAGGAAGGAGGTAAAAGAGGTGCAAATTCAAGAAAATAATGTGACAAAAGTTACATGATGGTAAAGTGTTACCTGTGGCACCACTTCATTGTCAATTGGCATTTATGATTATATTCCAAAAAAATCAGCCTGGAAAACTAATTAAATCCATACATACTCAAACTTCAGATCTACCAACCAAACAACAACAATAAATTGAAGGATAAAATCACTGCCTATATCAACAAATGTATTACACTCTTTTCAATGTTGTGTGGGGACAGCTTGTTCATTTGAAATAAATATCATTTCCATGAAAATGATTCCCCATCTATAAAAGTACATACAGTTTCTTTCTAGAATAACAACATAAAAAGAAGAAGCTTGACTAAATAGAGTAAATATAGGAATTATCTCCTTGATTGTTAAAACCCCAGGATGTGAAACTCACAAGCTAAATCAACAATTCCAGAAATACAATGCAAAGCATGCCCAAGATCAAGGAAATTACACTAAACCACCTAAGAATTAGTATCCTAGCAATTATCATCTCAATCATATTAATGGATTATTTGGCTACCAAGGTTCTCCATATCGATTCCTCCATTGAAATTCTAGAAGTCAAAGAATGATCACTAATACTGATACCTACTTGGATGCCTCGCTGATTTTAATCATTATAATTATTATTGTAGTCACAGTCCCTATGTTATTTGACACAGTATCAAGTTTCGCCAAGGGTCAAAGAGAAGCAGTGCTTGTTTGAAAGAGAATGTTATGAAATGTATTACCGATTGTGATATGTGCATAACCCATTACAAGGGATCTTATATCAAATAACTGTTATCTCCTAGCAGGTTGCTAACACCAGTGGTCTTGCGAATGCTCCCTCTATTCGACGGAACAATCTTCTCTATGGATCAGTTGGTAAGGCGCTAATCATATCATTCCAATTGGTCTTAGGATCGAGAAAATTGGTACCTATTGCAAAATCTCTTTAAAAACATTCACACTTTATCAATTTTAAGCCAACCTACAAATTAACATCTGAGAAATCCTCTATCTCAAACTAATTTCAAGCCTCAAGATGCGATTTAATATTTAGTGCATAGGAGAATCATAACTGTCATATTTCAGTTGAGAAACAACAAACATATCAATGGAAGCTTCCTTTCCTCAACCAAAATGATAAATACTCTACACATTCCAACTAACCTTGATTCCGGATGGACTTTCCATGAAACTAAGTTTGTATGTATTAGTACGAAAACTGTGAAATGAACATCCTTGGCCTGATAATTGGGGCACTCCCAAGTTTCCTTTCTCTGCACTGCACAAATAAAATAATCAAGTGATTACCACTATGAAACCATATAAACATTACATAAAAGTTGATATGCAAGCTTGATCACCAGTCTTTTCTTGTATAATTAAAATGCAGGAGTCTCTTAATCTCCAAACCTATTTTGCACCTATTGGAGAACTTATCAGCTAAGTCAACCGATAACCAAGACTTAATCATAGTTCACTCCAAAAGACAGCAATAAGAACCTCTATGAGATACAACATACACGGAATCATGGAAATCATCTAACAAACCTCAACAAAACACCATTCTATTGATCTAAAAGTGAAGTTATACTTTCAGAGGCTAAATATCATGAATTGATGAACAAAAGAATATCCTAACAAAATATACTATCATTAAAATTTCATTTATTTGTATGCCAAGTGGACTAGAAAATAAATTCACAATGTTGTTCATTTCATCTGAACCAAGTCCCTTCAGCACATTATGACCAACTTTCAGCAATCATAGCTATAAGATTCTAACAAAATATTTCTAAGTATTCCAAAAATAAAAATTTAGTAGAACTAAGAATTCAATCTCTAATTTTTCAAAAACAAAGACTTCCAAAACCATCCAATTCAAATTCTAAATCGAATTTCAAAACTAAGCCTACTATGAAGTAATACACTTTGGCTCTTGAAAATTCATATTGAAATTAACAAAATGTGAAAATGAACACGAAGCATATACTTAGTGGGATCCATTTTAGCAGTCAAGGACTTGAGGGAGAAGAGAAGACCAAACATGAGCTTGGGGTCTTGTTGAGCATTGAGAGTGTGAAGAGGGCGATCCCATTCTCGGTAAAGCAAACAAACGCCATTCCTATTGAACACGTACATCATGTGCGCATTGTTACCGGACGCCGTTGGCACTGGCGGTGATGGACTGATCTCTGAACCTCCAAAGAACTGCATTTTCTTTTTCCTATTCAATTAATTCAAATCAAATTTCAAATCAAATTTTGAGTGATCACGCCGCAAGTCAAGAATTAAAAAAAAAAACTATGTTTTTAAAAATAAAATAAAAGCTCCCTTCGCATCTCTTTTAGCTAATTTAGAACTTATGGAAATTGTTTAGGATCTGAGAATCAGAAACTATTAATAATATAGCCAGTAAGAATGCGAATCTGAGGGTGTTCATTGGGAGAATATTTTTTAGATTCATATATATATATATATATATATATATATATATATATATGAAGTAAACAAAGGGAAGTTCCTCCCGAGATTTCTCGGCAACCGAACAGATTATAGCGTCAATTACTAAGCAAGAACAGAGAGACATACCTGCGGAGAGTGGATTGGATTCGAAAAGAAGAATGCCGACGAGAGCTCGAAATCAAGTAGAAGGTAGATCTTCGTTGCGAATTTATAGTGTCCCCAGACAGCGTCGCTTTGAATAAGTTAATGATAATCTAATAGAATAAAATATGGATCCTTAATAATTTCTGTTGATATCAACATTCATCTAATTGCAGTACCTCAAAAAAAAAAAGACCGTACCCTCAAAGCAGTGACCTGCAAAAATAAAAATGACAAACCGCTCACATAAATGTGATTTCGCTAAAACTCTTAAGGACCCAAAATTATTGCCAAAACAATCGCTTCCTAGTAGTTTTTTTTTTTTTTTTTTTGGTTGGCACCTTTTTTTATTTAGTATTTGCTTTTCGAAGACTTTGCTTTTTGTAGTTTGCAAGACATTGCAACTTTTATGAATCTGTTCAGGGTCAGGTCTTAGTTTTAGTACAGTGTTGCAGTAATAAACTTTCTTTATGAAGAAAACTTTAAAGCAATTTTACAAAATTTTAAAACAGGCTTTTTCAAGAAAATTAAGTGGAGCTATTAGTACCCTTCAAAAATTCTTGTAAACCCCCTATATCTTATATTTATATTTTTTACCTTACTTAAATTGACAATTCATCTCTATTCCTTTAACCCCTCCTTTATGGAAGGCTTGCTTTCTTTTATTGGTATAGTGATCGTTCCCTTGAGTTTATTATTAATTTCTATTTTTATACAGAAATATGTAGAATTATCGCATTCAGAGTGTTTTATATATATATATATTTATATTTTTTTTTCTCATATAAAAAAAAATTTGTTCTTTTTTCCCTTTCTCATACCAAAGTAACTGAGAAAGAAGGATCCCAGGACGTACGAAATTAAAATGAATGTTGTTAGCAGCAAATAAAAGTTAATTAATATTTTAATAAAGTGTACTTATAAGAGGGATTTAAGAAGAGTCGCAGGGGCGTTACCGATTGCTCGGCTCCTGCGAATATTTAGAATTTCAAGTGAAATTGGCCATATAAAATTTTCAACTGTTACCTGCACTTCATCAAAAGCACAAACAAAAGTTACAGGATCATTTCCTTCAGTTCTTGTGCAACTACAGTAATTTGTTAAGAGGGTGACCCACTGCGCCTAGCACAGATGGGCCAGCAATCACCAAATGTATAAATTTTAACAAAACCCAAAACCTATGAACTGCATTTTCATGGAAGACGGACATTCAATACAGACACTTCAGGACCAGCACTGACCACGATTAAAGCACATTGAACATTCAAAAAAGAAAAGAGAATGTATTTAAGTACTAAAGCTTAGACACTCAAAGCACAAACGAGCAACAAAGAATACTTAAGACGCTGAAGAAGAGACGAAAATGAAAAAGATTGACAGACCAAAACTCAAGAAATCTAAATTACAATTTCTCCAATTAAAGGAGAGGAGGAGAGTTTAGTATTCCCATTTCTTCATTTCCATGCCATCAGGTGGACTTCCTTCCACCTTCTTTGAACCAACTTCTTTCCAATTTGTGGAGAGAACTGTCCCATTTGACTCGACCTGTAAAATAAGACCACAAATATTAGTATGCAGTTCACAGGCAAATATGGCAGGAAATAATCCACAAACCCTTTAAAAGAAATTGAACTTGGTATTGTATATATTAAAGGTCAGAATTAACAAACATCTTGAGTCAGAAGTCTTACAAAAGACTTTTTCATGGCTCGTCTTGTGTCCTCGTCTGCATCAGCATAAATCTCCTGGAAAAATTTGTTCAATGCTGCATCACCATCAAGCTTTTCTTCTTTTTCCTGAAAGACAGGTTAATGGTCAATCCTTGGCTGGAATGTAAGTCAGTAAGAAAAGTTATTGCATAAATATAAACATCAATTTAAAGGCAACATAATTTCAGGCCCACCTCCTTCTTCACTTGAGCTTCAAGCTTATCCCAATCTACCCCTGTCGGTTTTGAGGAAGGGTAAGTGGGTCTTGGCGATCCAGTAACTGTAAAGGTAGTTGCAATTATTAAACTTATCAAACAGGGGAGAAATGAAAAATGCTGATCTGAATCAATTGATTCAGAAGAAGCAATGCACAAGCCATCACGTACATTTTCATCCAAACACTTATCGGTAACAGCTCATCCCAAGACCGGGCCATTTAACTAGTGCATATATGCATATGTCTTGTGGGTAGAAAAATGTAACTAATACACCCCCCCCCCCCAAAAAAAAAAAAAAAAAAAAAAAACACACACACACACACACACACTCTTAACATCTATCTAGTTGCTATCTGAGGACAACTTAACACTACAAGAAGACCAACATACCAGCTGGCGCATTAACCCGTTGAGGAACTACAGCTCCCTTGCTGAATTCAAGAGACAACCAGTTTATTGGTTCAGCTTTAGCAAGACGGATTTCAACTTTGGTTGAGAGGACTTCGTATCTGCACTTGGCAGGTATTATCTGTATGCAGAATACCAAGCACCAAAAGGTAAAATGAGGACTACAAACATGTGGGATGAATTAGAAGCGAAAAAAGAAAAAAAAGGGTTAGCGCATTGTTTTCCCAATACAAGGAAATCAATAGTTTGGTCTTGAAAATATTTCCCTGATCCTACAACATTCCCAGAATACAAAAACTTGCACTATTGTCATAACCACCTATTTAGATGAGAAGAGTATAAGCCATGGATACCTTTCCAAATAAGCGAGGTTGAAAATGATATGCCTCTTCACCAGGAACATCAATACTAACACTTAACTGGTAAAGCAATAAATCAAAAGTTAGCATTTTTCTCGTCTTATCTTTTAGTGTCCAGAACTAGTAACAATTGTGAATCAGAAAAGAAAGGAAGGAGGGGAAAAAAAAAATTGATGTGCATCATACTATTTGTTCACCAAAGTCAACTGTAACATTTTTGGCAGGTATGCCCTTTGCAAATACAGTCACAACTACTTCCTCAGGCTTCTGGTAAAATTCATGCCTGCACAATGTCTCTCACTAGATTAACAATGAAATCCACTGAGGTAGAAGCATAATCATTTTACACTGTACTTAGTAACTGCTACAAGCTATGGTTAATACATAACAAAACAGATATGCAGTAAATCTAACATAGTTTGAACATGCACTCATATAGGAACCTGTATTTTGGTCTGGCTGGTGCAGCAACCGTAGCATGATTGGAAACATCCATCACTGCCTGAACATCCTTAGTTGAGGGAACATTCACCGCAGGCTGAACGTTGTTAGTTGACAAAGCATTTGTTGGTGCTGTTTCCAAGGACTGCTTTTGTAACTCACCAGTTTCCTCTGAAATGAAAAGGCAAAATCCTTTACTAAAAATATCAAGTGAACAAATGGTAAGGCATATATTTTTATTTCCAATTCTCCTCAGAAGCTCATAGTTCCAACAGAGGTATACAGCATTTTGCATCAGAAGGCCAACAACTTTACAGAAAAAAATAATAATAATAATAATAAAAGAATGAGATCACCTAATAGAAGTTCAAATACATACCTGCTATGTGCTTCTCACATTCTTTGATTAAGTTGGTAAATCTTGAATCTCCTGGAGCGAGAGAAGCACCTTTTTCTAATGCCACCTTAGCTGTTTCATATTCTTCAAGCTTCATGCAAGCAGTGCTGTAAATAGAAACGGCAGAGAAAAATCAATGGGTGAAGGAAATTCAACTAGTGAGATTCCTCTGAAAGAAATTACATATTAAGCATAACATACTCAAGTCCACACACATGAATAAATAAGCAACAGGGGCATTTGAAAACATACAGAACAAATAAAAATTATACCATTAAGCAATGAATTTGGCAAATGTAGATGTAGATTAAGGTGTTTCACAAAAACCAAAACATCTCCAGTCAGCCCATCAAAAATAGTCATTCCCTAGATAACCCACCATACAGCATATCTTATACGATCCTGAAACTCAACTTGTCACATTCGAAGATAGGCAATCAACTTATGCCCATAACATTGACCGGCTATTCTTGGAACAGCATCCTCATCTTACCAGAGTAATTCGAAATTTCTCAGTTTCTAGCCCATAGTGCTATAATATAAGTAAATTGGTACACCCAAACATAACTGAATATAATTTGGATGAACTATTAAAAAAAAAGTATATTTTAAACAAAAATTAAATAATTCTAGCCATGCTTTTGGTCAAATTATGTATCTGCTGCATTACAAATTACAAAGAAAAGAAATATATGTCACTCACGCTTTACGCAAGTACGCTTTAGACATTGAAGGCTCCAACTCAATTGCTCGGCTCGCATCCGCAACAGCCTCTGAACAAAAAAAAAAAAAAAATTAACAAAGTGGGAAACAATTTCACACCAAAACATGCTTTGAAAAATAAAAATCAAACTACAAGTACCAGTGAAATTTAGGAGTTTGATGTTGGCTTGAGCGCGGTCAGCGAAGAGCTCAGCGCTATTAGGGTTAATCTCAATGGCTTGCGAGTAGAGATCGTAAGCGAGCTCGAAGTGGTCGTCGATGAACGCCTCCCTGGCTTTCTTCTCCAGATCGGTTGCCATTAGAGACTACAGTTGGCTAATCGAAGAGTCCAGAAAAAGAACAACTTGCGAGTGAGAGTCTCCGGACTTTGGATGACAAATATATAATATTGACTTGACCTTCCTCCTAATCTTAAATAGACAAGAACGATTATCAGATTATCGTCCCAATTATTTATTATCATCTTTATTTTTATATACATATTGAGATTGTTGATTTTACTGTTTTGTCCCCGGAGAAGCAAGCTTCCTAATAGTTTCCGTTGTCTTTTCTTCTTCTAGTAAAACACTGACAGTTTTAAGAATTAGAACAATACTGCATAAATCTAATATAAGATTAATTTTAATAATTATCTGATTAGAAATATATTAATAATAATTTCACATAATATAAGTTACCATATGAACATTAGTTTTATGTAATTTTAAAAAAATAAGGGAAATTATATTATTTTGATATTTTCAAAAGTTTACCTTAATTTCTTAAATTTTATCTTGTCCAAATTAGTCTTTATGTTCAGACAAACAAAATAGTGAGAGTTTATAATTAAGAGTACCAGCGAGTTGTTATTTCTTTAGCCTTTTGCTCTTCTGTTGGACAGAAGTCATGCCAATGCTGATAAAGTTTAATTCGTTTCTTTGGTATAAACTAACAAGTTAAGAATCGGTAGACTTATCATTTGTTTCTTTTTCGTTTCATTTCATATTCGGGAAGGATGCTTCCAGAAAATTTACATGATTTTGCAAGAGAGATTCTATGATCATGTGAATGAATCAAAAATGAAATTAGTCACACGACCACATTCCCAAGACAGCCACAATGAGAACTTGTATGCGTCAATTTCCACGAAAGATGGACTCAACATCCAGGAAAATTCGATTAAATTGACTGCACCAATCAAAATTTTGGTAGTCAATGACAAAAAACAATTTTTTTTGCGTAGTACTATAGTAGACAAGTTCGACGATTCCTCCTCAGCTGGCAAACACACCTTCCGTGATTTTAAACTCAACGAAACTCGTTCGGACTTTTGACTAAGCTATGAATCTGTATTCCGCCGAGTTTTAAAATTTTTTACCTCACCATTGATTCTGCGTTGAACAAAAAGTGATGTGAAAATAACATCTGAGAAAGTTTTGAAGTTTCTGGGGATATGAAGGCTTTATTAGTCAAGCATAAACAAGAAGAAACTTCTTATCTACCCACATATTAGCTTTCAGAAGGTAAATGATAATGATGCCCCATACTTCCCTTGTTCGCTCTCAACATTTCTACAGGGACAATGCTCTCAACATTTCAACATTTCTACAAATGAAAATTGGAAAAATAACAATGCTCTTATGACACCTGTTCATGTATTATTATTTAACGGAATGGTTCGAGCCTTTTGTCTCATAAATCAAAACTCTATGCAATCTAAGGAAACAGGCAAGATACAAGATAAAGAGCAAGAACATGAGAAAATATGCAGGCAAAGAGATAGCTTTGACTATGAAACTCAACATTCTTCCAGCAGGAACAGCATACTACTCCTTCAGCCGTGATTGTGACTCACTGGAGGTGACTGCTGTAGGATCCTTTTTGGTAACAGCTTCCAGCGACTTATGGAATTCCTCAGGGAGAGGTCCAGGTCGGTGCAGGGGAACATGCTTGGGAACCGGAGCATCATTCTCAATAACTTCACATTCGTAGTCATCAGGAACACCCCAAGGATCCCACTCTGCAGTTAAGCATAGCAATTTCAAACATGTCACTACTAATAAAAAATGATCGCTTTTATGCATAAAGTGATACAAAACTTTATGATTCAAGCATACAGGCAAGGCTAACTGATAAGTGCTCGGGATAAGCATTTAAAATAATATGGTATATCCCTGATTAATTCTATTTGGATGTGTCACTTGATAAGACCTAAAAGGCAATAGAAGACATTAGCCACATGCTTAAAAATGGGAATACTAAGATCTCTGATGTTGAAGCAACCGAGTTAAATGCAGAAATTCATTCTGAAGCTTTCTATCATGATGAATGTAAAGGAAGTGAGAAACTATTCTAGCAGAAAGTACTGAACCATTTGCAGTACTTGATTTAAAAAAAAAAAAAAGGTTACAGAATGCAATAAAGCACTGATGATACCAAAAATTAAAAAGCACATAAACTAAAAAACAATTAAAGCCTATGGCCAAACTGAATAATTGGGACAAAATGTTTGTAAGTTCAACAAATAGGAAAAGACTTTCTTAGTTTCTACACTGTTCAACGACTGAAATCCAACAGTAACAACTGTAAAACTCAAAAGAACATCTAACAATCATGTCAACATTAATTGACGTTAGGTAGCATCCAATGGAATCTCGGATTACATTCCAAAAGACTAAAATAAGCTAACATGAGCTCAATTCTTCCTCAATGCCATAAGCACAACAACAAAGACTATGTTGCCAATATCAGCCAAACCAACATGAGTGGGAAGGCAGGCTATGCCTACACGTGCTCATTCACAAGTGTCTAAAATGTTTACTAAGATTTTCAAGACCAAATTCTCCGTTGCTTCTGCTCAAATTACGCGGTTCTCCAGTGTACACAGTACCAAAAAATTACGTTACATTTCTTACAAAATAACCCAAAACCCAATTGAACCCCCCAAGAAATTGTTAAATTTCTCCTAAGCCCATCTTCAAAATCAGTGTTTTAATTCAATACGAGCTAAAAATATTCACATTGTAGTATAAAAAAAGAAAATAATAATGATGATGATGATGATGATGATGATGATGATCCACATAAAATTGAATGTACGGACCGATCATTTTCCCGATGAGCGTGAGCTCGTCCTGGGCCTCCTCGATGAGCTCCTCGACCTGGCCACAACCGAGCCGTTTCTCGATCTGTTCCCAGTCCTGTTCCTCTTGACAGACCTTCAAACGGTGTCGTGTGAAGCTTTCGACGGCCTTGCGGTACCCTTCGTCCGGAGGAACGGCCTGGATCTCCTTGAGGGTTTTGTTGTAAAGATTGATCAGAACTTCCCTCGCGTTGGGGACTACATCCAGTCCCACGATCCCAGTCGTTTGTTTCACCTTGGCCATCAATGGCCGTCCGATCACTCGCAGGAACATCTTTGATTTGATAGGTCTCTTCGATTCAACTTTGATTCTCAGGTGCCCTCTAATCGAGTGTGATTACTCTGGGGGAGCTTTGCCAGTAACAGAAGAAGCGAATGTTTCTTGGAAACGGTGTCGTTAGTAGTGTTAGATTAATGCATTGGGCTCAGCTTTGGGTTACAGAGTTCGCGGCCTTCAGTAGCCCAATGGACTTCCAAGTAGATTATCAGTATTAACTAATTAAATTTGAGTGGAGTGGAGCCATTGGCATCCTCTATGCTCTTTCTAAAATACATTTTACTTGTATTTATAATTTTAGTACTACATTTCTTAAACTTTTCATTCCAAAACGTCTCTAAAATAATGTGGCATTCATCAAGTAGTTGGTGAGGATAATATACTCAAATTCACTTGAATCTTATAAAGAATTACCAATCAACTATTGAATAATATATTTAAATAAAGTAAATCCAACTCATTTTAAGCATATATATTTAGGCTACATCAGTATAAAGTTTATCTAAGCAAGTCTCAAGAGCCCATCATAACATAGTTGATTCAAATTATTTACAGAGTTTTTTTTTTAATTATAAATTTTATCAAATTTATATCTTCTAAGTTTTAAATATGGAAAATACAACTAAGTTTATTTTGGGCTTTGATCACTACAATAACTTTTAACTGTATTCACCGAAATCTTGCTTATATCGTTGTTTATCATTTTAAATACACCCCTTCTCCCTTTTGAAATAGATAATCAAAAAAATAATGATATTTAATTCAATAATATATATATATAATTAATATTTTATTTTTAATTTCGAAGACTTTATTTTAAATTTATAAAACCACATATCTTAATAATAAATCTCTCAGATTAAAATAAATTTTTTAAACTAAGCCCCGTGAGGTAGTTATTTGTTATACGCTGATAAGCACTTTGGTGGGGGCATCTTATAATATATCTCGATGCACAAATTTAACTCCCAGTTTGTCTCTAAGTTTTATGGTTTAGAGTCTTTTTGTTGTAATGGAATCACTGAATACGGGCTCACAAGTGGCAGGTTTTTAAAATTTTCAAAAAACACGTTGTACATTTGGCCCATTTAGATTTTTTTATTTAAATATATTAAAGTTCTTGTCCGGTATTTGAAATATTGTTTAATCAGAGCCGAATTCATGTCTAAGAAATTAAGTTTTATCTAAGCTGAATTCATGTCTAAGAAACAAATAGACAAGAGTGTCTGTCTTGAATTTAAAAAAAAATAGAAAACCTAAATTACCATTAGGCCTTAGGGATCCCCCACAGTTAGGTTTTGCTATTAGGGCAAAACTCACAATTTTTTGGCTTTTTTCTCGACCAATGATTTGTAAGCCCCACATCCTTATCCATTTGTTCTGTTTCTCACAACTATAACTAATAAATTAGATGCAAAGGGAGCATGTACAATTAGTGGGGGATATTCACTACCGATTGGTATAGTACTATTCAAGGAGTTGATAAGCTAATTCTCATGGATGTTTATTTATTGGATTGCCCGTCTAAACCAGAGGCAATTATAGATACCATAATAAAACTTCATAAAAAAATATCTCGAGAAATCTATGACAATTGAATTCAATTGCAACGGAAGAATCACTTGTTTAATTTTACTACCAATCACAAGTTTTGTGTTGCATGTAGTATTAATATTGAAAATTATGATCAAGGATTACTTTATCAACCACCATCTATGTTAGAAATCCTGCCTGAAACCTTTTTCAAATACAAAAGTTCAGTGTCTTCCCCCAAATTCATTAATTAGGCAAGAGGATTCATTTGTACATAATAAGAAAGAGTGAATTAATTTTCATAAATTCCAAAAACTCATCGTAAATGTCAAATATTTATGGAAATCAAAATGTGAGAAAGATAAAAAAGATGCAGGGTCATTTGTCTACTTGGCTAGTCAAGCATGGGTTAGTTCAAAGTTCTTTGTGCTTCGATTACCAAAGAATAGAAACTTTACAAATAAAACTTGAGGATTGGCACTGCGTTGCTGTCATTTTGTATATATGTGGCTACAATTATCTACATTTACAATGTGCCTATGATGTAGCACCGAGTAGACTGTTAGCTAGTGTGTATCATCTTACGCTAATTAAGTATGGCGTAGATCAACCAGAAGAGGTATGTATAAAAGCATTTGCTCCGAGGAGTAATCCTAAAATTCCATTGCTTTTCTAGGTTTGGAAAAGTACAAATTTTCAAGAACAAGAATATTATGATATGCTGGGAATCTTTTATGATAATCATCCATGACTGAAACGTATTTTAATGATTGAAAGTTGGATAGGATGGCCTTTACATAAGGGTTATATTGCCCTCAATTTTTATGAAATACAAGATGCTTATTGAATTTTAAGAAATTAATCTTCATTTTGACCCAATGTTAAAGAAATATTTATACGTTCTTTTCTAGATCAAATAGTGGAATTGAAGTCTCATTCGTATTATTATTGGGAATGAGATAAAGAAATTAAAGAATTCTATATCATGAACTTTGTATCGCATGCACCACTTCAACTAGCTCTAGAGGGTTATAGAGAGAGGAAGGAAGAAATTAAAAAAAAAAAGGACTATTCCCAGACATCTAGCTAGATGGATAAGTATGTATCATGATCTATACTTATACTAGTAATGAATATGCATGGCAAGCCATATCACTGAATTTGTAGTGATAAATACTCATAGATATTAATCATATGCCAGGAACTAAATTTGAATTGGTGACACGAGAATTTTTAATCCTCTACTCTACCAGCTGAGCTATTCTTACTATTTTTGACACACCATTCTCATCTTACTAGATGACTTGGGTCTATATCAATTAAAAAAGAAAAAGGGATTAAAAGTCTTGGGAAGGGAATTTCATTTCTTGAATCATCAAAAAGAAGACTTTGTAAGTTTCAGTATGAGAAATAATATAGATTGAGAATCATTAAAATGGGGATTCCTTGCTCAAAGGTGTTCATTTCTACATATATCGTATAGACCATACGGCTCATGATAAGAGCAAAAAAATCTACCCATATCCTTTTAGAAATGAAAATGAGTAGGATAAATGAGAAACATTTTTACTTTTGAACCACTAACAAAAAAAGGAGAAAGCAGGAGAAAAAGGTTAAAGAGTGAATAGGCCTTTTTTAGGGAAGGAGAAAGGGTTAGAGAGTCAATAGGCCTTTTTTGAGGTGGGGATAGAGGGACTTGAACCCTCATGATTTCTAAAGGCAACGGATTTAGGATTCTTATAATTATGGTAGTTAAGTTTTCTTTTCCTCTATTATTTATTACTAATTTATTATTTTAATTTAATAAAAAAATTACACCTTAATCATGGGCAAAAAGATTCAAGGAAATTTTTGACCACTTATCTTTTTTGTTGAAACTTTTATAATTGTATTATTTTATTCATGATTTGAATTGTTGGCACCGCTCCAAAACCCTTTAAAACTCCTTTAAATATTTCATAACTTTAACATTCCTTAAAATTACATGAAATGATAAAAATTAAGCCTAAGCACTTGTTTGTTAAGTATTTGAAATTTAAAATTTTATTAATTTCAGACATTTTTATAAAATTTATCTTTTTTTTGTAACTTATATTTGATTTTCAAAAATTTACATTTAAATAGAAAAAATAAACTTTTTGTGACCATTATCTTAGTAGAAAAAAGGTCTAAATGAAAAGTAAATATTATATTAAAAAACATCTCTATAAAATATATTTATTTTCTAAGTTATAAAATAAATTCCCTTTTTCTTTTAATTTGCAAGGACATAAATGTCAAAAATCATCTTTGAGATATTTTTTATTTATAAAAAAAACAAAATGCCACCATATTTAGATATTAAAATGAGAACAAACATGTCATTCAAATGTTCATATTTAAATATATCTAGATATAAAAAATTCAAACATATTTAGATTTCAAATTAAAAAACAAGCACTGCCTAAGTAAAACTCACATTTTTTTTTTGGGAGCAAAAACAAACATAGTATACACAAACAAATTTATTTTGCTAAAAATTCTATATACCAATGTGTTATATTTATTTTATTTCTTGAAAAGCTTTCACACCCCCATATTATAACTCCCTTTTTGGTTTAAACTATAACTTGACATCATTTATTATCTTAAAAAACTTTAAACCGAGAAAAAAATTATCATGTGCCAAAAAAAATATGATAAAAAAATTAAAAAAAGAAAGTTTTCAATTTTTCATTATTATTCGTGAACAAACCTTTTTTTTCCTTTGTTTATTATTATTATTATTATTTTGCTATATTCAATTGAAATGATGAGAAAGATGAAACAATAAAAATAAATTTTGAAATTGGGTTTAACGAGGAATAGGATTGATTAAGGTTAATTTTATCATTTATGGAGGCTTTATGAGAAATTATATTGTTTAAGATTATTTTAGTCATTCGTTTTAGAGGAATGCCAATAGTCCAGCCCTTTAATCATTCCTTTGTGCTAAGCCCATCCAAGTTGACTATTGGGTCCACGCCGCTTAAATGTATTGTAGATTGATCTATGATTCTGGGCTCGTACTCTACCGAAAAATTATCAAACTGTCATGGCATGAAATTCATATAAAGAAATTTTCAAATATGAATAATCAAAATTTTTTTTTAAATACAGATACTCTTTTAAATTATACAATTTAAAAGAATTAACGTGAAAAAAAATAAAGACATTCACACTGAAAAAAGAGAGGTGTGTGTCAAAATACTAAACTCATCAAGTCATAAATTATATCAATAAGATCAACATGCTATAATATTGTATTGTGTTATTAACCAAGCTAGCTAATAATTTTAGAGCTGCTACAAGGATGAGGAAAGCGTGGGTTATGCATTGTCATTAAATGCCTAAATAAAAGAAAAGAGTTGTATGAGTTGATTTCACACTTCATTGCTGCTCAAATTATTATTATTATTATTATTAGCATGGATAATTTATTTTCCTGATTGCAAATAAGAATATAAGATACTATGTAGAAAAGAAGTAAAAAAATAAAAAGATATAATTAGATAGTTAAGTTTGACCAGTTCTCTAATTGTGTGTACATGTGTGTGTATGTATCTATCGAAGAATCACAAGTACTTGACTTGAGTGTGTGAACTATGAACCCACTTGATGAGATCTTTTTATTTTTTTATAGTAGTGATTGTCAGAACTAAGATAAACTAAGGGATCTAGTTTTGTCCCATGATATAACTTACGCTATCAAAGTTGATTAACAAATTTCAGACTCTAAATAAAGTTACCGACAACTGTTAACAAGAAAATATCCTTCTAAATCTAAAATATTCACTATTGTCTTCTGAATAATTATTGTAGTTATTTTAGTCTTTTAATAATAAAATAAGAAATTTCTCAAATTTGTGCATTTTGAGGTACAATGATGTGCTTGACCAAAAATGGACAAACAATCAAGACTTCTTAAGAATCTGCATCAGAAGTAATTTGCTCTTTCTCACATAGATGAAAAATGAGATGTAAATGCACTTTTAGTCTTTTAGGTGGTTTCAACTCACATCAGTCACATAGGATTCTAATACTAGAGAGCACATTTGTAGCTAAAATAATCGAATAGTCTAGAGCCAAAACTGGTCTCTTCCAGACACTGCAATTAGCTTTACAATTATTATTAATAATTACTACTGTTGGTTTTTCTAATTATGATCGTGTAAAAGCACGCAATAACAAGGTTCCTTTATTATGGCGAAGATCATGATCATTACTATTTGCCATTAACCGAGTAACAACCAAAATCAAAATTCAAAAGCCAAAATGTGAGGATGATGTGAACCATCACTTTGATCTATGCATGATGGTAATATCATCAATCATCATCATCATCATCACCACCATGTTAAACAAAGAAGATTTAATTAAGAATCGGGAAGCTAAAAATTAGTTTAATTGAGCTCCTGTCGTCATTGGCATCTCATCATGATGTAAAGGAATAGGATACCGTATATATCATTATCAGAAAAACAGCATAATAACCATATAATATTCAGTAAAAAGAAGCTTAATTAAACATGAAAAAAATAAAAAATTAAGAAATACAATTGTTGCACAGGGAAAAGATTCTTTCCGCCTTCTTTTTTATATCGATCTTGATGTACAATCTGATCACAAGGTAAGTTTAAGTTAAAAAATATATATATATCAGCTTCCCATCTATGATTTTTTTTTTTAAAAAAAATTAAGGTTGTATGAACATAGTAACTTACTACAATTTCATTTTTTAAAATGCAAAAACAAAACCCTAATTTCTAAACACGGCTCAGGAGACTATCAACCGTGGTTGTCCCCGCCGCCGGAAGCAGCAGTGGTGCCAAATTGTTTCAACCCTTTAAAGAAATCTTCATCAATCCCTGGCGCGGCTAAGTTTGGAATCAGAAGATCTTCAAATAAATCATCATCATCATCTTCTTCTTCTTCTTCTTCCATGAAAGATTTACTGGTGTCTTTGTCATAATCAGCTTCATTTGCCAGAATATTCTCAATTGTGCTCATCCCTTGATCCACTATTGGAGTTGTTGGGGCCGAGAAGGACTGACATGTGGCTAAAAGGGGAGAGGAGCTGGAGGTAGGAGGCGGCAGAGGTGGAGGAGGAGGCGTGGTGCTGACAGGCTGGTTTTGAGTTCCGGAGAATTTGTTTCTGGTGCTCCCAGCAAGCGAGTTCCTGTGAGTTGGACGAGGGTGTGTGTGGTCTCCTGTGTAACTGACGATGTAAATATTCGGATCCGTGTTGCTTCGCTCCACTTGCTTCCTCGCTGCACAGCCCTTTGAGCTGCTGCATCTATAGTAGTTCCTGTAGGAAAACCAAAATCCATCATTAATACTGAAGACCTAGCTATGATATATAAATATTTGTGAAGAAAGCATAAAATAATCAGCAGACCTTGGATATGGGGACCCTTTGATGGGTTTCTGCCCGTATTTACGCCAAGCCCACATATCAGCTGAAAGCTTCTCTTCCGTGACTTGGCATACCATCTTCTTTATCGGGCTCTTCCTGTTGCTCATCAGACAACAATCATGTATAGCGTCGTCATGACCGTGTACATACAGCCAACGACTAAGAGAATCATGAACCCCCCAAAAAAAAAAAAGAAAGAAAGAAGGAAAGAGATTTATTTGTTTACCTTTTTCTTGATCGATGGGCATGTGATGGCATCGTGGGCCGTAAAGGAATTGCGGAACTCAATCTCATAGGCAGCTGCTGCTGTTGTTGCAGTTGAATTTGAGGGTCTTGTTGTTGTAATGGTTGCTGTACATAGTGTGTCTGTTGGTTATTCTGCTCTCCAATAACAAACGGAGGAAATGATGGTGAGTTCAGGGGGGACACTATGCCAGTGTTCAGTTGCAGCTGCTGTTGCTGTTGATGGTTGATCAATCCTCCAGAAGCAGAGCTTGGAGTTGAATAAAATGGCTTGTACGAATCTTCCAATTCTTGAAAACCAACATTTTTGTTTTCAATAAGATTGGGAAAAGAAAATGGATCATCATCTTCGTCAAACTTCATAGTAGCCAAGAAAGCCAAAGGGTCCTCTAGACTACTCTCATCGGCGGCGGCGGCGACATCGCTGTTGGTTGTATCGATCTGTGGGGCATAATTTGCCGCTGTATTATCGGCGGAGGAGTAGCATCTCACTACCGCCTGGAGATCCCAGTTGTCAGCTGCTTTTGCAGGAAATTTCTCACCCATTTAGGCAGACAATCTACCTAGAAATTATCATCAAAACTAATCTACCAGCACTTTTTGTTTTTGCTGGTTCCTGTTGAGCAATTAGGCAAAGTAAACAGAGAGAGACAGGAGCCACAAAGGACGGCGCTGACTCGCTTATTTTATCTTATTTTTTTAAGGAGATTGTACCTCCAAAGTAAGAAGAGAGAGAGGGGAAGAGAGAGAGAGAGAGAGAGAGAGAGGTATTTGCGATGCAATGACTTGGCAATTGTTAATTATTTATACAACAAAAATTGAGCCAGCCAACGAGAGAGAAGAGAAGCCCAATTGCCACTTTTCCGTTGACTTTATGAAAATGTCAAAGGGGGGCCAATAGAGCAATATAGGCAATGGAGCATCGATGGTTCTTATGCTTTAATAAGAGCCAGAAACGCTGCTCTTTGAAATGATTGTACTCGATATTTGATTGGAAATTGTACGTGAATTTGAGGGTGAATGTGATGCCACTCGCTGTGTCGGATTCTATAACCACTGCCTTGTGCACTTCGCATCTTTGACGATTGGGTTGCATTCACTATGGAGGGTCTTCAAACAGCTTGTTTGAAAGTGGGCTAGTTGCCCGAGTAAGGAAATTGGCTTGGGAATGTACCGATGGGAAAGTGTATCACATAATTTTGAAATTGACCCATCAAAATTATGAAAATAAGCTGTCACAGTGCGAGGAATTCTATCAAGGGCGGGCTAACTTCAGACATTAATTTTATTTTACAAAATAATCAATAAATTGATATATACTAAAAATATTTATTAAAATATTTAATTCAATGTATTAGTAATTATCCTTGATATGGTTTTATATATTAAAAATATGGCAAACCCTATGATACAGCTCTGTGTACCTTGCGCTTGACACAGGCCACAGTGCTACGGGATGTACACAGCACTGTGGCTTGTGTCAGGTGTAGGGTACGCAAAGTTGTATCATCGTAAAATCTTAAAAATAATAAAAAATAGTCTCATTGTCAAGAGTACTAAATATATTTTTTATATTTGTAAAAGTATACAACAAGGCTATTATTCAATAATTGATTTCAAAATATTGCATAAAAATATTGATATATTAATTACTTTTAAAATTTAGTAAGGTTTTATTGTAAAACAATTAAAAATGTCAAAATCAATTTAAAAACTTTTAAAATCAAGTAAGCCCTTCCTAGCTTCAAAGTGACACCACCATTGAAAATAACTATGATAGAAAGAATTTAATATATGTGATATAATTTTGTTGGACTATGTATTTTATCGAGACTGTTTCATCTAAATTTTATAATACAAAGAGGAGTAAATTTTGAATTCATTTAAAAGTAAAAAACATTACATCTATAATTGATTGAAAAAATCTAATTTATTCACTTAATTAATTTACTTATCTTAAAACATTCTTCTATTTATATCAATATAAAAAAAGTTAATTTTGTTATTCAATACAATTTAAGTTGTTTATGATATTTCTATTTTTGACGTATATACTTAAAATACATAAAAACAAGAGATATGAAAGCCTAACATAATTATAATATATATAAGAGAACCAAACTTTGATCTCGCTTAGAGATATTGGTGGTAGGTGGGACCTCTACCCCCTCCTTAGTCCTAATTCAATCAAGATGTGTACTGGGGTAAAAATTCCTCTAATTGTACAGTAAGTTAAAACACCCGCCCTCACTCGGATTCATTATGAAATTATTGTTATTTTATTAACTCTAATGGTTTAAGTACTCACTTTCTTCTATCTTTCCTACTTAGCCTTTAAGCAAACTCCACTTTTATAACCTATAAACAAAATTATATTCCTTTTATCAGAGAGCTTTATCTTTAATGAAAATATCATTTTTTAATCATTTTTTTAGGTATATCTCTGTATAGATTTAGGTAAATAATTGTTTCTTCCATATAGGTCTAGATTTGTTATAATCGTGTTTGTTTTTGTTACTTTTTATAGTTTTGTGGAACTTTTTCCTAGTTTCAAAGTTTTTATGCTTTACACTTACAAAAGTCTGTCTATTTAGAACATTCCATGTCAAGTGAAAGAGCTAATATAGTGTTAGAAGGAAATCTTAATGAAATTATATGATACTTTCAATACTTCTTCAAGTTCACTATACTCACAACATTTGATGTTAGATGGCATGCTTAGTAAAGGTATCCTTAGGGCCCATAACTCTTTTTTTCTTATAATGGTCTAAAAAATTATTTCCTACAATGAGTTGTTGATACTTCAATCTTGTTGTCATGAACTCTTATTTACATAGTGACTAGGTGCGTGCAATTGCGTAATGGCATGCATGTTATGATCCTATTAGGGGAGTTATGTGGCCCACATCAAAGTCCTCGAATAAAAGTTTGACACGCACTCAAGTGTGTGCTAAATTAGAATGTGTGTGTTGCATGTGTGTATGTGTGTGTAACGAATTCTATTTATGTTTATTAGGGACATAACCATAGGAATAAATTTTCTCATAACTAAACGATGTCTTATGACGAAATGGGAGAAAGGACGGGTCACTCACTAATCTGTGATGCACGCGCCCGCCGACACACACTCAAATATATATATATATATATATAAATTTATATACGTTAAAATTAAATTGGATTGAGTCCATGCAAATCTATTTATGTAGAAAAGAAAATTTGTCGTCATTATCTCACATTCTTACTTAGTTAAATTAAAAAATATAGTTAACATAATTAAAAAATATAGTCACTTTCTCACTTCTAGACTTTTGAGTTTTACCACTTATCACCTCTACTTCTCATGATATCCCATTAGTCACTTAGAGTCAAAACATTAAAAAAAAAAGGGGAAAAAAGGTGGCTTTTGGCTAAGATGAGATTTTGATTTTCAATGAAATTATTTTACAACAAAGAGGTAATCTGGAGATTATGAAAACAAATGGGTTAAATAGTAAAACCTTAGTGCTCCAGGGGGACAATCGAAATCTTTCTAAGAATATAAAAAATCTAGACCTTCAGTGAGGTGTGCATTGCACGCTCACTTTTGGGGCGTGAACTTATTTACGTAGCCATTATGCGGTGCTCTGCACCTGCACAAACGTGATACGAAGTCAGCTGCCTCGAGTCCACAGTCAATCTTTGCGCGTCTAGGGATAGAAACTACAACTATGCTCATGGGCCCCACAGTCCAATTTATTACTCCTGATTTTTTTTCCCTAAAACAGTTCTCACGTTTACCTCTCTTTATCTAGAACTTATTAATGCCTGATCATCACAAAGAAAATTAATTAGTAAATTTAATGCAGAAAAAATCCCAAGCTATTGTTCGGCACGTTTGACACTCATGCCGTTGGCGAAGCCCCATCGTGGATGAGGCCCACGTGGCCGCTTTATATAGTGACATGGGTGGGCCCCGTAACACCTGTCCGGGTACATGAAGGTGAAAGAAAATGTTCCTCGCTCAGTTGTCTTTTATGCCATCTTTATCATTGGAGGATCTTGAACCATTTAAGTTGGGATTCTTCCTTTATTGATTCTCTTAATGCATTTTGATGGTGTTGATTCGACGTTATTGTGCGGGTGAACAGTATGGTAACTTTTCCTGTTATGTCAACTATTTGGGCGAAAGGAACGATCGGGTGGCTGCCGCGGTGTAGAATAATGGAGCTCCATCAAGCTCTGACCCTTGTTTTGCATGAGTGGCTGATTGCAAGACCAAAAGCCACGTAGAGCTTGAGGTTTATCTGACATGGCATTTAGTGAGCGGCGGGAACATCAACCATGTCAAATGTGCTTAAATTGGCTTCCTTTATCGGAAGAGCATTAACTTTAAAAAAATATATAATTTTTTTCAAATTTTATGCGAAAATTGGGAAGAAAATGTTGTGAGCCCAGCTGAAGGCTCGATTTCAAATTCTAGTCCATGGTCCATAATGGGCCATTGCAATAGCGTATCGTCCACATCATATTACTATTAATATAGTGTATCCTTCATAAGCAGTTAAGCACCAGCCATCATAATTTTCCTCTATTAATAACTACACTGTCATTACAGGCCGCAAATATTTTGCAGCAGGCATTACGCAAATGCATGAATTGTACACTCTACAAAACAATTATTACTGTTAACAAACAACACGATTGATGTTACCTATTGATGATGCTGCGGCATACTCATTCCCAACGTTAATTTTAACGACAGCTAATTTTTTTGATGGGACAGTTTTAATAGTCTTTTTCAACTTTTAAAATTTGTTAATAATTATGTATTGGTAATTTTAGATCATAAACAGAAACATAAGAATATATATATATGCTTCTAGAAAACATATGGATTCTCTTGTTTTGTTGTTGCCTACCTTTTGGTAAGAGAATATATATTTATATAGTTCTTTTCTAACGCGGACAATTTTCTTTTTTATCTCATACAAAAATATTGTTAAGTTATAAAATTTAATAGAATTAATTTTTATATTATATTAGAAAGTAATTTTATTAAGTTGTGTAGTTTAATAGTATGTTCGCATTAAAAAAAAAAAGTGGGCATATGCACGTAAGAATAATATATATAATATCATTATATAGTGAGAACATTTTACTTTATCAAAGTGGGAATGTCACCAAAATATAAAAAATACATATTTTAATATATTAAAATATTTTTTATATTAGTATATTGAAATATGTATTTTTTTATTTTTTATTGACATCCTCACACTCTTCTCTCCATAGAGAATGATTTATGTGTGTGCGTTGATAGAAAAAGTTTTATATGCTCTTACAATATTGTTCTTTAATCATTTACTATTTGTCATGCATGTATAAAAATAATCACAAGTTAAAATATACACATGATAAATAATGAATAAAAAAAGAGCAATGCTCCAAAAATACAGAGGATTTTCTCAAAATGATGATGACAGAAGGTTTGTGTGAAAAAAAAAATGAAGATTAGAAAGCAAAAAATTATACATACCCTTTGTTTTCCTTCAAATGCAAGATTTACGAGACAATGAATGATTGTGGGAGAGAGGAATACAGAATATGTATAAGAATAAGTAGACAAAGATACGCATAATATCATAGCTTTTAAAGGAGGCACGCAATTAATAAAAAAAACTATAATTTGGACCACCACTAAATATATGATCACGTAAAACATTCCTACCCTTTTTGTGTAGATGTCCAATATGTTTAGCAGGCAAGGAATCCGATCTTTTAGCTTCTTTTCCCATTTTACATTTACGGATATAAAATTGACGAACTTTTATGTAGAATAAATTGGTAGAATAGCATTTGAATTTGATCGAATGAGAAAGTTTGAAACCGGATTCGATTTCAAGTATTCGATGCGACTAATATTAACGAACTCTTAAAGACTAGTTCTTTACTAAATATAGGAAAAGGAGAAGCTTTATTAATTTCCGAGCCTAAATTCATGTCAATTTAGGGTTTGCTATTACGATTTCAAATAATGTTCTCACATTACACACACGCAGATGCAGTGCTGTGTTATATATACTCGCATAAGCCTCCAATTGAATTGAAAATAATGAAAAGAAAAAATTATACGAACTCTTTAAGCTGTTCAAGATTCAATGTTCTCACTGCGTACTTGCATAAGTCTTCATGGCTTAAAAGAATGACAAGAATATAAATAAGAAAAAGTCTACAAACTTTGTTAGCCGCCGCGTCAGGAAGGATATTAATGCTGTTCCTTCTGATATCCTCTTCGACAACTTGCTGAAACAGCCTCTAAAATCACTTCTGATATCCTTGGCCCCTTTTACATACCGGAACAAATAGGGAATCCGCCGTTACGGCTACCACGATAGTGTACGCCATCCCCCCCCCCCCCCCTTTCCCCCAAAAAAAAAAGTCAATTCATGCTTCTGTTGACGAGGAACTTCATATTCTGGCCTATAGAGTAACAAGTCTCTCAAAGACCTTGGATCCACTTATTTCCGTCCGCAATATCATCAAAGAAAGTGAGCATATATATATCCAGCCTCAGATTTCTCCAAAAATGTTGGCTGATACGTCCCTTGCCTCTGGCTTATGGTTTATTATGATTTCAGGATCTTGACGATCGGGAAGACTTAGCCATTTTATGAAATCCTCTCATAGGAGAAGTCCTGGAGCTTCCAAGGCCACTTGCGCCATTTGTACTATCCGTTACCTATGGGATAGGATTTGACAGTACTAAAATAGAGTACAAGATTATCCGTATTAATATCTCACCATTAAGCAAATTGGCAGCTCAAATTTATACTGTCGGGACAATTTCATGAAGGACAGTATTAGCAATCTCTACATCAATTGATTTCTTTTACCGTCAAAGATTATCTGGAGTATATATTACGGGGACATTCGTTGGTTATATTATAAAATCTTTCGACTTTAGGAAACGGGAATTTAATGAGACTTCTGTTCCGGATTTCGGGTACCGAGATTACAAAATAGCTTGATTTGGTTAATCTGAAGGGATCCCAGCTGCTAATGTTATCTTTCCATCTGCTAAACAAATGGAGATATGGGTGTTGACAGATTATGAGCATAAAGAGTGAGCACGAGAAAACATGATTAGTCCTCAAGTGTGGCCAAGGTAGCAGGATAACACTTATGTTATACAGCCTTATAAATGTTTATTGAGTGATTACAGATCTCCTATAGGCGCTTTCTGTCGTGGTTTTTTTTTATTTTTTTTCAATCGAAGTGTACTTCTAAGTGCATGTTTGCTCTTGGTCGAGAGACGAATCGTATTTGCTACTTGCAATGCCCTTTGCCAAAAGATGGAAGTGTGGGAATGGGCAAGAGAGTCCTTAGTTATACAAGGAACTTTATTTCTCTCATAAACTCAAGCAACTAACTTGTATAAATTTGCATGTTCAAGTGCAATTCACTGAAGACAACCGGCCGGGTTTATGTTTCTTATTAGTTTTTTTAAATAGGTAACGATATAATTAGTTATCATGCTTTTCTTTCAATATATGATTAGAAATATTAATTAGAGTTTTTTTATGTGCCATAGTGAGTGATTTAGGGCTGCCTGACATTTGTTGTGCTTTTTTTCCCTAATTTTTGGAAAATACTATTTACACACAAAATTGTAGATGAAAAATAAAATGAGGGCACTTGTACTTTAGTGGTCATCTAAACTTTTGTGTGTAACATGTGCAAATAGAATTATTTTTCTCAGTTTTTTTTTAAGATAGGATTTACCTGAATTAATTATTTAGATTCAATATCCTCATCCGAATTAATTTTTAGTCTTCCTTATTCTTTTATCATAATTTAACTCAAATAAACCATTTAAAAATTATATTTACCATTAAAGTAGTTTAGAGAACCCAAGAGATCCCTACCATGAGTTATTTGTTACAGTAATATGTGAAAAGTAGCAAGCTAGCACCGCCCTTCTAGATGATAGTGACCACCATTGTTGAATAAGGAGTGCTGCCTCTTTCTTGGACCAAAACAAAAAAAGAAAAAAGGAAAGCCACAAAATGAACAGTGATAAATAGTAGCCACTTCGTGGTTAGAAATAAAGGGATTCAGCCCCTTATTTTACTCATTTCAAAATACATTCCTATTTTCTCTTGTATATAGAGAAAATTTAAGAACGAAATATAATTATTCTTAAATTGAGAGTTTTGAGTATATTTAGGATTTGAATGAGAGAAAATTATTTTTGACGGTGTGGTTATAAAAATTTTTTACATTGTGAATATTTTTTTCTAGTTGTTTTTTTAACAACAGTTGTGGTTTTTTCTCATATTTAAAGTTTTTTTATGTAAATTTTATATTGTGTGATTAGTGTATTTTTTATTTAATTTTTTTATTAATTTACTGCTTGACAAATTACTTGAATGATCTTGGGAGAAAGCTCAACTGCCTAACATAATGCTCATGTAATGTTGACTAATAGAATATGTGGGTTGAAGCAACAGTCTTAGGAGTTAGGAAAACTAATGGAAAGGGGAAAAAAATGATGCTTTCAAAACCTTATTGGAAGATATTTTATGCAATCCTCTTAGAGGAGGAGGTTTAGAGCTACCACGGCCGATGGCGTCCACATTACGTCCTTTCGCTTGGATTTTATGGAATCGGATTTGTTAAAGAAAACACAAATAGTACTCTCGAGTGTGGATAAAATTAAACGCCCATTGCTTTGTGATATATAAAACACAGTACGTGTTCTGCGGTCGTGGATTTTTTTTTTTTTAAACAAACGCATGATAGTACTTGTTCTTTGATTTTAAAAATATTCGCGCTTGGCGCGTGCAAAGCCTGTGGTAAATTACTTAATTAACTGCAGGAGCAGAGGATAATGTTCAGATTTACCGTGAGCAGATTCTCTCTCTCAGAAACCTCGTCAATTCCGTTGTTTAGTTTCGTTTGTGCGGCTTCCTAAAGATGATTTGAATTGATGCTGTTCCAACTCTGTCTATATGATATCTGTTTGCTAACATTTAAAGTGCGTTTTCTTTTTAAGGTTAAATCACAAGCCTATTCATTGCATTAACACATAAGAAAAATTAAAATCCCTATTTAGCATAAGCAATTTCATATCCTATTCAAAATAAAATCAAGAGGAGTTAGATAAAACTAATCCGAAAACAGAATGAACTCGAATAAGAGATTTCTTGACCCCGAAATTCCTCTGACTTGTGAAATAAAAACAAAGAGTTTATTGAGAACGAGGAAGCGATGGAGCAACATAAACTCTTCTTGCTGTCTTCAGAAAGTTGCACGAGCGACCTTGGCCAACTGAATGGCCAAAGTGTTTGAGAGAAAGAAGGCTGGCTGTATAACTGGTGATGTAATTCGAATTCGACCTCACATTTTCACCATCGTCCTCTGATCGAGGGCTATGCATGTACAGGCGAATGCTTACGGTTGTTATTAAAAATCTCCGAAAAATAACCCTCGACTCCCGCAAGCACCAACAAGGAAATTGTAATTACTTGCAAAGAAACGCCTGTTATTTTCTTCCCAGAAACCGATGTCAGGCCTCATGGCATCCTTATCATCAGGCTCTGTTACCCAAACTTGAGTAGAAATTAATGTGGCCTCTTGCCCACACTTTCTTATCATAGTCTTTCATCAACCATATCTCCATTTGCGCATCACACGCAAATCTAACAAAACCCAAAGATCCCTTCAGATTAATTAACACAAAGTATTCTTGATCAGCATTGTCCTCGAAGTTTGGAAGAGGATTCTCCTTGAAGACCTCATTCTTGAGAAATTTGTGCAATTTCTCTTCCAAAATATTCAGTCAATGGAAATAAATGGAAACCTTTCTCTAAAAAAATTTGTTTGGCTTCAAATTATTTCAAAAGAATTATTTATTTGAAAAAGAAATTAACTGTGATCAATTTTTGAATGTGCCTATATATGCATTTATATAGTTTTTGTCTACTGGCCTCCACACTTTAAAACAATTTTTAAAAGAAATAATTTTTTTAAACACCATGATTTAAAAATGCAGATATCAGTGTGTGTGTGTGTGTGTATTTCGATTCCCAAATTCTATGAAGCAATGGAAACCTACGTTAAAACTAACAAAATTCTTTGTGGCTGAAGTTTGCTCACTGGCCTCCCCTTCAGTTGAAAATAGATGATACATGCCCCAACTATTGTGGCCCAAAAGTGGATCAATGCCTAGAAAACGAGCGACGAAGTGCAATCTTAATTTGACTTGAACTTGAAATTAGAAATTGGCTTCAAGTTGGAAATATAGAAGGAAACTTCACATAAAATTACCTAAGATACAATATGAAAATTATAGAATCAGTTTGTACAAAACACCACATCTACCGTATAAGTATTTGTTGGAAGAAAACACTTTTTACTTACATGATTTATTTTTATTGTGTTAAATTTTTATTTGATTAATATTATTTTAGGCATGATCTTGTAAGAAATAATTTGTACAAAAATGGCTCTTATATCACCCAAAACAATTAGAGATATTTTTTTTCTTATTTAAAATAATTAGAAAAGTGGCAAGATTCGAACTTGAGTAGTCAGTCAAAGAAAAATGATTGAAAATCATTTATTTAGGTCCCCGGGGGCAGTTAGTGGAGAAAAGAAAATGTTTAAACACTACTAGTCCAAAATAAAGAATGTTGTACAATTGTCATAAGTCTCCCGTTATCCATCATCTGTTATTTCTCTTCAAAATGTAATAAGCATGCATTCAATTTGTATATAAAGTGTAGTTCATATCGGTACGGTACTCGGTAGCATTACTCTTGAATACGAGTATCAGGTGCGGACGGTCTAGTCACTACTGATGAGATAATAACAACGAAGAATCAAGAACTCTTTTTTAATGACGGGGGATAAACTTCAATTATCAAAAAGTCCTATTTTTTAATGACGGGGGATAAACTTCAATTATCATAAAGTTAGTTATCTTTCAGATAGAATACTGCTGATGATATGGGATGATGTTCAATTATCCAAAGTTTTTACACTTTTGAGATGAGTTGAAGATTGCTATTCTAAGCATAGATAAATCGAAATTTACTCATTTATGCGAAATGAAATTATCTCCCGGCTTAATCAAGGGTTGATTATTGTAAAATAATATAAAAGAAGAAATTCTTATTGAGGCCCAAAAATATGAAGGCAGAATTTGAGGGTCTCCGGCGGCAACCGATGTTGATTTAAGCATATTAACAAAACGAAGGCTGTCGATTGTACTGAGCCAGTCCTTAGAGGCAGATCTAAATCGCAAAATTGATTTAGCAGGCAGTCTCGGTAAGATCTCAAAGACAACATCATCATCAACATGCTCTCTTCAGGCAGAATATGTGACACAGTTTGTAAATACCGTGACCATTTTCACTATACAAAATCTCAAAATCCATCGTTATTTAGTTTACTCTTTTGATCTTTCTATAAGAATGATCACCTTTATAATTCTATCTTAGAATATACCCTTTAACTTATTTGAATCTCTAGATTTTAATGGATTAGGATTCAGTGTTGAGTTATGTTTTTGCTAAGTATTAAATCAATAGTTAAAATTGTTTACAATTTTTTGTTTTTTATTTATTTTATCTAACAATTATTGATTCAGTATTTAGTAAAAATTTAACTCAACACCGAATCCTTATTTAAATGTGACTTTATTGAAGTCATATTTTTCAACATCTCTAAATTTTTATTTTTTCTCTCTATATGGCAAACCTTTCAAGGATATATCTTGTGACCGATAAGTGAAAATGATTTCCTACCTTTTAATTATTACGTTAATAATGTATAGAATTAATGCTACATATCTCAAACCTTCAATATTGTTGTGTCCATTAAAAAAATAAATAAATAACATCGTAAATTATTTTAAATTATCAAAAATCATCCACCATGTTGACATGCACCTCATTTGGGAGGATGCACCCGCTGAAATAGAGGCATTTCTGCTGAACAATGATAGCTAATCAAAAGCAGATAACATAAAGGTAAACATCCTATAGACAGAAAGAGGAACAAGATCAATTCATGATCAAGTCATCCTTTGGAAGCCGCATAGACGAACTTGAGCCAGTGAATTGCCGAAGTTTCTGAGAGAAAGAACACTTCCAGTATGACAATGATAGCTGATTAAGCCCATGAGTTTTTATTTCGCTGGGGGGACATGAACGGGAACGTTGTGCTATATACAATCATTCTAAATCATAATGAGAAGTTCAAAGAGCTAATAATAGATCAGGTCATCATATCATCTTCTTGGTTTGTTAATGTTGAACGCGGAGAGCCGTAAACCTTGTATCCTGATTTCAGGTAGCCGCTCCTTGGACCACTCATCTCTTCAACTAAATTCCCGAAGTCTCTGAGAGAAAGAACGCTCCTTGTAAAGCTGGCATTTCTAAGAAAAAAACCAGCCGGTTCCCCTGTCTCAGTATCTCCTCCATTACATCCCTTCGGAAAAAAGACCGTCCCAGCTGATATCGTTCGTCTTAAGATAAAAAACAAGCACGTAATTGCGCAAAGAATATCCGGAAAGAAAATAAACCCTGTTCGAAACCTCATCCAACCCGAAAATAAAGTAGGCTTTGGCAGCTCTAGAACTTCTCTTCTGAGGGGATTGCACAAGTACACTCCCTCTTGATGATCGAGATTCTGAAAGCACCATAAACCATAAGCGACGCAATAGACAATATAATTTTCCTCGTTCTCTGAGAAATCCAAGGTTGGATTGTTCACTTTTTTTTATGACATCTTCAATGTCGTCGTATGTAATTGAATGCATGGTTTTTCAAGGACCTAGTGGAGTAAGAACTTCTGGTTTAGTGTCATCAATGAAATCGAGAGTAGCAGAAGCAGAGTGCATGTTGGCGATCAATTATGTTGCGCCAGTTATTACAGACTGATCGGAAACGCAAAAGTGATTTTACAGGTAGTCTAAGTAAGAAGTCGCAGACGACAAAAAGTTTGTATCTTGCATTCTGTTCGATCGTCTTAATTGAACACTGACGCCTCCTGCAAGCAAAAATTACTGTAGAGTCAAGGCACTGCTCTGTTTTTGTAGTTTAGGGGCAATAAACTCAAATTTTAAATCTTAAAAAAAAAACTGTAATGATTTTCGGAATCAAGTTGTTTAACAAAGAGACGATATAGAGGAAGGCAATCAACAAATTATACTTACCTGAATCCAAATCCTGTAATGTTTCACCGAATGAGCAAATCTCGTTAGCCCTGTAAACCGAAACAGAAACAATCCTAACAATTAAAAGGTTATTGATTCTGATCAGCAGGAGAATGATACAGATCTTCAATAATCAAGAATCAGAAAAGAATTATGTAGAATCAAATAGAAAGACGACGAATAAAAGTTAGGCAAACCTAATAACAAAGGTGAGGCAAAATCAAAAGGAGAAACTAATTAAATTGTAATCCTACTTCCTGGGGAAGTACGGTGTCAAGTCAAATGGCACTTCACAAGCAATCTCCTCATCATCAGTCCACTTTTATATGTATTTGGTAGACTTGCATTGGTTGCATTATGACTGCATGCTAATATCTTCCGACTTCAGAAAAGAGGAACTCAATAGCACTTCTCTAGATTTTGTGTCAATGTTTAAATTGACTAATCTGAGAGGATCCTTGGCTTTTTTTTAGTAAGGCATCGTAGTCCCACTTGGATGTATGCGTAATGAAGGTTATGACAAGAAAGTATGGGTAAGAGAACACAGGACTAGTACTCAAGCTTTGGTAATAGAAGTGAATAATGCCGGGGTCACTATGAGACCACCTGATGCATATTTGCTGGGATTTTTACGTTTCTTTGCCGGTGTCAGTGGCAATAGCTTGTTTTTTGAAGCATTTTCACCTAAGCATATGTTTGCTTTTGACCTCAAAACGAATCGTATCTTGTACTGTCGCTTGCTCAAGGGATATGAAGTGAAAGAAAAAACCAGGAACCTAGTTATAACAGGAATTTGTCAGCTATACAAGGAGCATTCTTTCTTCCACAAACTTCGGCAATTTAAATGCAGAGGGCTGTCATGAGAGCAACTTCTTCAAATCGGCAAACATGGTCTATGTTTGTCCATTTATCGACAAAGATTATGGCACCATGGACTGATACTTGTGTTTCAGAAAACAGATACGAGAGCTACTTCCTGTTTTTGAAAACTGAACTTTACATGTTTATTTTGCCGCAATACAGATTACACGTCTTTGGCGTAAACGACACTGAGGCAAACCAAAACAACAATTCGTTCAAAAGAAACTGAACACGAAGCCGTGAATGTACAGAGCCACAATTCATCTTCTTCCTACATTGTTTTTTTGCAATAAAAAAAATAAAACAATCATCTTCCCTACCTTCTTTAATTGCAATAAAAACACAAAATGCCAAAAGTGCTGCAGATCTCCAAAATATTCTTGTATTCATGTACACTACCAAAGTTGCTCATTGTACAGGATTACACAAGGCAACAGCATTAGGCAGAAACAGTGCCATTCTGTTTACAAAAAGGGAAAATAACTAAAATTTCAAAACTACAAGTCATATAGGCAACACCAGCTCAAGCAAATGAATTTCTGCATCTGACTAAACATCTTCACACACGCACATGACCTGATGAACATTGCATTACATAATTTACACCTCACATTATTTTTCAGATTTCGTAAATGATTTTTATCAACTAACTTGTGTCAAAAGAATGTATTGGTTAATAAAGGGCTCTTTCAGTTGTTGCTTCTTCCACGAACCCACCGAGCTGAGCCTGTTTTTGCCAGACCAGAATAATAATCACCAACATTTGCTACAAATAGGGGATCCCTATCTTCAATTATGTACTCATTGCTGTCACTATTAGTGGCATTTTCCTGATCTGTCTGTTCCAACTCTTTTGTTAAATTTTCCATTGTCTTCTTTAAATTAGCTTTGCTCATCTGCCCTACCTCCCCTGTTGAGATGCCCACCATTGTAACCTTTGGAAGAAATGGATTTGGCCATAAGTTCCGTTTCATGCATTCTATATGTGAACTGCCCTGAGCCTCACAATCTTGCTTTGACCATAGGTGCCTAAACCAATCTCCAAAAGGAAACCGAAAATCTGGTCTCTTATCACGTTTGTCGAGAAGTTTATCTTCCAATTTAAGATCTGAAGAGCCATTCTCTGTTTCAGAATTGGCAAGCCAACTGGTTGACTCAGAAGCTCTTTGGAAAGAAGCTGCACTCCTGCAAACAGAATAAACAGTGTCATTATGGCACCAATCATATTGATGATTCATGTATATGCAAAAACCAAATCTAAATAGGTTTTCAATTATGCATACATCACATAAAGAGTTTATGCGTAGCTGAAGTTTGCACAATCAAATTATAAAGGAAAAAAGAAATTCTTGTCTTCAAGAAGTGAAGGTATGTGTGCATCCATCTTAGAATTCAAGTCGCCAAAAAGAGGCATCATATCTACCTATTCTCAAAGGAGTCAACCATGTATGGAAATGTTGGTTGAATTCCAGTAGCTTTCCGCAACCACCTATTACCAAGGAGGACTCTGTCAACAGCATAAAGGAGCTGGATTTCAGCAGCCTTTGAAATAACACTTAAAGGTATTGCAGGATGACCTATCTCATCCATCATTTCTTGAACCTGTAGATAATACTGTCAGTCATTTATATAACAATTTTATATTGAATTTCTTGCTTTTGCCAAACAATTCCCTGAAAACTGAGCATACACAGATGCTAAACACACTGTTATCACAAATTCAAAAGTTTAATTTCTTTCTAGCCGCAAAAACTATGAAGATTGAAGTTTCAAGAGTAAGAAAGTACAAGATTAATAATCTATGATGTGTGTGTGTGTGTCGAAGCAGTAAATAAGTTTTAATTCCCAAAGCTAAATTTATTGTCATCCCTGCCTTTCAGCATCCACAAACTAAAAGGAAGTTTTACCTCTGGAGGCTCCCATATGCTATCTCCAATTTCTTCAACAACCTCTGCTGCCAAATTGTCATCAATGACATCACGTCGACGTTGCATGTGTCGAGTTTGAATTAAGGCATGGAAGTGCTGATCGACAGATTCTTCAAGAATGTTATCTAGCATGTTTTTATCGAAGAAGTATGGAGTATACCTAACATAAGAAATAGAAGGAATAAGCATCACACACACTGAAGAAGTGCAATTATAGTAAATGCCAAAGAACTCACCATTTAATCCCATCAGCAGTCGCTATTGCAATATCTAAATTTTGAGCACTGAAAACAGGAACACCATCCACCCTTCTTTTTCTACCCCTATCTGGAATTGTCCTAAGAAGTTTGTTTGCAGCCTTGACCTAATAGAGCATACACTTTCTTTTTAGAAATGAATGCCAACTTAAAACAAGAGAAACTATATTAAAAACTGTGAATGCAAACATAATTCATGAGCATACCACCATAATTTACCTGTTTCTCATTTGGAACAAATTGAAATAAGTGAGGCCTTTCCTGCATAGCACATAATAAAGGATATTAAAAAAATTGGTGAATAAATGCAAATAAACAAATTTCTCCACTGACATACAGTAGTAGTAAGCAATGTTTCATACATTAAAATACAACAAAGATGTCAATAGTACAAACTTTGACACGAGCAACGAAATTTTCCCAACAGATAGATTTATGAACCTAATTGTTCAATAAATGCTGCGTTTTGGGTGTACGAGTAGGTATGCACATGGTTGCATCTAAATATTGAGAAATGTATTTACATTTTAACATTTGCAATGCATCGTGTTTAGTAGTTCCCCCAATGATATCACAGAGTGAATAAGGGTATTTCCTACGCGTCATACAAATAGAATCTTATAAGCTAATCAGCAGGTCTATAATCCTAGATTCAAATTTAATGATCCAACTTTAACTATTCAACAAGCAGATATAACTTTACTCCAGTGAGCAAATACCTTAAAGTGTTCGTATGCCAAATCAAGACGACATGCCCCCACCACGCCACTTGGAATATTCAGCTGCTTAACATATGTAACTGAAAAAACAAACATAGTGATGTCGTTTTCAAAGTGCAAGAAAGCTTGAAGTTTTGAAATGATGATAAAGAATAAGAAGACACAAGCAAGAAGTAGAAGGTCACATAGACCTAACATCTAATAGATCCATCAAGAAATATAGTCAACTATGAACATAAACACTTGAGTTTGTAATCTGCCTCCTTAACAAGGGTAATTTATTCTATCAACTTCCATAAAACTAATTGAAGAGGGCTGTTGCAACCATTAAAAAATTCAAAATAATGCAGGAAATGGTCAAGATTACCACAAAAAATTGGCATTGTGAGGACATGACCACAGAAAATGAAAATAAAACGACTAATAATTCATACCTGCATCGCCTAAATCCATGAAAAAACGAAAAACAGGGCCACTCCTTTCACTCTTAGTAATTGTTGCAAACATCTGCTTTAGCCACTCAGGTGTCCTATAATCGAAAGAAATTTTCGTTCAAAAGAGTAAAAAATGGATGTATGCGCGTGTGTAGAGAGTGTGTGTGTGTGTTTGGACACACACACATGCACAAATTATTCTCATCATGCTTAATAATTTCAACTTTTAAAATTAATTTCAAAATTCGCAGGCATACAATTAAGTTTAAGCATAATTTACACGTGCACAGTATAAGAGATGAGGAAGAATCAAAAACCTTTTAGAAATGAAGGGGATATCGAAGTGGGTGGAGACAGCCATGAGCCCAGTGCCAGAAAGATCACACATGCTAAAAACCTGGCCCACAAAGGCGGGCCCACAGCCTTTCCCACCAGAATTAATCCCGGCTATCCTAACCGTCGACGGGAACCCCGAGCTGGAGGACTCGGGCGATGAAGCACCTGAGTTGGACGAGACCGAGTCGGACCCGACGGGCGAACGAGTTGAGGAGGAGGGGCAGGATGAGTCGGCGAATTTGAGCGGGATGCAGAGTCTGGAAGCGGGAGCAGGGGACAGTTGGGATTGGGAAGACGGCGTCGTTTTGTTAGGGGCGACGAGAGAGAGAAGAGTGGCGGTTGTCGCGTTGATGAAGCTTGATATTTGGTTTTGAAGAGGGTTGGGTTCTGCTGGCGAAGCCATAGATTTTGCTGGGCGGCTACTGGTTTTGTGAATTTTTTTTGTGTTTCAAAAAGAGAATTTTGAAAAAGAAGAGGAAGTGGATTGCGTTTCGAGTTTGTAACTTTCTTGGATTTTTTTTTTAATACATACATTTTATATATCCGCTTCTCATTTTCATATTTCTAATAGTCAATAAACACTACACTATAATTTTATAATATTATTTTTATTTATATTTATATTTATATTTATATTTATTATAAATTAATAAATTATATAAATAAAAATTAAAAAATTAAAGAATTAAAAATAAAAAATATTTAGATGTGAATAAAAAATTAATAATAATATTTTTTATTTTAAAATATTTTTTTTATAATAAATATATAATTTATATTCTCAAGATAAATTATCAATCAAATAATTCATTTATCTCTTTTTTATTTTAAAATTTTTATACTAAATTCTTAGATATTATAAAAATAGTAAAAAATAAGTAATATATATCAATTTTAATAGATAAAATTGGCAACCTCCCATTTTTATTGTACCCATATATATAAAATCTAATTAATAATAGTTAATTACAAAATCCTTGTGGTAGAATAGAAATGCTTTTTCGAGCAGAATTTTTGTGAATTATTAAAATAGTCTAACAAATTGTGAAAATTAACTATTTCATCATCTTTTACTTGAATCAAAGAATATGACACAATGATGATAAAAAAATGTTAATATTCTATTATATTATTGTGTTAAAAGTAGAACTTACATATCCATTTTTGTCGTTATTGAATCACCAATAAAATTTTTTTTTTAGGAGGTCTAACTCTACTCGCAGTATATCATCAAAGTTGAACTCTCTTCTTATTTAGTAGTAAAAAACAAATATTTTAGCATGAATATCATTAATCATTAAGTGATTTGTCACACAAGAAAGGTAACCTATGAACCTTGGACAAACAATAAATATATTTGAGCATAAGCAATTGAGAGGTGATCCCATTCGCTTTGGCTGTCATGACGATCGCACAATTTTCCACAACTACATACACGCCTCCAAGGAAAACAGGAAAACATTTTTGCAACATAAGAAAGCAAAGCAACATCCGATAGCTACAAGCATTTTAATTGAAGGTAATCTAGTTCTGCGATAGGCGTTTGAGGACGACGAATAATTCAATCTCTTTATGTTGTTTCCCATCGAAGATGGACACAAATTCTGCCTCCTTTGTGTTGATATGGTTGAATATTTTGTCCGAAACCTCTTCTCCAAAGTGCTTCCCGATGAGTCCCCCCAAGGCAGCCCTCAAATGTGACAAGCGGAACTGAGCAGGGAATTTTTTTTGAGTCATAGGCCGATCCAATTGCTGCATCCTCTCAATAGTGAAACGCCCATTTCCCCGTATAAGTGATTCCAGCTCCTTGACGTATGGGAAGTATGCAGGCACATTGAAAGTGTATGCTTTTTCTTCGCTAACCACACCCTGAATTAAGAAAAACAATTTGGTAGTTATATATGTTGATGCATCGGATACCATGAATTAAAGATGAATTTGTCTTCACACATACCATTTTGGCCAAATCCCACAGGCAAGATCCTAGAAGGTTAAATACGGCTCCCTGGATGGTGTCAGAGAAAGGGATCCCATCTGGGTCACTAACTAATAAAATGATCATCAATCCTCCAGGCACGAGTTCTTCGGCTCTAGCATTCAAAATGGACTCAAAGTCACTCCTGAACTGAGCTTGAAATGTCTCAGCCACTCCTTTCATGAATCTCGTGCACTTGATACTTCCTTGATTCCATTCAAGAGATTTTTCGAGCGTGTTAACTTTTGGAGCCTTGGAGAGCCAATGCATTGCATAGAAGGAGTTTACAACATGTAATGTAGATTTGGGAAACAATTGGCCATGGAAAGAACCTGGCACTCCAGCAGCATAGTATTTTCGAGCAGGGAGAGATCTAAATAGAGTGTTGAAATCGTTTTCAGTGAGATCATTGAAGAAAACCTGGAAGTCCGGGACAGAAAGTGAAAGCTTTTGGAATTTTAACTCTAAAGCTTCGATGATATTTTGCACAGAAATGAAGGTGTTAGGACCAACAGAACAGCCTAAATCTGCAATCCTAACTGTGTAGGAATTATCATATCCATATCCACCCACATCAAGCTTATTAACTATGGCCTCTTTGACCAATTCCCTTGCAGCGTCCACTGCTCCTTTCTGCAGCCATAAGATTGTTTGTCGACTTGGTGTACGAGTGCAAAGTATAGGTAAAGAAAGAAGTCTTACAATCTACTGCTAATTATAACTGCCAAAAACAAAGTAACTTTCTGCTAAAATCAAATCTCATACCCTGCAATGAGTTTGGATATTCAAAACTTTATATGCTTCAAATGAGAAACTATCATAATTCTCTTGTGCGAAAACCGATCTTGATTACCATACCTTACCCAAGCTTATTTGGCCCCTTAATTTACCCGACCTTACTCGACCCACTTACCCAACTCGACTTGACCTTACCCACATTAACTGTCTACAATTTTAACGGGGTACTCTGTTCTCACGCATATCCATGTAATATCCATACGATCGGATAGAGTATATGTTTGGTATGTTCAAGTTATTGGGGCATTTATAATTTTTAATAATTTTTTAAATTTTTTAGCACTGTTGCTCATTTCATTCCTCCAACACCGAACCAAAAACTGGGTTCGTACAAATATATAAACACTTAATCTTGTAAATCAAAAGCCAATGGGCTACAACTCATGGGCCCGATGCATGAGTTGGAGTTCCAGCAATGGTTAAGACTCGATTCCCCTCTTGACAGGGATTTATCTATAGCTCTGATTATAGTATATAAATAAATAAATAACTCTTGTAAATTAAAGATACTGAGCTTGCTTTCAATTACTACAAGTCTTCTAGCTAAGTCATGCTATTTTCTGTAATGATTAATTATATAAGCGAAAATCATAATGATCGTCCCTTTTTTTTTATTTTTTATGTAGTGAAAAGAAGATGAAGCGACGCATAAACGAAAATTTATATACCTGAAACTGAGAATTATGAGCATAGCTGTAAGTGCCATCTCCTCCCGGCATGGGAAAGGATTCTCCTTCATCAACAGCCATCTCTCTTGTCGTTGATGTGTCTGTTCTAGCTGGCTGGTTTATGATCAACTCAGTTCTCAGCTGCTTTATTGGTTGGGTAATATGGATTTCACAAGTCCAATTTTTTTTTTATTACATAATACTATTAATTACAATTTATATTATATAAAATTATAATTAATATTTATAAATTAAATTATTACAAAAATTAATATACATCAAATTCTATAAAATACATCCAAATTTTAATCCTCTTCACTGTTCTAAAAAAAATTAAAAAAAAAAAGCATAAAATCGTGTCTCTATTGTGGACCTCCCCAAGTTGGCATGCATTATTATTATTGTGCACTTTTGATTGGATCTTGTTAATAGATGTCAAAATTTCGGCTAAACTTTGCATGCCTCAGTGAAACCTATTTGGGAAAAGATATTACAGATAAGATGTAACAGTGGCATCATTCTTGGAAAAAGGGCGTTTTTTGCAATTTTGCTTCCTACTGACAAAAAAAAAAATTGAACATTCGTATTTTAAGAAATTTTCTTGTTATAAAAGTACCTATAATTTACTTTGCATTCAAACGATAATTTAGCATAGTTAAATGTATATAATTATTTTGGATACCGCATCAAGCACACCCATTTATTTGTGATCATTCTTTGTTTTTAAACCTTAAGTTTACGTCTTCAACATAATATCTAGTCAAGTAATTATTTACCTGCACCGAAAGAAAATTGCCCACGCATGCATATATGATTACAAAAATTGAGGGTTTTTTTTTTAATAAAAAAAGGTAACAGCAACTGTAGGAGCGAAAAGAAAAAGGAAAGGAAAATACGGTTGTGGGGTGCAATTAGACAGAAGAGAATTAGATTGACGCTGGAGTTCTCTCATTCTAGATTTTAAGAGCGGGCTAAAAATATAGTAAAACTTAAATTCTAAAAATTTAAAGATTAGAATACAAAGTAATAGAGTGTTGATTATAATATTTAAAGTGTAAATAACTCCACCAATAACACAAAGGAATGCTGTCTAAGCGACTTAAGTAAAAGTGCTCCGTTGATACAGCATCCATGATTCAAATTTCAAATATTACAAACAATATCCTAGCCTATGCTCACTACTCTTTCAATAGTTTTTTGTGGTAAGTCAACCAAAGTCATTACAATTTGTGACTGATATCTAACATAAGTTTGGCACTTAACAAAAAGGCTATCTTAGTTTACGCCCTAATTAACTAGGTGATCCGAACATTACATTCTCAGGGATTGAATACAACGTAATTTCTTTTGCCTCAAAGGCCACAGTGTGATCCCAACAAGCTTGGAATCTAACTAATGGCCAGTAAATGATGATACCAACTAGCCTGACACATTGCTTGTAGAAGAAATGTCAATTTCATTTGAATTTGCTTCAGCTTCCTCCAACAATTGATTTGTATTTGCTTCAGTCTCCTCAAAAGATTCATTTAGATCAGCTCCAGCTTCAGGTTCTTCTGATGACTCACTGGGATTTTTTGTAGTTTCCACCTCATTAGTCTTGCCTCCTGTAGCACCATCCAACTCATATCTAGGCTTTGCTCGGATCCTAACACGCTTTCCTTTGATATACCGATATTCCCATTTAGGTGGTGGGTATTTCTTCTTTAATTTCTCATACTTGTCCAACATACCTAGGTTTTGGAAGACATTTCCCATCATTGAAACAATTGAAACATTTGGTCTAACACCAAGCTCCTCCATATCGGCAAATATCTACAAGAGTAAATGACTAGGAAATTACATATCCAGATAGTGGAATTTAGAGTCCAAAATAACAGGTGTATGTAATATGAACTGACTCCAATCACGAAATACAAATTTGAAATACTGAGTTATGGCTCATGACATTTCAATAGCATGTGAATTAGGAGGTAACAATGAGTCAGGAAATACCGATGATAGTCATTACAGATACAGAGGTGCACTGAATTTCAGTTTATGATCCAGTTGGTTCATCTTCTTGGAGTACCACAAGAAGTTTCAGGTATGGAAAAGAATTTTGCAAAAAGTTATGGTCCACTGCCTATAAAGAAACACTGGAAAATATAGCTTACTCAGTTGGAAGATCACATGCGGTGATCCTAATGGATCATCAGTCGATCACAATGAGCAATAAGCAGATGCAATTACAGGAAGAGCTATAATATGCTGGACACCTGAAGTGCTAATGGATGAACTTAACTAGTATGAACAATTAAGTTGAGATTACTCATGAAACTCACCACTAAAATATTTCATCTATACCATAGACAATACTGTGAAAACACATAGAATGAAATAACAGAGTTTAGACTTTAAGAATGAGATTTAATAACAATACCTCAAACATCTTCTCGTGCATGCCCCTGTTATAGTAAATAGAAATCATCTTATCAAAGAAAACACGTGGAGTGCCTTCTAGGTGATCCAAAAATATTTTTGTCCAAAGTTCTTCGGCTTCATCAAGTCTCCTATCCTCTGCTAAAGCATTCAGCAGCAAAAAATAGGTGCCCATCGTTCTCCCTTGACCTTTGCTCAGCATCCATTTTGTCACCTACAACAACCACATTGTTCTTTCCTTGTTTTAATTACAATCTTTCATGAAAATATCCACAAAAAGAAAGCTATAAAAAGGATTGCAAATTGTTAGTACCTGAACTATCCTTTTCCAATCCTTCTCATTTTCAAGAGTTTTCAATGCTTTCTTTACTGTAATCAGTGGAAACTCTAATTCCCAAGCAATAAAGGAATCAAGAGCCCCATAAACTTCTTCTTTAACATTCGACAATCCTTTAATCTACATGACAGTCAGTGAAAACTGGCTATTATCTCAACATGCAAGATAGCATCAAATTCAGATCCTTAATTGTTAGTTCAGCTTACACAAGTAACAAGCTTGGCTGACTTGGATATTGTCCCAATTCTCTTTCTTGCTTTCCATACCCGAGGATATCTAGGTCGTGGACCTCTAGCAGCACATACCTGAAGATTATTGACAAATTTATATCAGGCCGTAAATAGCATACGGATACAATGTGATCAATTGATCAAAATTAATGTCTTTACCAGTTCAACAAAACCTTACCACAACGCTTCTGGCATTTCTGGATATCTTGATTGGTTCAAATATTTTGGTAAAGGGGGGCAAAGAATAGCTCAAACTAAGCATCCTGACAAAAACAAAGACAGTAACTTCATAGCGCATTCATATTTCTATAGCATATCTTGCTTTCAAAAAATAACCCAAAAACACAAAAATTAAAGGACGACCGCAAAATCTGCTTGTGAATGCTATATGCGCACTTCCAAAGCAATGATATATAGTACATATTAACTAAGAAAAAAAAAATCACTTCAAAACAACGGGTAGTAATAAAAATTTTCAAAAACCCCATAACAGGAATCTAATTTTCAGCTTGGATGGAGAATTTATCACTCACTTCTTGATTAGAACCTCTATTTGGTCACTTGCAAATGAAAATATTTCGCATTTCTTGAATAAAAATAAGTTGCAGGATTGGAGAAATGAAATATATATATATATATATATCTGTTTGGAGACCGGAGATAATGAACTGATGGAAAAATTTCTTGTTTTTTTTTTTTCCTTTGTTTCTAGTGATGTTCTTCTCTTGCTGTGTGTTGCTTCTAGAGTGAATCTTTTCTTTTTCTATTTTACCATAATCCAAACAGCCAAACAGAACCGAATTTCATACTTTTCCTTAATTTAAATACTGGAGAGAAAGTCCCAAAACGTTGCGTTTAGACTCTCGCAGTGACATGGTTAATTATCTTTTTAACGTGTATGTCAAAAGTATCCGAATGGGATCTTCTCTGCCACGTGTACACTAAATAAGCGCGATTGTAGTGAATGCCGATGGTCATGGTTGCACGGAACCTAAAATTAGCACCTCATCTTCACGCTCGTCCGGAGTAAGAACAAGCTTGTGCACCACAAGATCAGACAGCAGCGTAAAAGTAATAAAATGATAAATTGACAAAAGATGATGATGATTGAATCAACCTTGGCCGTCCGATTTCCCGCCGGTTCAAATTTCTGCTCCTCCGCGGCCTTATCCCGTAACTATTTTTCCTTCCTTTCTAACAACCTTTAACTGTGAGCTCACGACCAAAAAGTTCCTGAAGTTTTGAATTTATTTTTTTTCATGCATTTTCAATTGCAGATTCCCGCTCTATCTTCCAAGCCGAAGATGTCACAGGTGTCCACGTCACCTCTCGCCCTCGCCGGCCTTTTCCCTCCGGCTGCTCCAACTTACCTTGGTAATGCTTTATTTTAACTTGTACTTTTCTTTTTCGCCTTTGCTATGATGATTCATTTCAAAGAATTTAGAAAGTTACATTATTAAATATTATTATTCAATTTGTATACATTAGTTTTTGCAGAGAGTTTGAATGTGTAGTATTACTCTTCTTGGACTCATATTAAGAGTTTTAGATTAACTACTTGCAGGAATAGATTTCGAAGAGTAAACGGTAACCCCTGCATAAGCAGAAGCATTGTTACAAAGAAAAGGGTTCAAGCATCAGCTTCGGATCCTGTAAAGAAGAATGAGAGGACAAGCTACCATCCATTTGAGGACATTGCAGATTCAACATTAAAGAAGGGTGAGGAGGCTAGACTTACGGCTGCAGAAACTTCTAGGACCATTATTGAGGTATCATATTGACTTCAATTCTTGAAAATAATAGCTCCCTTAAATCTTTGACAGTTTATGTAATAGTTTGCACTGCTTTTTAAATTATTTAGTTTGCATAGCTAAGGCGGTAGGTAGTGTGCCATGTTCAGGTGAATAAGAAGGCGACACTGATGTTTACAGATTTTATCGATGGTGGAGCTCATGAGAATATTATCTGCCCCGACTTGCCTTATGTAACTGATGAACACGGAAGTAAGTATGATGTATGAAGTTTGCCTTTCCCAGGTTAACTTCTATCAATTTTCCTTCGCTTCCACATTTGTTGACCTTAGGCGTTTGTGTGATCTGATGCACTACAGATATATACATTCAAGTGAAGAATGAGGAAGATATTTTGCAAAGCCTAATGTCAGAAAATAACTTTGTGGTATGGATTTTGTTCTCCTCATTGACTTGGCTGCTGGTGTCACGCACGTGTAAAGTAGAACAATAAAATGAACTCATGGGAGATGTTTGCATGATGTGAAAGTTTGGTTTTAGAATACATATAGAACAATTTTGTATCAAGAGAAAGCTCATCCTTTAGGTTTTGAATTGGTACACTTATCCTTAATTCAAGACTATTAAAAAAGATAATAATAGTATCTCACTACGATGTGTTAGCAAAGGGGCATCACAATATGTCCATATCCATATTTGTTAGTGTTTTAAGGCTTATATGGTTTGTATTCAATGCAGCAAGTAATAATAGGCTTCGATACTACAGAAATGATCAAGGAAATGGAATTAGCAGGTCTATCAGAACTTGATTTTGGAATTGATGAAATTGATGATGAAAACAGCGATGTTGAAGATGAAGATGAGGATGAGGATGAGAATGAGGATGAGGAAGATGAGGATTATGATGAGGTATGTTTTTTCTCTCTTCCCTTTTAGATATAATTTTGGCACATTTGGTTTTGTTTTTCAAGAATAAATGTAAACTGTTCATTGTATGTAAAATTCTTACTTGTAGAATTGGGTTAATGTTCTCGAAAATGGAGAAGATGAAGATGATGAAGATGAGACACTCAGAGACTGGACAAAATTGGAGACTATGCGTTCTTCTCACCCAATGTATTTTGCTAAAAAGCTTTCTGAGGTAATTATTCATTCTAATTCTTGGGTTACTTGATGAAGCAAAATGGAAATGATTTTTTAGAAAGAGGTCCATATTGATTGTGTTATTATAGTTACTGACTTTGAGTCTGTCCCCTTCCCCCTAATAGCAGCTTCTTATATAAATAAAACAAAATTGTTGATTTACAGTTGTTGATATATTTCTTGAGATTTTTTTCTGTTTTCATTTTTTTTATGTGTAGGTCATTTCAGATGATCCTATAGATTGGATGGAGCAACCTCCAGCTGGAATAACTATCCAGGGCCTTTTAAGGCCTGCCTTAATTGAAGAACACTCTGACATCGAGAAGCATAGATCAAGCAATCAGTACCATGATGTCGATAATTGTAGAAATGTTGTAGAAAACAATCAAGAGGATCTTCATGTAATCAATGGTCATAGAAATGAATCAGAGCCATCCAGAAATGGTTCAGAGGAGTCAAAGAAGGATGATAAGCCTATCAGTGGGACTTCATTTTACAAGTTGGAGATGATTAAGATTCAGCCGATTTTGGCTCATGCACACCAGGTACTGAGATCATTATTTACTTATTAGTCACATTCAAAAATCTGTTAATTGTTTGTCAACCTCAGTTTACATTACAAAATGTTAGCTTTAACATGCTTTGAGTATTACATATTTGCTTGGATCATGTTTGATATTCACTTATCAGCTAGATGAATGGAGTAAAACTTGCTACGAAGGCTATTTCTGCTGTAGGAAGTTTGCTTCTTTGTTCTTTGTAGTTGTTATTATCTTACAGTTGATTATTTGACATTTTGATAAGTAAATTATATTTTGACTGTGTAGTCTCTATGATGCGGAATAAGAAATTATCTTTATTTAGATTTTTTACAATTTTCTGATTATTATCTAAGTCAAGTGATTAAGTAACATTTGATCACCATTGAATAGGTTTCTTATTTATGCTGGTTTTATATTAAATGCTAGGAATTATTTTTCTTTTTTGATTTTAGTTCTTGTTTCATTGATCCATTATAAAAAGAGTCTCAGTTTCCATTTTTAAGCAGACTTGATGTTTTTGTTGAATTACTGAATAAAAAATGTTTCATTTATCTAAGGTTTCTCTATTACTGTAGTTCTTTCTTTTCTGCCTTTGTTATTTTATGAGGTGATCTGTCCTACATCACTCTATTTCCCAAATCAGGTGTTGGAGAGCTTTTCACCCCCAACAATCTCTTTATATCAGATATTTTTTAAGAGTAGATATAGGACATGAAATTGCCAATCAAACAGCATTGCTTTATACCGTTTTGTGTAATTTTATTTTCCATAATATGACTATGTGGGCTATTGGTTTCATATTTAGAAATTTGTACTTGGACTAGCAAGAAGGTAACTGTGGGGTTCTGCTTCTATGTAGGCCGCTGTTGACATTGAAGACTACAGAAAAGCTCAACCTGATGCTATTGCACACTGGGCAGCAAACATTATATCTCGTCTAAAAGCTGGTGGAGAAAAGACCACTCAAGCTCTTAAATCTCTCTGTTGGAGAACTAAGGGTATTCAAGTTGAGGTAAAGCATTAGAACCTGCCATTTAGGTTTCTGAACTATTTCAGCTTACAAATATTTGAAATGCAGTTTACCTTGAGATCTTAGGTTCTATACAATTATATCAGCTTTTAGGGTGTTTGTTGAATGTAGTAACTGACACCTTTACAAAGTCAATTGCAATTTGTGTGTATATTGCAAGTCATTTCTGAATTTTTCTTCAATTTTCTTTTCTTTTTTAAATATTCAAAAGGGGTATTGTGATCTTAGTTTATGGGAAGACTACCATGCAATACCCTATTATGCCTTCCAAGAATTTTTTGTTTATACTTTTCTAGTTTCTTTAGTTGATACAAGTTTGCAATTTGCCACAGGAGGCAGCAGTTATTGGTGTAGATTCAATTGGATTTGACTTGAGAGTTTGTGCAGGCACACAAATCCAAACATTGCGGTTTGCATTTAATTCACGGGTATATCAGCTGTCTTCAATTTTATGCTGCGATTAAATCCATGCTGCTTGTTTTGCATCCATCATTTAATCATCTACTACTGTATGTTATGATGGGGCTTTTAATGTCTGTTTTTGGACAAAGTACAGCCATATATTCCCTCCTACCTTTGAATTTTAAGTTAATAATGTCAACTATTCTCTTAGCGGCCTGCATTATCACATTCTTACCAGTTATCATGCAGTGGTTATAATTTCATGGATTCGCGTTCACTGGCTCTTTATTTCTTTACAGTCTTAAAATATACTTTATACCAATATTAGAAATCAGATTCCCCACAATAATTTCCGCCTCTCTGTTTTATAAATTTTCTTGACAGGCTACTTCAGAGTATAGTGCTGAGAGACAGCTTAACGATCTACTATTCCCTAGGATCCATCAGAAGCCACAGAGAAGGAAACAGACTTATCAAAATGAATGCTGAAGCTGGCATTACCAAATTCCAAAGTCTCAGTTTAATTTTGGATGTTTGTTTTGATTGTGGCAAATTAAAGAAGAAAAGAAAAATTCTTGCATCTGTCATTTCATGCATTTCTTTGATTCTGATATAATGAGAATCCATTCTCTTCCAACTTTTTCCCTGTAACATTAGTATTTGCTCCATCCTTTTGAACTACTGTCTCATTGACACGACAGGTAAGTCCCAGTTATGGAAATCACATGCTCTTATTCCGAGTGCAAATTAGAAGCAGTCATGCTACGGCATAACTTTGATGTTATTGACTAAATATAAGTATTCTAACGGTCCTCACATGGCTTCATACACCAATTGAGCAGCGAGAAGATCCACAACACCGGAACCAACAGACTTGAACACAGTAACCTCGTCAACGTCTCTCCTACCCATCTTCTTTCCCTCAATCAACTCGACCAAATTCCCTGCGATATCCTCCTCCTTAATCACACCTCTCTCAAAAGCACCAACCAATTCCCCAGCTTCCACCAAAGCAGCCTCATTATCGACGAACACTCTACCTCTCTTCACAGCGTCATCATCACATTCCCTCATCGTATGCTTATACGACCCAACCAAATCCAAATGAGCTCCCACTTTCAATCTCCCACCTCTCACCAATGGCACTTCAGAATTAGTTGCACAGCTCACAATATCACCCAGTTCAAGAATTTCCTCCAAATTCTCATTACTCTCAAAACACAAACCATTATGATCCCCACACTTGCTCAAATGCTCAGCCAAATCACTTGCTTTCTTCATAGTCCTGTTCCAAATTATCACTCTCTTCAAACCGGGCCTTGCTGCCAGATGTGCCTTGATCAAATGGGGAGCCAAATTGCCAGCACCAATCATAACAAGCACTTTGCTGTCATCTCTGGCCAAGATCTTTGAAGCTAACCCAGACACACAAGCTGTTCGATAAAGGGTCAATATAGTGCCATCCATAGAGGCCAAAGTTTGCCCATCAGTTGAACTAAACAGCACGTAACTTGCGTGAATCCCCGGTAAGTTTATCGAGGAATTTTGCGGGAAGGACGTGACAAGCTTGACGCCAATGTAAGGGAGTGAAGGGGAAGAGGACCAGGAAGGCATGAGGAGGAGAGAGGAGAGTGGTGAAACGGCGTAGTTTTGGCGGATTGGGGTTTGGATTGCGGGCGAGAGCTTTGGGAGAGATGAGTGGAAGTGTTGGATCAGAGAGCCGTGCGTGAGGATTGAGTGAAGTGAGTCAGCTGAGACGAAGATTGGAGCTACTGGATTGTTTGGATTTTGATTGTTGGTTACGTTGGGTGTTGAAGCCATTGATGATACTTCGAAATTGGAATTGAAGAGAGGAAGGAAATAGAAATTTGTGGGAAATTTTCGAGAAGACTAAGACTTGGTGTTTGATTATATTCGAATGAAAGGTGTGGTTTTGGTATCTTCGCTCTGGTGGTAGGGAATGACGTGTCAAATATTTGTACGGACTAGTGTGCGCTATGGAGGCAACAAAACCGAGAACATTTCCAATGCTATCGTATGCCTATTTCGAAAATATGCGGAACTTCCATTCCATTGTCGGGAAGCCAACTGCCAATGCCAGAGGGTTAGATTACGATTTACGAACGGGAATTGTTTAAAAGAATGGTACAATTATTACAATTCATATGCATAATATATACAGTGGGAAATTTTGAAAAACTTATCTGGCTACATAATATTTCAAACACATGGAGAAAAAAAAAAAAAAAACTGCAACTATACATTTTTGTTGCATAAGATTCGTTGTGATGGCAATTTCTACAAGCTGAACATGCAAATCCATTGACTACCTGAAATTTGCATGCAGATAATATTACAGTGTTATTTACAAGCACTTTACTCCTGTGAGAAGTTACTCCCACAGAAACCGAACATGGCTTGCAGTGTAAGCAGTTGGGCATTCTACTTATCACTTCTATCACTATATCCTTCAATAGAAAAACTCAGCAGAAGAGCCAGCCTTCCACTTTTGAATATGTCATCAATCCAAAACCTGAATATTTAAATTAACTGCAGTACATAAGTTCAGCACAGGATGCAGTTTGTTCTACCGCCATCCACCAGTTATCATCTTCATCATTATAGTTCGCCTGCTTGTTACATATTAAAGGAAGTGTCAAGCTTAATTTCAAAAAAGAATATGACTGGAAAGCTTCCATTATTCAATCCAAAATCATATGAAACGCCAGCATCACTTTTTAACCTCCTTCACGGTCACAGTTATTGCATTCATCCTATCTGGCTACTGGGTAACAGTATGCGTGGTTGTGGGTTATCCTTTCTACACAAAATTCACTTATTCTATACACATGAGATGGGCATTGAATGAAGATTAACTAAAGTGGAAATAAAGGAGCTAAGTATGTTTTAAGTAAACTAACCAGATTGCTAAGCTCACATGTCGTCTTCTTATTTTCAATACCATCTGCAAATTTAATGGCTTCAATCCACCACGAATCTTTACAATAGTTCTCTGCACCATGTTCATCATCATAAAGCAAATCATGTTCCTCAAAATTTTTTGCAAATTGGTATTCAGTGTCATTATGTGAAGACTCTCCATGATGCGCCATATGCTCCGAATCAGAGGAAAAAGGAAGATTGGGGATGGTGTCCATTGGGATTGGACGAAGTGGAGATCGGTAACCTGGTGCCATTAATTATACTAATTTCAAATGAATCATCAAGATATTGTAAGAATATGAACATTAATAAATTGATGAAAGATCAAATGTCCTTGTACCTCTGCAATCTGGATCATGGCATTTCTGATAATAAACAGCTCTCCGCAGATCAACAACATACATAACTGTGCCAGTTAAATTTTGTTTTATATCAATCTCCAACTCATATGCAGATGAAAATATTTTGAGCATCTTGTTGATAATCAAAGTGGTCAGGCAAGAGAAATGTGGTATCATGACAACTAACAGATATAAGAATAAATAAGATTTACCATGATTGCTCTTATGCTCTCTCCCAATTCGCTCACAGTATCTATTTCTTGACATGCTGTAGACAATCAGCCCATACTCTGAGAACCAATACCAGCTTCGAATTTTCCCTGTATTTCAGCAAATTATCAGCAGGATGACAAAGCAAACGAGGGAGAATACGTCTGTTACCTATGCAATTCTCTGACAACATTGTTAAGGCAAGCAGAGAGAAAAGGAAAAGAAGACATTCTTTCTACACAAAAGTAAGGATCATTGAAGCTGAATCCCATCAGTGTTCTATTTCTTTGATAAAGCTTACATGAATAGCAAGAAAAACACCACAAACATCTCCATAAGACAAATTTTAAGAAATCACTGTGTGAACCCATCCTCTGCTGAAGAGTCTACTTAACCATTTAATTCAAGCTAACCTATGAAAAATTATCTACCACAAACATGCGATCCGTGGTAATATTAATCAACCATAAAAAAGTGATAAGTGATTCCACCATAGGGTACTCAATTAAATGCTCCAAATGTCAGAATAGGAGATTGACATGACAGTACCAGGATCATTTCCAGTGGAAGCAATACATTCAACAAATTTGTCTAGAGCTGGGAACGGAGACTTTCCCACACTTGAGCTAACACTCAAAGCATATTGTTGAGAAGCACGACAATATTTTCCCAAGTTATTGTGAAGCTGCACCAGAAAGAATTTTGCTGGTGAATAGATACTATAAGGTAGCTCAACTGTGAAACTAAAGCAGAGTCCAAAGGTACCTCAGTATCAAACTGCAGGGTCTTAACACAATCTAACTCCATCTTGCAAACTAAAAGTTTCTCACAGTCAGCATCCATATTGCATATCAAAGATGCCATGAACATGTCTTCTTCACACTGTAACTCAAAGATTTAGAAGCACACCAAATGTCAGAGAAACGGAAATCACTTAAAAACCTATGACCGGAGGCAGCTCTCCATCTGAAATTAGTATTATTATTTAAGAGATGCCGACAAGCATGCATGAACTTGAGAGCATGCCTTCCTACACTTCTATTTATGAAGTGATTTCACAAATATTTATTATTCTGCTTCACAACCAAGTAATCACTATTTTTTTTTTTTTTTTTGGTGAAGGTTACAAGAATACAAAAGCATCCATAAAACTATAGTGTCAATTTCTGGAATAATTAAATGAAAAGGAAAAAATCACATGATAATTAGTAAACCTAGAAAATACTCAGTAAATGAGAACCATACCATGCCTTTACATTTGAAACGCTCAGAGGGTAAAAGGAAAGACTTCTTCCCTGCCTTCGAAGATAAAGCTATACGAAAACAACGATTTCTAGAATAGACAGCCGTGTCCACAAAAAGTTGGCCCTCGGATTCAGTAGAGCTTGAATCCTTCATTACAAACAGGCTTTCATATTTTGCTTCCCTCTCCCTTGCACTTTTTATTCGAGTGCATATCTGATAATATGTGAACACATAGTGACAATAGTTGAAATTCCTATGAAAAGAGAATGTTGTAGCAACTAAGCAGATTCTCCTTCTAGCAGCCAAAGTAAGCAAACAAAGTCTCTGCAGAGACATACAATAAAGGGGGAAAAAAAGAATTTGCATACGCCATAGAAGCATTATACTAACAATCTCTTAAAGAATATCCAAACAGTCAGTACGCCAAAATAAACCGTAAATTATGCAGTTGCAGTAGCCATCTCTACCCTCTAGACAGAAGTTAGAAATTTTAAATAGAAACAATTGATATTTTTTTATTGGCTACAGCTACCTCAGCAACAAATGCACCTGCATGTGAGTTGTCCTTGAAAGCGATCTTTGGTATGCGAATAATTAGATGACGCGAGAACTTTTCTGCATTTGAGTAGCAGTGGTAAAAATAATCAATTATAGCAACTTAGCTGATCCTAAATTAAATGCAGAGCTGAATACTTCTATCGAGCTTGTCCTTTCATAATTAGTCAAGCACAAACCATGTTTCACGTAAAAACAAGAGATTACAAACTGTGAACCAACTAGAACACCAAACCTTCTGTCGAGGAATCAAGCTCTACAATCCAGTCTTCATTTCCCTCAATAGAGTATTTGTCAAACAATGCTTCCAGAGTGACTGATATCAAGAGATCAACCATTTCATCTCCATATTTTTGGGGATTGACTCTCTTATTGAACTCCAGATCAAAGTACAGATGACATGGTGAGCCCTGGAAGCAATACACCATCAAAGTGTAAGAAATTTAGCAAAAATAACTGGTTCTGTTAATATAACAACAGAATGCACAAGTGATGGCAATGGTTGAATCACACAATGGTTTGGCTGTAACAGTTGGTGCTTCCATTTGAGTTAAAATTTACTGTTTATATGCTGCTATGCACATAAAAAAATGAACACAATTGTAACTAGAAAAATTTGATTGCTGTACCGTTCCTGATTGATTCTAACAATATCACTAAAACGTGGCAGGAGTTTGTTTCCTGTATCCTTGACATTCACTATTGCTATCATATGTAGGGGTGTAGATGTGTTTTCATTTGTGAAAGGAATGCCCAACGATTTTTACCTCCTGAATAACTTCATAATGGTGGCGGAATTTTGAATCCATTCTTTTGTACCTGAAATTGAAAGGATCAGCACAAGCAGAAAAATTAAAAGAAAAAAATACAACATTGGCCAATTAAACAAGAAAATGGAATTAAAGAGAACCTATGCCAGAACTCCTTGTACGTTGAAACCAGAAACCTCCTTTGCCCATTATAGTGGTCTTCATAACTAAATATATGTACATTAGCATGACCTTTTGCAAACATAATTGCTTCATTCTGCCTTGGAAATGTAGCCCACACTTCCTTCCTAAGCAAATATACAGTTAGCAAAGACGGACATACTGAAGCTGTTGCCTACAATATTTGAAATATATTTGAAGCAGGAAAGGGCAGAAGTTGAGTTGCACAAATACCCCAAGTTTGATGTATCTTCTTTAGAGAGATCAACATGTATTTCACGCAATAATCGCAATAAGCTCAATGGTCGTTTGGGAGGCACACCATGTGGAGTCCCGTAAAATACAACTGGAGAAATCTGCTTCCCATGGTTAGAAAATTTTGCCTTAACAGTTGACGAACCAAGCTGAAGGAACGGAGATACAAAACTCAATCAAAATTCCATAACAAAATAGAGATCAAAACATCAAAGATGAATATATAAAAACTTTCAGCAACAGTATTAACTCAAAGAAACAAACTCTAAGTAAGCGAGTACATCATTCCTTACAACTAAGCTTCATTCATTCAGAGAAAAGTTACAAAATATAATGGAGATTATATACTTTTTCCGAGCTGGAATGTACATCAGTTACAGTTTTCCGTCCATTGCCGGCTGATCCAGGAGAGAAAATGCCAGAAGATGAAGTTACCTCCTGCTTTGAACAATCTTGCTTCAACGTGTTTTTACTTCTTTTCCTCTCTCTCAAAGCAGATGCTGAAAACACACATACACAAAACTAATAATAAATAAAAAATTAAAAAAAAAGGATAAATTACTATCAATAAACTATAAATTATGTAAAAATGAAGAAAATTAAGTTTAAATTCTCGATAATCAGAAAAATAATTGTAATTGTGTAAAACCATCATGAAAATAACTACATTGAAAGCTGTAAAAAAAACACGTGAACTCGCTAAAGCTGTAATGAAATTCTGTGAATTTAAAAAACTCAAGCGAAAGCCCTAATTTTGTGCATTTTACATGAAATTGAGGGATGAAAGAGGAGCTTACGTGGAGGAGAGATGCCGCATTTGAAGCATTGGAAGAGTCGATCAACGTCGTCCATTTGAGTTGCTTTTGTGCTTCTGTTTGATGACATTTTTATTTTTCAAGATGTAGTCTTTTCGATTCAGAGATAAATTGGGCCTTGGATTGCGGCGGGGCGAGAGAAATGAATTTTTATGAAGGTAATTTTGAAATGACAAAACTACCCCAAATTTGGAGGGAAATTTGTTGAACGAATCTGAAACTGAAATGTTGAGACCGTTAAAATTGTATGTCATACTTATTTTGAAACTTCAACTATTTTTTTTCCTGCTTTTCTTTTTTTTGGGTGGGGGGGGGGGGGGGTGGGTTTTTATTAGTATTTTTGTAATAATTAACTGATCAACTATTTTTTTCCTGGGGTGGTGGGTTTTTATAAGTATTTTTGTAATAATTAACTGATGGTAATAAGAGTCCATTTATTACCTCAATTATCAATCTAATTTTATGAGGTTTATAAATTGTATTCGTGAGTTAATTTCAGTTTTCAGAATTTGAATCAATGTCCAAGAAGCCATTTTTTTTTTTACTTAGTGACTAATTTTAATGAATTAAATTATTAAGTCTGTTTATTTTTTAACCTAAATAAAATTTTCAGTCATTACGTTATCAGCAATTTTTTTTTAACTTTTTGATTAATTGAAAAAGACTAAATAATATCATTGAAAGATATTCTCTAAAACATTCTTATTAATTACTTAATTGTCATCCTTAGCTAAATAAAATTTAATAACTAGCATTATTACTCATTCCTATAATTTGTGACAATATAGTGTGCTAGTAAACTATTATCACTTTTATCCTTTTATTTTCTTCAAATTAACATTATTTATCTTCATAATTTTTTATGAATTTTTTATATAAAAATATCATAAATTACAATATAATTGATTAACATAACATGTATTAATTTAGAATACTAAAGAATTGTATTCAATTGAATATGATTAATGTTATAATAATATATTATTTTATTTATATTCTTTGAAATGTTTATTATCTGTTTAGCATTTGTAATTTGCAAGGGCATAAATATAAAAGTATTGTTTTCAGATTTTTTTAGTTGGAAAAAACAAACAACTTAATATATACTTTTAACTATTCAAATAAAAAACAAACATGTTATTCAAATTCAAACATTTAACTCTATTCAAAATTTAAACCAGTTTTAATTTATTTACATTTCCATCATAATAACAAACACCACCTAAATACATGTCAACTGAATCATGATTAATTTTCAATTAATACCTAGCTATAGTTACAAACATTCATCACTCATGAACTTCTACTGAATTGAAATTTTCATTTTGTAAGAGATCAGCAAATAACATCTAAATCTTAGCACCATATTGTCAATGATAATTGTTTGACGGGAGATTGCTAATTTTTCTCCTATTATAATCAATATATACCATTATTTTTATAATAGTCAATCACCACCCTAATAACATAAGTTTACAATATTATTCATACTTTCAAATATACTTTTATTTATATTTATTATAAATTAAATAAATTATTTGAATAAAAATAAAATAAAAAATTTAAGTATTAAAATCAAGAAATATATGTTTTAATTTGAAAAACTTTGATAATAAATTTTTTTCTTGTACTTTTTATGTTATAAACATTTTCTTATAATAAGTATTTTATAATATTTTTAAATTAAATATAAAAAATAAAAGATAAATATTTAATTATTTATTTTATAACAATTTTTATTCATCATTCTAGTTTTTTTATAATAATTTTTTTATCATTTTATAATAATTTTCTTATATATTGATTATAAGAAAATGTTTATAACATAAAAAAAGTAAAAAAAACTTATTGTTAATTTTTTCACATCAAAACATATATTTCTTGTTTTTAATACTTAATTTTTTATTTAATTTCTCTTCATATGATTTATTTTATGTATAATAAATATAAATAAAAAATATTGGAAAATGAAGGTAATATCAAAAACTTATACTTGGCTATTATAAAAATCATAGGAGAATAAGGGCTAGTTTTAGAATGCTGTAATTTTTAAAATAATTGTTGTTAGTTATACTATACAAATATTCAACTGTGACAAGAATTAATTAAGTGCTTAGTAAATTTTATCTTTAAAAAATACTGTGAGTTTTGAAAATAGTTCTTGGTGTTTAATAAATTTTATTGTTAAACTATTGTAAAAAAATAAATAACTAATATATATATAATGTAGGAAGAAATTTACTCAACATATAAAAATATGTATATATAATATTTTTAATTATGTATTATAATAATTTTAACATAAAATAAAATTTATACTTTATTAATTTTAGTTGTGTATTATAATAATTTTAATTAAAAATTAAATTTAAATTATATTACCACAAAAAGCTTTTGATGTAATCTAAAATATAAAGAAAAAAAAAGAGTAAACAAAGAGAATGTGTGAATTAGAATAAAAATTATTAAAATATTAATTTTATTTTTAATTTAAACAAGAATAATTTTAGATTTATGTAATAATTAAAAGAATGTTTATAGAATTATATTAAATAATAAAATTAATTTTTAATATTAAAATCTAAAAGTCACTCATTCTCTACTTTTCAAAGTCAGAAAAGATTGATTTTGATAAAAGTTATTATAAATTTTTTACTAAATACGAAAATTAATTTTAAAATTTTTAAAATTACTTTTAAATCTCCAAAAACACTCTCAAACAGACCCTAAATAATATATACTGATTACAAAAAAAAGGAAAAAATTATAACCCCTCACCATTTGACTGACAAGCGAGCAATAGTACGTTTGTAAGTTCTTGCACAATGTATTGTAAAGTTACTGATTGAATGAAAGAAAAATCATGTAATCTGATTTCAAAGTTAGGTACGGACGGTTTCCTTCAATATTTAATTTGAAAACCATACCCAATAACTAATAACTAAATCGCTACTCAAAAAGTATCTTATGCCTAACTTTATTGCGAATGCTGACGAACGGACAAAGTGCATTAACGTTTAAGTAAAAACGACTTACATCACCATACAAAACGACATACATGCTCCTGCTGCCGCAATAGCTAATTATTGTTAATATTTTATATAATATTGCAATCTTTTAATGACACAAGTGACATTCTGATCAATTAAGTTTGTTCCTGTGCGTGGCAATTGTTTCTTGAGAACATCACGATCTATGCAACTTTTGGCCTTTGGAACAGTTATTCATAAGTAGGAAAATGATTAATAGACCACAATATTTAGGGAAAGGATAAATAATTTTTAATTTTTTAACATCTCTATTTTGGTGTAAAATAGAAAATACAAATTCTAATCATATGTTATGCAAGCACAAATTTATATTTTAAAAAAATTAATAATTAATTCATGATAATTATTTGAAATCCGCATCTTATAAAACGCGAGTTCTCTTTAAAGTTATTATGTTTTTTTCATTATAAAAATAAATATTTATCCTATCTTGTGAAAACTTAGACTAGTAATTCTCCATAAAACTGTTGAAAGACAAAAAGCAACTGAAAACAAATGAATTTCTGTTAATTAATCATCCAATTCCTTGAATGAAAAAGTTATACTCTCGTTTTGTGACGTCGAAGAGAATTAATAATTTAAAAAATGAATTTGTGGAAGATTGAATGTTGGCTGCTAAAATTATCATAGGGCCTCCTTCTTCTTAAAGCCTCTGGGCATTCCCAGAGATCACGTTAATTGGGAAAGGGTACCGGCCCTATTGTTTTAATGTTACATAAAAATGTTTTCCATCATGATGCAAAAAGTGTTTTTTTTTTTTTTTGTGGCCACGAACAAGGTCTATCAACCCACATAAATACACATGTATAAGGATATTCAAACCTCTCTACATGAATGAATGAAAAAGCAAAATGATTTACCACTAAGCATTGAGTGGCTCCTAATGCATAATTGTTGATTGCCTTTCCTCCACTTCTACTTGCATGGTATTATCTAATATTGTACCCATTTATATTCATTTTTAACGATACACTGGAATGAAGTGGAATCCAAAGAGCATGTAATATTATTATTAAATTTTCATGATTGCCTTTTAGTAAGACCAAAAAATAATGGTTTGTGTGGAATTTAACGACGGGTAGTTGTAGATTAAAATATTTAGTAAATACTAATCGTTGTAATTTAAAATATAAGTTGATTTAATTTTACACTTGTAAAATAAAAAATTTATTATATCTTTATTAATTTTATCAAAATTATTATTTTAAAACTATATTCACTATGTAATATGAATTTTTATTATATGATTATAACTTTTTTTTATAGCAATTTTACTTTAAAGTTACAACACCCCAATTCAATCTAAACACGATCTAAGTGTATCTATGCAATTTTTTTTAAATAAAAATTTTAAATTATTGGCAGTTAGGTCATAGGGCCAGTGACGTTATAGCCGGTGTCATTTCTCCATTTCTGAATGTATTTGCCATAACAGATCTTATAAATACCGATCTTTCCTAATTAAGCTCACTTCACTTGTTCTCTTCTTTTATCAAACTCCAGTTGGTTTTAACAATGGCAGCAAATGACGTGCCTTGCTGTGAGCCCATGTTCTGGGTCTATTTAGTCATATGTGTGTGTCTTGTTTCTTTTGCTGGCCTCATGTCAGGCCTCACTCTAGGACTCATGTCCCTTAGCCTTGTTGATCTTGAGGTTCTAATGAAAGCTGGCCGGCCACAAGACCGCAAGAATGCAGGTCAGTATCAGTGTGGACTTCTGATGTGAGAGTCTTCAAACAACAGATAAATTGTTGTGTTAGTTTCCATACGTTGACTGTGCTCATCTCCTGATCATTTCTTCATGGCAGAGAAGATTCTGCCCATCGTTAAGAATCAGCATCTGCTCTTATGTACACTCCTCGTAGGAAATGCTATGGCAATGGAGGTATTGTAAATAAATTTAGTAACTATTTTTCTTCGCGGATTACCTTTACAATCCTGAAACCAAAGATTAGTTAATAAATTCTGAATTCTGCATTTGCCAAGGCCTTGCCAATTTTCCTGGACGCACTGCTTCCTGCATGGGCTTCTATATTGATATCAGTCACCCTCATTCTTGCCTTTGGTGAGGTACAGTATTCTTGAACTAGAAATTTGCTGCAAATTTCTATTGCTTTGTTGTTGATAACTTGGAATTTTTTATGTAGTTGATTTTATTTTTCTTTTTAGATTATCCCTCAAGCTGTGTGTTCTCGATATGGACTCAGTGTTGGTGCAAAACTGTCGGTCCTTGTTCGAATGATCATAGTTGTTCTCTTCCCTGTAACTTATCCAATAAGCAAGGTACTTAGCTTCAATCCGGGGGCCAAGCTAGGCATGTTTTACAGACCGAGCTATACTATTTTTTTTTTTGATTAAGTAAACAAAAAAAATCTTAAAATAAAGCTGTTAAATCAAACAATAACACTAAATTAATCACTAAATTAATATTTTTTAATTCAAAAAATACCTAGTGTATTAAATTCATCTAATTAGAAAAACTATCAATTTCAAAATCGTGAATATAATTTCTCATGGATAATATATCTCACAACCTATCACCATTAGATGGTTCTAGTTTATTAAATTTTAATATCTTTTAATTATCTTAGGAAGCTTAATTTATGAGCATGGTACATTTAAAAAATAATAATAAATAGACTTACAATTTTAAAGAATGAAAAGCTAAACGAGTAATCAACATCTTATCATCACAAGTTTATGTAAGGCTGGAGTAAAAAATATATATATATAGAACGAGAGAACTTACATGGTGGGCGCTAGCAACAATAAATCTGGGCTTCCTCTTGTGCCAGCTGCTGGATTGGCTCCTGGGCAAAAGACATTTAGCACTTCTGCGACGCGCAGAGCTTAAAACATTAGTAGACATGCACGGAAATGAGGTAAGTTCCAATCTAAGAATCTGTCAATTCACCAGCTCAACAGTGATGCATATTAATTTTTAGGCAGGGAAAGGTGGAGAATTGACACACGATGAAACAACAATTATCACCGGTGCTTTGGACATGACACAAAAGACAGTAAAAGATGCAATGACGCCCATATCTAAAATTTTCTCACTTGATATAAATTCAAGACTCGATGAGTAAGACTAGCTCTTACTCTTGTGTTGCGTAATGTGTTCATAGATATGCCTCTCATCAAACTCATGGTGCAATTTTATTGTAGGAAAACAATGGGGTTAATAGCAAGCAATGGACATAGCCGCGTGCCTGTCTACTTAGGGACCCCAACAAATGTTATTGGTCTTATTTTGGTAAGATATTCTGATCTTTTGATGGAACAGGCATATTTGTGACGATAAAATATCAGACTTTTAGCCTTATATGTCTGAGAGCAGAATTTGCACTCTACGGGTGTCTTTAGAACTGTTTAAACTTTCGAGTGGCATTGGAGACAAGTTATGCATAGAATACGCCAATTTCCTTTCGTAAGTTTATACTTCATGCATCCATGTACTGCTAATTTAACCAAGATAACATATTCTACAGGTAAAAAATCTGCTCAAGTATCGCCCAGAAGATGGAACTCCCATCAGAAATCTTACTATTAGGAGGATTCCTAGGTATGACATTCCCCGGTTGATGAATTTTGACAGCTTCGTATGCTTATGTTTGATTTAATTGATAGTTTTTGCCATATGAATTTCAAAATCTGTGTAGGGTGCATGATCAGTTACCTCTCTATGACATACTGAATCAATTTCAAAAGGGCCACAGCCACATGGCTGTTGTTATTAAGTGTAAGAGCTATGCTAAGGAGAATGCAGAAATGGCAAAATCCAAAGCTACCACGCACGAGATAAACATCAATTCGAATTCAAAGCAGAGACAAGCAGAGTTGAAAGGTAAAATTAGCAGAAACACAACAATGTCATCTGCTTCAGCTGCAAATAGTAGTTGTTAGAGCATGCAAGTTTGTATGATGCACTAAAATATTTTCAGGAAATGTTCAAAACGAGCAGTTCAATGCGTACATGAATTCACCCTCTTTGAGCTCTAGTGACATTGTGCAAATTTCAACGGTAAAGAGTGCCGATTTACATTTGTGCTTGAGGAAATGGGAACGACAAGACATGAAAATGTCAAAGGAAGAATTGGAATCTCTTTCCTATGCAGATGAAGAGGTCGTTGGAATCATAACTCTTGAGGATGTTATGGAGGAACTGCTACAAGTTAGTGTTTTCATTACTATTTGCATATACTTGTAAGTTACAGTTTAGATGCTTGATGCTTCAATTCTATTTGCGTAGGAAGAGATACTGGATGAGACGGATGATTATGTCGACGTGCATAAGAAGTAATTACCACTTTCGTTTCTCCAAATTTGGCCGACAGATGGTCATCATTTTCCTAGTAATACATATTTTTGAACTCACTCTCTCTCTCTCTCTCGTGCAGAATTAAAATCAATATGCTAGAGCCACAAGGATCACCATCTCCTGGAGCAGCATTTGTTTCTCGTCTAAGAAGAACTCCATTGGATTCCCCAATTCCTTCATATCGCGATCAAACTCCAGCATCTTCATATAATCATGGTCCTATTCTACATTCACCTGTATCACCATACTTTCAATCCCCACTTATTAGACCAACCTTATCTGCTTCCCCTGGAAGATCTTTGCCGACTTAGACGACTTGCCACTCACCACCAGGGCACTGGGTAACTTGGAATATTGCTACATAAATTTTTGTTTTGCTAAGATTAATGCACACCCTCTCCGGTGCAGCAAATCAAAAGACCAATATCTTCTTTTGCTGATTGGATTTTAACTAGCAGGTTTCAAGAAAATCATATGAGAAGCTGGGAAGGACAGAAGATCCACTGACGTTGTTCTCTTTGATGTGAGATGTAAGAATTGCAATTGAATATGATGAAATAAACATTAATGCGAATAGCATTAATCTCAATTGGGATAGAGTCTATAAATTGTGGTAACAGATCTCACGGATGTTTGCACATTTTAAAATGTAAATTTGAGGATAGACAACCGTGTCAACCACAACAATGATGAATCATCAGTAGGCACTGCAAGAGAAAACTCATGTTTATTGATCAGCTGGACTTTCTGTTAAATTTAGTTCATGTTCGCTTACATGAGATGATCCACACGGTGACACCCTTTGAACTCTCTTGGAGAAAGGCAAACCAGCAAATCGGTTCTCGATACTTCCACATCATCACATCAACAACATGTACTCCAAATACCCAATGCAACCCAAAGATGATCCATAATCAATCTATCACAAACGAAATTTGATACATTAACAAACAAAGAGTTAATTTCTGACTCTCATTCTTAATCCTTCTAAGAAACCCCGATAATTTACAAAATAACACAAGCACTAGCATCAGGATTGTCCTGTGCACTAGGCACATGATAGGGGTAAGCATTAACAGGGTCAGCGTAAGATCTAACAGACTCCTCCACTGTCGGTTCCCCATCATCCTTCTTTTTCTTCTCATCATCCTTCTTCTCAAGCTCTTTTGCCGGACCCACAGACAGTAAATCTGTGCGACATAGCTTCCTGACCTTCATCAGTATAATCACCAGATCAATGTCTCCAATCACTGTAATAGTACTGTCGTTCATGTCCAGTGCAACTGAATCCACCCCTTCAAAAAGCAAATGAAAAAAAAAATTATCATCGGATTTCTTTATTACACACTAATTAATAAATAAAGAAAATGTTAATTTAATACCTGCAAGGCCGGAGACTGTCTTCAAGACTTTGTTCTTTACTTTATTATCATCTACTCCAACTTTAAACACCGCTTTCTGAAGCAAAACAAAGATCAAACACAGTTAAGATCTTCATCAAAATGATTTATTGATGAGGCAATTTATGTGCAAGTGCGGCTCGAAAATAAAAGATTTGCAGCATTGAAAAAGAAAAAAAAAAAAAACCACCTTCATTTTCAAAGTTGTAAAGAAAGTTGCTGATCGAAAGCCAAGAAATGGTCGGAGCAAAGCAAGAATTTGCAGCTTTGTGAAAAGAAATGAAACGAACCGAAGGCCCAAGGTGAGAAGTGAATTTGTAATGGAAACAAGGAGAGTGAGCTGAGTCGGATTTTAAAAATGTTTTATGGTCTATCAACGCGTTTGCTGTGTCTGGGCCTGGGAGGGACAATGGGCCGAGTTTGGCCCAGCCTAAGCCTCAGGAAAAGTACATATTTCAAGTCTGGACTTTTTGAAACTTTTTTATATACAATTTAATAGTTAAAAAAAATTAAATTTTTAACATTTTAGTGGCCTTCTAAATTCTAAAATACAAATTTCTTTGTTATCTAGATGTAGATTTTAAAATTTTAAAAAAATTCAATACACCATTGAATAATAATTAGGAATTGTAATAGAAATCCTTGTTATTCGTCACTTGAACTTTCGTTCAAAGATAATTCATCTTTGCTTAACAAATATTTTCATATAAATTCAAAAATCGTGTTTTTTCTATGACCACCCAAAACATCCTTAGAATGATTCCACCTTAATTACTACCAAACAATTATTAGTCTTTTCTCGTATTTTTTTTATGAAACAAAAACTCTACAAATAATAAAATTTTCTTTTTTTGGAAGAAGAAGAAGAAGAAGAAGAAGAGAGAATGACAAAAACAATATGGTCAATCCGCATTCTGAAAAGGAAAGAATTTAAAAAGTATCTTTGACAAAAATAAATAAATAAATAAACATTTATCTTTTGGGAAAAAGGCTTCACCGTACATTTGTTTTGGATAAGATAATCAGCTACAATAACATACTAACGTGATGCACTTACGGTCTCATCACAAACGCTACAGCAGTACAGCCAAAGAAAGCACTTATGAGAACTCTACTTTCTTCCCAGAACCCACTTCTGCTTTTCCGAAAGCCTTCAGTAGGGGATCTCAGAAGCTCTTTTACCCACCCCACAACCCAGCAAAGCCTCACGAGCCAACCCACCACATCATGGAAGCTTCATGCCAATGCAAAAGGGTTTGGAGCCGGAGGCACTTCGCCACCTGCTAGCTTAAATTATATATATATATATTAATTTATATTTATATATAATTAAAATAATTTATATTAATTTAAAAAAAAATTAAATTAAATTCTCACAATGGAACCGAGGGTTTGAATCCCTTCTCTCGCAAGGGGCTCTAGCCGCTCAACCCAGAAGGCTAGTGGTTATTTAGTTTCCTTCTTATAAGAAACCCCGATAATTTATAAAAACAACTCAAGCATTAGCATCAGGCCCTTTTTCCGGACCCACATACACTATCTCTACAGGACATAGGTTCTTGAGCTTCTGCGCTATACTAATTCAGATCAGTGGCTCCAATCACTGTCAGTTTCTTGCCGTTCATGTCGATTGAAATTGACCCTTCAAAAAGCAAACCCAAAAAAAAAAATATGTCATCCGATTTCTTTATCACACAGCAATTAATAAAGAAAGAAAATGTTAAATTTAAATACCTGCAAGGCCAGAGATTGTCCTCAAGACTTTGTCCTTTACTTTATCATTATCTACTCCAACTTTGAACACTGCTTTCTGAAGCAAAACAAAGATCAAACACGGTTAAGATCTTCATCAAAATGATTTATCGATGAGGCAATTTATGTGCAAGTGCGACTGGAAAATAAAAGATTCGCAGCAGGGAGGGAAAGCCCTAACAAGCTCCCTTACTTTCTCTTTCTCATCATCCTCCTTCTCAGGCTCTTTTGCCGGGCCCACACACACTATCTCTGTGTAACCTACCTTCCTCCTGAGCATCACCACTATACTCACCGGATCATTGTCTCCAATCACTGTCAGTTTTTTCTCCTTCATGTCCATTGAAACTGAATCCACCCCTTCAAAAAGCAAACGAAAAAAAAAAAAATCATCATCCGATTTCCTTATTATACAGTAGTTCATAAATAAAGAAAATGTTAAAATTAATACCTGCAAGGCGAGATATTGACTTCAAGACTTTGTTCTTTACTTTATCATCATATACTCCAACTCTCAACACCAATTTCTGAAGCAAAACAAAGATCAAAAACGGTTAAGATCTTCATCAAAGTGATTTATTGATGAGGCAATTTATATGCAAGTGCGACTGAAAAATAAAAGATTTGCAGCATTGAAAAAGGAAAAAAAAAACCACCTTCATGTTCAAAGTTGTAGAGGAAGTTTCTGGTCGAAAGCGAAGAAATGGTTGGAGCAGAGCAAGAATTTGCAGCTTTGTGAAAAGAAATGAAACGAGCCGACGCTGTGAAGTGAATTTGTAATGGAAACAGGGGGCGTGAGCTGAGTCGATTTTAAAAATGTTTTATGGTCTACAAAATGATTTATTGATGAGGCAATTTATGTGCAAGTGGGACCGGAAAATAAAAGATTTGCAGCATTGAAAAAGAAAAAAAAAATGAGAAACACCTTCATTTTATGGGGACGGGGAGCCCTAACAGGCTCCTCTATTCTCTTTTTCTCATCATCATTCCTCGCAGGCTTTTTTGCTCGACCCACAGTCAATATATCTGTCTGACATAGCATCCTGAGCTGGCTCAGTAAACTCAAGAGATCAATGTCTCCAATCACTGTCAGTTTCTTGTCCTTCCCGTCCATTGAAACTGAATCCACCCCTTCAAAAAGCAAAGGAAAAAAAAATTATCAGCTGGTTTTCTTTATTACACACTAACTAATTAATAAAGAAAATGTTAAATTTAGTACCTGGAAGGCCATTGATTGTCTTCAAGACTTTGTTCTTTACTTTATCATCATTTATTTCAACTTTGAACACTGCTTGCTGAAACAAAACAAAGATCAAATACAGTTAAGATCTTCATCAAAAAGATTTATTAACAAGGCATTTTATGTACAACTGTGACTGACAAATAAAAGTTTGCAGCATGAAAAAAAAAACACCTTCATTTTCAAAGGTGTAAAGAAAGTTGTAGAGCGAAATCCAAGAAATGGTTTGAGAAGAGCAAGAATTTGAAGCATTAAACGAGCCGAAGCTGAGAAGTGAAATAATAATGAAGACAAGCTGAGTCGTTTTAAAAATGTTTTATGGTCTCCAAAATGATTTATTGATGACAATCAACGGTACGTAAATAAAAGATTTGCAAAAAAGAAAAAAAAAAAATCTATTTTATGGGGACGCGTTTGTTGTGTCTTTTTCAGAGGCTCCAAAATGGGCCGATCTGTCTGACATAGCATCCTGAGCTTGCTCAGTAAACTCGAGGGATCAATGTCTCCAATCACTGTCAGTTTCTTGTCCTTCCCGTCCACTGAAATTGAATCCACCCCTTCAAAAAGCAAAGGAAAAAAAAATTATCAGCTGGTTTTCTTTATTACTTGTCAAAGAAAATGTTAAATTTAGTACCTGGAAGGCATTTTGTCTTCAAATTATTCTTAAAATTTATTTCAAAACACTTTGAAACAAAACAAAGATCAAATACAGTTAAGATCTTCATCAAAAAGATTTATTAACAAGGCATTTTAGGTACATCTGTGACTGACAAATAAAAATTTTCAGCGTTTAAAAAAAAAAATAAAGACTTCATTTTCAAGTTGTAAAAAAAGTTGCCGATCGAAAGCCAAGAAATGGTTGGAGCAGAGCAAGAATTTGAAGCATTAAACGAGCCGAAGCTGAGAAGTGAAATAATAATGAAGACAAGGAGCGTAAGTTGGGTCAATGTCGACGTCAACGGCACGTAATAGATTCAAAAAAAATGTGCATAAACGCGTTTGCTGTGTGGGCAAATGGGCCGAGCTCGACCAAGCCTGGGCACAAGAAAAAGAAGGCCATCACTTGTCAGGGCCGAACATTTTTCAAATATCTAAAATAAAAATTTGAGAACAGATATAGATATTAACAAGGCATTTTAGGTACATCTGTGACTGACAAATAAAAATTTTCAGCGTTTAAAAAAAAAAAATAAAGACTTCATTTGTTTCTCGAAAGCCAAGAAATGAACAAGAATTTGTAGCCTTGTGAGAAGTAATACATATTTTTGAACTCCCTCTTCCTTCAATATGCTAGAGCCACAAGGATCACCATCTCCTGGAGCAGCATTTGTTTCTCGTCTAAGAAGAACTCCAGTGGAATCATATAATCATGGTCCTATACTACATTCACCTGTATCACCATACTTTCAATGCCCACTTATTAGACCAACCTTATCTGCTTCCCCTGGAAGATCTTTGCCGACTTAGACGACTTGCCACTCACCACCAGGGCACTGGGTAACTTGGAATATTGCTCCATAAATTTTTGTTTTGCTAAGATTAATGCACACCCTCTTCCGTGCAGCATATGAAAAGACCAATATCTTCTTTTTGCTGATTGGATTTTAACTAGCAGGTTTCAAGAAAATCATATGAGAAGCTGTGAAGGACAGAAGATCCACTGACGTTGTTCTCTTTGATGTGAGATGTAAGAATTGCAAATGCAATATGATGAAATAAACATTAATGCGAATAGCATTAATCTCAATTGGGATAGAGTCTACAAATTGTGGTAACAGATCTCACGGATGTTTGCACATTTTAAAATGTAAATTTGAGGATAGACAACCGTGTCAACCACAACAATGACGAATCATCAGTAGGCACTGCAAGAGAAAACTCATGTTTATTGATCAGCTGGACTTTCTGTTAAATTTAGTTCATGTTCGCTTACATGAGATGATCCACACGGTGACACCCTTTGAACTCTCTTGGAAAAAGGCAAACCAGGAAATCGGTTCTCGATACTTCCACGTCATCACATCAACAACATGTACTCCAAATACCCAATGCAACTAAAAGATTATCCATAATCAATCTATCACAAACGAAATTTGATACATTAACAAACAAAGAGTTAATTTCTGACTCTCATTCTTAATCCTTCTTAATCCTTCTAAGAAACCCCGATAATTTACAAAATAACACAAGCACTAGCATCAGGATTGTCCTGTGCACTAGGCACAGCACTGGGCACAAGATAGGGGTAAGATTTAACAAACTCCTCCACTCTCGGTTCCCCAGCATCCTTCTTTTTCTTCTCATCATCCTTCTTCTCGGGATCTTTTGCCGGACCCACAGACACTATCTCTGTGTGACATAGCCTCCTGAGCTTCTTCACTATACTCACCGGATCAATGTCTCCAATCACTGTCAGTTTCTTCTCCTTCATGTCCACTGAAATTGAATCCACCCCTTCAAAAAGCAAACGAAAAAAAAAATTATCATCCGATTTCCTTATTACACAGTTGTTCAAAAATAAAGAAAATGTTAAATTTAATACCTGCAAGGCTAGAGATTGACTTCAAGACTTTGCTCTTTACTTTATCATCATCTACTCCAACTTTGAACACCGCTTTCTGAAGCAAAACAAAGATCAAACACAGTTAAGATCTTCATCAAAATGATTTATCGATGAGGCAATTTATGTGCAAGTGCGGCTCGAAAATAAAAGATCTGCAGCATTGAAAAAGAAAAAAAAAAACCACCTTCATTTTTCAAAGTTGTAAAGAAAGTTGCTGATCGAAAGCCAAGAAATGGTCGGAGCAAAGCAAGAATTTGCAGCTTTGTGAAAAGAAATGAAACGCGCCGAAGGCCGACGCTGAGAAGTGAATTTGTAATGGAAACAAGGAGCGTGATTTTAAAAATGTTTTATGGTCTACCAACGCGTTTGCTGTGTCTGGGTCTGGGAGGGAAAATGGGCCGAGCTTGGCCCAGCCTAAGTTTTAGGAAAAGTACATATTTTAAGTCTGGATTTTTTTAAAATTTTTTATATACAATTTAATTGTTAAAAAATTAAATTTTTAACACTTTAGTGGCCTTCTAAATTTTAAAATACAAATTTCTTTATTATCTGGATGTAGATTTTAAAATTATAAAAAAAAAAATCCAGTGATTACTAATTAGAAATTATAATAAAAATCCTTACTTATTCTTCTGTTGAATCTTCTTTCAAAGTTAATTCATCTTTACTTAACAAATATTTTCATATAAATTCAAAAATCGTATTTTTTATAAGACCACCCAAAACATCCTTAGAATGATTCCACCTTAATTACTATCAAACAATTATTAGTCTTTTCTTGTATTTTTTTCTGAAACAAAAACTCTATAAATAATAAAATTTTCTTTTTTTGGTAGAAGAAGAAGAAGAAGAAGAAGAAGAAGAAGAAGAAGAGAGAATGGACAAAAACAATGTGGTCAATCCGCATTCTGAAAAGGAAGGAATTTAAAAAGTATCTTTGATAAAAATAAATAAATAAAAACACGTTTATCTTTTGGGAAAAAGGCTTCACCGTACATTTGTTTTGGATAAGATAATTAGCTACAATAACATACTAACGTGATGCACTTACGGTCTCATCACAAAAGCTACAGCAGTACAGCCAAAGAAAGCACTTATGAGAACTCTACTTTCTTCCCAGAACCCACTTCTGCTTTTCCGAAAGCCTTCAGTAGGGGATCTCAGAAGCTCTTTTAACCACCCCACAACCCAGCAAAGCCTCACGAGCCAAGCCACCACATCATGGAAGCTTCATGCCAATGCCAAAGGGTTTGGAGCCGGAGGCACTTCACCACCCGCTAGCTTAAACAAAAGTGCTCCTGAAAACAACAACAACACTAACAGTGATGAGGATCATCTTCCACAGGTAGTATTGGAGAGAATCATAGTCAGAATCTTGGTCTCTGTTGGGGTTCCATTGGCCACTGGCATAGCTTCCTTGCATTTTTTTGGTCTTGTCAAGGAAAAGCAGCTTTTTGATTTCCCACTTTGGCTGCCATTGGTAACAACTTTCCTGACTTTTGGATTATCTGCTGTTGGGATTGCTTATGGGTCACTTTCTAGTAGCTGGGATGCAGAGAAGCAAGGTTCATTGCTCGGATTTGAGGAAGCTAAGCGAAATTGGGTCGAGATTTGGACTGAAGAAGAGAGTTAAAATGAAAACATTTAGGATGCATCATTTAAAATGATCCAACGAGCAATTTCGTACACCATATGATGAGTTGCCAAGCACCGTTACATATTACATATTATGAATGAACACGGAGGTTCTAGATGAATTAGATAATATTGTATGACAGTGTCTCATATTATAATAATGCGATGTTAAAATATCATTGTAATTGTTGCTTACTCACTGTATTGTGAATATGTTTGTTAATAAATTAATGTTAGTTTTTACATATCTCCATTAGTTTCTTACGAATGTTCTTAATTTGTGAATATTCGCTTTTTGTTATAAATAGACAAACAACTCTTTGGATAGTGTGTTCCATGACATTATAAATGGTTTTCTATTAACAATTTTATGTAAAAATTAAGAGGGTCTAGGTGGAGTCTGGAAAAAGGAAAATTACTAACGTTTGCAGAAGAAGAGAACCTTACGTCTAATTAGCAGTCACAATCACTTAACGTGACGCCTCACATAAACAATTCGTGTTGAAATTTTCTTCATTAGTTGAAGAAAAGCAAAAACTCCAAAACAATAATTATGTGATTCGTGACATCACATCAAATAGACTGTAGCTTTTTTTTTCTTCTTCCAAATTCAATCGACACATCCAATCATTTTCCGTCTTTCATTAAGCTGCAAAGACTTCTATCGCGGGCACCCCTTAAACGAACTCTGTCTTTGGGCAATACTTTATTGTCAAGGTCCAATTCTGCCTTGCTTTAGAATGGCGGGCCGCCTTTTTTGATTTCAGAAACTGCAAGTTAGCAAAATCCATCAAAGAATGAATTTGTTACAAATAATAGTATCATTTTCAAACAAAATGAACCCTAAAAGACAACAAATACAGCCTATAACTTTTCGGCATGGACGGCCACCCCAAGTTGTTTGATTATATTTAAGTATGTTATCTGTACGCAACGCAGAGTCTACGGAGTTCACATCTTGCCCATTAATTAATATTATTATTCGTTCGTTTTTGTTGGCCTCACCTTAATGAATCACCGAAGACTCAGAAATTAGAAAGGGCGAAAATGATTGGCGTTGTTCTTACGAATTACCGAGTGTCCAGTGCCCGCTATGGCCTTGCCTATTGAGATTAACATAACCTTACATTCAAGTCACTAGGAATCAAATTTAAGAAAACAAACAGATGAATAAAAACGAAAAGAACCAGGGCGGCCAAATTTGGTCGGTCGATAAGTTTGTGTAAAAAAAGCGGACGGTAAAAGTCATATTCAAGCATGGGGTTAGCGGAAGGGCCAGTCCCCTGTGCGATTTGAGTCCTGGTAAATATACCGTCAGCATTAAACGAAAGTAAATTTGATTTAAATTTGGACTAATTCAAGCCAGGTCAAAGGACCCGATCTAAAAGTAATATCTCGAGGCAAGATCTCGTGTTGAAGTCCAAATGATAAAGGTAATTTTTAAGTTATATTTTCTATAACTTAAACCAGACAAAAATAATGTAAAAATGAATAACATGAGAGTGGGTTATAAGGAATCAATATCTTATTTTTGTCTTGCTTTTGGTTTGATTAAATATAACTCACAGACCCAGTAATAAAATATTAGTAGACAAAAATTTTGAATCATCATCTCGTAAAAAAATAGACAAACAGATGATTCCAAAGCACTTACATGAGATGATCCAGACTCCCTGACCCTCTTGCAACAAGACACAAGCCAGCAAAGCAATTCTCTAATGCCAAATCCCCACATTAACAATATGTTTTAGGAAACCCAAAGCAACTAAATATATGATCCATGAATGAAAAAATCACTAACAAAATTTGATACTTTGGCAAACATCACTGACAAGATTTTATATATTGGCAAACAAGGAACATGAATTAACCCATCATTAGATTTCTCACTACCGTGCTGTACATACGCACAAAAAAAGGAAAAAAAAGAAAAAGAAAAACACTAGTTTCTTTTCTTTATAATTTATTTTTGGTACTTCATTCTTCTAGTAGTACCCTCATAATTCAGCAAATAACACAAGCATTAGGATCTTCCTCTGCACTTCTAACATAATAATAATTCGTCAAGTAAGGATTGTAAGCCTTGTAAGCCTTGATAAGCTCAGCCACATCATCCTTTTTAGGCTCGTCTTTCTTCTTATTACCATCATCCTTCTTCTTCTCAGGCTCTTTTGCAGGCCCCACAGACACTATCTCTGTGTGACACAGCTTCCTCAGCTTGCTCACTATAGTCACTGGATCAACGTCCCCAGTCACCGTCAGTTTCTTCTCCTTCATGTCCATAGAAATTGAATCCACCCCTTAAAAAAAAAAAAAGGGCATAAAATTTATTATCTGGGGTTTCAATATATGACGGTAGTTAAATAAGAAAGTAAAGAAAAGGTTAAAATTAATATACCTAAAAGGCCAGAGACTGCCTTCATGGCTTTCTTCTTTTCTTTATCATCCTGTATTCCGAGTTTCAGCACTGCTTTCTGAAACAAAACAAAGTCATATACTGTTAAAGATCTATATGTGCAAGCGTGAATACGCGCAAATAACAAATCTGGATCAGAAATAAAAATCCCACCTTCATTTCTTCTGTTGGTTTTTGAGTGACCCAAGCAAAAAGTGATCAAGAAAGGTGGCAGATACAAAGCCAAGAAAGATATATTTACTAGAAAAGGGAGGGGAAGAGGAAGAGAATGTCCTTGAGAAGAGCAGTGAATGCACACAAATTGGCTTGAGGCAATCGCCAAAGCTGTGAAATTATATCGAATTTAAACAAGCGGAGTCAGCTGATGTGTATGTAGGACCCAAAAATAAACAAAAGCACTGTGTTTGTAACATTGTCAGCGTATAGTAAGTACTACTTGAAGTTGAAAAGGGCTTTTGTTTTTTGGGAACTATAGAGGGGTAGCAAAAACTTAGGCCTAATTTATGAAAAAGCAGCTCATTTACCGTATCTCTAATCTCTTACTGCGTTACTGAAAAATGGGCATTTCATATGTAAATGTCCCGAATTAATTTCTCTTACTAGACTGAAGGTCAGCAAGCAATCAATAGAAGGTGTGATGTGATTAACATGCCAATTGCCTAATTGATAGGTGATCAAAATAACGTAAGTCCAATTTACGAGCAATCAATTAAAGATAATTTTATAAAAGTAATTATTGAATATTTTCTTATTTATTAAATACTTTCACATTTAGTAGGTAAAAATAGATATTTTAGACATAAACGTTCCTAAGTAATTTGTGAGGTAGATACTCACATATTATCCATCTATCAATTTACGCTCATGAATTGGGCACTCAAAAATTTCATAATTTTTATATATCTATCAAACACATGATATTGATCACCCTGCGAACCGTTTATGTAAAAACAAATTAGTGGCCTTTTTCCGGCTAGTTTACTATGAAATCCAAATAGAGTAACTGGGCTATTTCAAGGAATTAACTCTAATTTTAAGCCATATTTTTAAAAATTTCCAAAAACAGGCCCAATGAAAAGAGGACCATGTTTGTTCTATTGATCCAAATAATATACTTAGAAGATGCTTACCTAGTAGTTTAGATTTTTATCCAGATGATTTTATTGATTCAGTATCAAAGTTCAGATCTCGGTGTTAAAACCCAAATAATTAAAAAAAAAAAAGTCTCTAAGCTACATTTTTTTAACTTAAAATCGACAAAAATAATGTAAAAGTAATATGCATGTGGGTCATGTAAAATTAATATCTTATTTTTTACTTACACTAGATGTAAGTTAGGGACCAATGATAAAATATCCGTAGTCAAATTTTGAATCATCATCCACCAGACAAACAGATGATGACAAGGCACTTACATGAGAGATGATCCAGACTCCCTGACCCTCTTCCATAAAGACACAAGCCAGCAAAGCAATTCTGTAGTGCCGAATCCCCACGTTAAGAATATGTATTAAAAAAACCCAAAATAACTAAATATATGATCCATGAATGAAAACATCACCAACAAAATTTGATATTTCGGCTAGCAACACTAGCAAAATTTTATACATCGGCAAATAAGGAACATGGACGAACCCATAACTAAATCTCTCAGTACTGTACTGCACACACACACAGACCCAAAAAACAAAAAAAACACTAATTTCTTTTCTTTATAAGTTATTTTTGCTCCTTCATTCTTCTAGTAGTACCTCATAATTCAGCAAATAACACACGCATTAGGGTCTTCCTCTGCGCTTCTAACATAGTAATAAGTGGTCATGTGAGGATTATAAGCCTTGTAAGCCTTGACAAGCTCAGCCACATCATCCTTTTTAGGCTCGTCTTTCTTCTTATTGCCATCATCCTTCTTTGGCTCCTCTTTCTTGGGCTCCTCCTTCTTCTTCTCGGGCTCTTTTGCAGGCCCCACAGACACTATCTCTGTGTGACACAGCTTCCTCAGCTTGCTCACTATAGTCACTGGATCAATGTCCCCAATCACCGTCAGTTTCTTCTCCTTCATGTCCATTGCAATTGAGTCCACACCTTGAGGGGCCAAAAAAAAAAAAAAGTTATCATCTGGGGTTTCAATATCTGACAGTATTTAATTAAGTTAGTCAAGAAAAGGTTAAAACAGATGTACCTAAAAGGCCAGAGACCGTCTTCATGGCTTTCTTCTTCTCTTTATCATCGTGTACTCCAAGTTTCAACACCGCTTTCTGAAACAAAACAAAGATCATACACTGTTAATGATCTATATGCGCAAGGGTGACTACCCAAAAAATAAAAAATCCGGAGCAGAGAGAAAAACCTCACCTTCATTTTTGTTGGTTTTTGAGCGATACAAGCAAAATTGATCGAGAAATTAAGGTGGCAGCTACAAAGCCGAGAAAGATGTATTTGTTAGAAAAGGGGGGGAAGAGGCAGAATGTGACCTTGAGAAACGCAATGGACGCACTCAAAGTGGCTTCAGGCAATAGCCAATGCATTGAATTTATATTGCATGAAAACGAGTGGAGTCAGCTGAGTCATAAACAAATAAATAAATGGAAGGTTTTGGTCAATAAACGCAAGCGCGATTGTTGCGTATGCAGGGCCCCAAAAGAAGTCGAGGCCGCTATACTTTGGTATTAACCTGAAAAGCACCGTGTTTATAACAATGTGACTGTATGGTACCCTTTGAAGCGAAGAAGGGCTTTTGTTTTTTGGAACTACTTAGAAGTAGCCAAAACTTGGGTCTAATTTATAAAAATGCAGCTCATTTATTATACCCCTCTCTTAATGTTGTAGTGAAAAATGGGCATTTCATATGCAAATGTCCCGAATTAATTTGTCAAGCTGGACTGAAGCTCAACAACTAATCAAGAGATTGTGTACATACAATTAACACGATAAGCGCCTAATTGATAGGTGATCGACATATCAAATGTGCAATCTATAAGTAATAAATTAAAAATAATTTTATAAAAATAATCATTGAATTTTTTTTCTTATTTAGTAGGTCAAAATAGAAAGATATTTTAGACATAAACATTCCTTAATAACTCGCCATAAAAATAATCACGTGTTAATTATTTATTAAATAACTAATGAAGAATTAGACACTCTAAAAATTTATTATTTTTCAGATGCCTATTAAACACTCATGCCATTGATCACCCTGCTAATTATTTATGCGTAAACAAATTAGTGGGTAGCATTTATGTTCAAATCGGCAATTTTTTGGCTACTTTTATAGTATGAAATCCAAATAGAGGAGTTAGGCCACTATTTTCTGTGCCAATGTGAAGAAGGACCCTGCTTACTTATTGTAGGTTACTTTAGGAAGGAGAAAGGGGTCTAACTTTCTCAAGAAGTGATGATTACAAACGTCATAACCAGCCTTCATGGAAATAACACCCGTTCTACTTCCGTCACAATTGACGTTTGACAGTAGACGAATCTGGTCTTCGTCGACGCGACGACTTCTGAATAACCGAGAGCGAGTCTCTCTTCTCTTAAACAAGTGCCTGCTTGGAAGGTTCTGAGTCGATCACGTGTCACGCACTATTCAGTCGATGGAAGAAATGTTAAAATAATTTTTAAAAAAATTCTCAGTTTGCTGCTTTGGCAATTGGCATTGTGCAAATTTGGAGGCCTCCCCTCGTCATCATGGCGTTTTTTGAAATTTCCACGTGGGATTGGGACTGGACAGCAGTGCCTTGCCTTGCTTGTTTCTCAAGTGTTCTATTTTTCAATTTTTAATCTCTAATCTGCTGGGGCCTAAGATGCAGAATAAAAGAATATACCCCAGTAGATTCCGGTTGATGCCGCAATCTTACTTATGGTTAATCACACTGCAGAGTGATTACATTTTGTCTTTACTCAAGTAGAAATTATTTTTAATCCCATTCTTAGTGGCTGAAGTACGAGTTGTGACAGTGTCCATGTGCTACACATTTTCTCTTAATTTCAGTCACTAGGAAGCCATTAACGCCAGTGAAAACTAGCTGACTCCAATTAACAAGAGCGCCGAGCTCTCATCGTCCCAATGGTTTAGTAATTAATTAAGTACACCGATATCCGCAGCAGATTCATATGGAGTGTGGTCCCTAAGAGTAGGGAAGTGAACAGAACGTTGCCGACAAAATCAACTTCTCAGCGAAGTTAAGCTTTTATAGTTTTGAGCCGTCTTGCAAGCAGACACCAGCCAGCAAAGCAATGGAAAGCTGTCGCGCGACATCGCCAAGTATTCAAATTTTTTGTAACTCAACTGAGACTCTCTATGTGGACTAGCTGATCACATGGGTGACATTGCTTTCTTTGATATAATAACTTTCCCGGTTCGCTGACTACAGTTACTGGTTCCATGTCTCCAGTCATCGTCAATTTCTAGTCCTTTCATGTTCCCTTTTAGAAAATAACGCCAAACAAAAGAAAAAACCACGCTCAAGTTTCTTTCAATTTCCCAGCATCCAAACAATGTGACAGGAAATAATTCAGAAAGAAACACGGGAGGTTAGTAAAATTCAAAACCTGAACGGCCCACGACTCTGTTAACGGCCTTCTCTTTCACTTTGTCATCGTGCACTTGACAAAAAAAAAAAAAAAGATTCAGGTACTGTCAAAGATTAAAATAAAAGTGCCTCTTTATTCATTCTGCTGAATCTTTTATTTTGTGCCATAGCTTAAAAAGCTACAGCTTTTTCTTTAGTGTGTAAAAGAAAAAGGGGGCCAAAAAAGTAGATATACTTTTATCTGTCCACCTGTGCCTAAAAATACAAAATTTGTTGCATAAAAAAAAATTATTATTATTATTTTTTGTAGGTAAATTATTAAAAGAAAGTTGCAGATCAGAGCCAACAAGAATCTCGATCACAAAATGAAAGGAAGACGAAAGCAGGGCGAAGGATCAGTTTGTGGACTGAATTCAAATGAGCCGATGCTATGAATTTATATTAAATTAAAGCAAGATTTTAGTGGCGACATCGACAAAGGACCGCGTTTGTATTGTATACTTTTAATAATCTACGAAGAAAATTAAGCGTTTTAATTATTCTCTCGTAAAGTGATTATTACAAAACAGCTTTCTTTTCACCCACTCATGTTGTGACGATAATTTTTTTATCAATAAATGACATGATTTCATGACTCGCGCATGTGAATATGAGAAAATTGCATAAAGTTGCTTCCACACAAGGACTGAGGAATCGTTAACATTTTTGACTAAGTCAATCCTGCATATTCGCTGCCTAAAGGTAAGGATTAGATCTCGTCCGTGTCTTTTTCTTTCTAGTATCTATTTGTTTTTAAAATTTAATTAAAAATATTAGTTTAATTGTAAATAAAGTGAGAAAATAACTTAATCTTTAATATTAAAATTCAAGATTCAATTTAACCACTCATTTAATAAGCAGAGATTATAAGGGGAAAAAAAAGAAAGAAAAAAGAAGAATACCCCTATTTTAAAAGTTAACAGCTTAATGTAAGTACAAGCATCACTTGCCTCGGATCAATTAATTATCACCACCTAATGTAATTCAAATCCCAAAACAAAATGATATGGTGAGTGATTTCATGTACAAACATTATGCGAACGATTTTGTAACAGGACATTGTTCTGTTGAATTATTTGTTTAAATTAATTTATGAGACAACGGAGAGACTAATAAATCATAAATAAATAATGTTATACGCGGTGCCAGGGAAGAAGGGCGATTTTTCCAATCTGACTCTGCTCAAGCAAAAATCATGTTTCGTAAAAGTTATGTCAATTGTGAAAGGGAAACTCTTTACCCGCTTCTTGTATTGTTAAGCATACAAATTCTTCTCTTTTTAACGCGTAAATTTACATACACTTTAATGACAAAACGACTCATAAATCTCATGGTTCAATCATAACGTCGAAAAATACAACACGCATCTCTTGGGATTGAGAAGGTTGGCCAAAATCACGTTCGGTTAAAAAATTATTAAATCGATTGTGTCTTCAAGGATCATAATGAATTAAATCAATTTGATTTAGATTTGATTTTCCTTATATCTTTCGACTCTTTTGGAGAATTTTATTCGGTTCAAAATTTCCAAATGAATTTCCGATTCAAATTGAACTAAAATACTCAATTCTGATGGTTTTAAATTAATTTTAAATAATTTTATCTTCCTTACATAATTTTTAATTGAGTTATTTGTTGTAATTCGTATACGTGAGCTACAACTAATATATAATCAGTCAATTATATTTTAAAGTTCCAACTACTCTTTTCTTGCTTATAACGGTAAAACTCTTAGCCACTCGGTCTTTGCCGGGTGGTTAATAGCTGTTGTTATTGGCCGAGAAAGAAATGACATCATATCTTATGGACCTTCAATTCATTCAGCCCACTAATCCCGTTTCCGCAGAAATGCTAAAACCACATTGGGCCTCAAACTTTGACATTGAAACAAGCCCTACATTTTTCACGGCATTTCACAATCACCACCAATTATACTATTTTCTATTAACACTAAACTATTCACAACAGGCAACTCGACAAGCAAAATATCGCACAAAAGCAAAATTGAAATGGACCGCAGTATAAAAATCTTCAATGGTGCAATTTAAATGGGTCCCGCAAAATATCTTCCACCCCCAAAATATATTTGTGTGTGTCCAGTGATCATGTGTCATCGTTTCTGGCCACCAAACCGATTCACCTCTAATACAGGACCTCAAGTGTCAGCTTGCACAAATCTCCGCCACGTGTCGGGCACTCGAAGGAGTTTATCGTTTTTACGTCACCGTTTCCTTTTAGGACCGACTCTTCCCCTGCTCTCCCCTTAAAGTCCCCATGGTTTGTCTTCTTGAGAATAAATTCTGCTGGCTCCCGGCCCACGGTAAACAGCTCATTCTCTTGCGCAGCTAAATGCGCTTTTATTCAACACGCAATTAAAGAACTTGCAAATATGCAACTAAAAAAAGAATAAAACTTTTATGATAATGCAAGTAGGGTTCCAACATAAGTCTAAGTTTTCATAATCATAATATAATCACGAACTGTTGAAAGATTATTATGTAATAAAAATAGGATATATCTCACACTCTACGTAAAATTCATAAAAGTAAAATATATCACACATTTATAAATATTTAATTACAAATATTTTATATGAAGTGACATGGTAAAATAATATTAATTGAATAAAAATATAAAAAAATTTAAAAAAATTAATAATATTTTTATCTAACTAATGTCATTATGTCATGTCAAAATTCATATATAATAATATTTTTATAGATATTTGTAATTTTAGTATTATTATCACTTATAGAAGAATAATAAACTCTTCGAAATAAACTAGAGATTTAAAATTCAAATATCTCACTACAATAAGATCATACTTAAAAAAGAATAAGTATTAGAAAAAAAATTAAAGGAAGAAAATCCCCATCCATAATTTCATGATACATATAAATTTGAAATTGGATTAATTTAAAAAAGAAAAAAAGTGTCAAATTAAAAGAACGAGAATGTTATTAAGTGGCAGATGCTTAATGGGTACGCTTAATATCTTTTTTTTATATTATAAATAAAAAAGCAAACCGGCCCTCCAATCGGCCTTTTTGACGTGGCGCGTTCTTATTAGTCAATCATCAAAACTCACCTAAAATCCGCAGTAGTGAATAATTAACCCCATAACTGATCATATAAAGCCTCCAACGATCTACCTACATCCACATTTCATTCGATTCGTCGCACAAACAAAGCTAAAACCTCCAAACAAAAAATATTTGATGGTATCAAAAAATCCGAACCCGGCAGAAGGATTCTATTTGGATCCTAATGGCATGGCCTTACCCGGACTCGGGCCTTTCGCCTCGTCAACTACAACACCAACGGCAGCAGCTGCTGCCGCCGGGACCTCAACGTTGTCCACGTCGGAGGATCCGAGTAAGAAGATCCGGAAACCGTATACAATCACCAAGTCTAGAGAGAGCTGGACCGAACCCGAGCACGACAAGTTCCTTGAAGCCCTTCAGCTGTAATTATGCATTAAACTATTCATTTCCGTGTCATTTTGAAGCTCTTTAAACTATTTGGTTTTTAATTGAGTTGTGTGTGCTTCAGTTGAATGTTCGTATTTGTTGTTGATACTTTTGGTGGCTTTTATTTAATTTTTGGGTAGGGTTTGAGGATTTGGAAGAGATTGGATTTTGTTTGGATATCGAGAAAATTTTGAATGAGAATAAACGAGTTTAGCACCTATTTGGATTTTAAGAAATCCAGGGAGAGAATTCGAGAAATTTTACTTTTTGGTACTTAAAATTTTTGTTAAAATTAGTATTTTATTATTTCAAACTTTGATTTTTTTAAAAAATAAGTTTTAGGGAAGCTGAAGAAAATTAACATTTTTTCTATTTGAAACATTCAGTTTTTTTTTTGAACGAAAAAAAAAAAAGAAAAACATATGGTTTTTTTCTTTTCTGAAAAAAAAGGGGAGAAAATGTTAGATATTAAATAAGTTATTAAAAGCAATTTCATTTGCCAAATTGATGTTTCCTATGTGAATTGACCGATTTCTTTCTTTGCTTGAGTTGGTCATTTGTTGAGAATATATATTACTCAATTGACAATTGAAAGAAAAAAGTCTCAAGTTTTAGATGGAATGTCTTATTAGCCTTTTGATGAGGGTAAGAGTGTGAGATTCGCAAATACTTAATTCTGTTATTAGGTGCATCAAAGAAGCCTGTTTTTAAAGTTAATTTCTTCTGGAAAATATTCATTGTTTTGAGATGCACAGACAACTGCTGTGGAAACAAAGTAAAGGTGCCATAGAAGGTGCTTCTCAATAGTGTATGTTGTATGATCCTCATGAATGGAGCATTTTTTAGAACCAATTCTAAATATTGTTTAAAACTTTCAGGATTACTGGGTTCTTTATTGATGCGAGAGAGAATATTGTCTTGGAGAAATTCATTTAAGGTTGAAATTTAATTGACTATCCACAGAGACAGAGAATGTTTTTATGTTAATTCTTATTCTGGTGCCTGCTTTTCTTTCCTGATGGCCTTATATTATCGTGATTCTGTTCAGATTTGACCGTGACTGGAAGAAGATTGAAGCATTTATTGGGTCAAAGACGGTTATTCAGGTACATCTCACTCTTTTGTGTCACTTCTACCTCCTAATTTGTTCTTCAGCTTAACATTCTATGTGCGGTCAATTCCTGAGTGCCGACTGATTTGATGTATTGTTTCATAATCTACAATTGAAGTATTCCTTATTACCTCATACACTAATGGATACCTGTATCTACAAAAACTCAGAGAAATTTAATGGCACTCCTTTGCAGATTCGCAGTCATGCACAGAAGTACTTTCTAAAGGTGCAGAAGAATGGAACAGCTGAACATTTACCTCCACCCAGGCCTAAAAGGAAAGCTGCTCATCCTTATCCTCAGAAGGCCTCAAAAAATGGTGAGAAGAGTTTGCTTTGCATTATTTATTAGTGTTTACTATGCAAATCTAATGAAATCCTGTCTTGATATGATGCCTTTGGCAGCTCCAGTGTTCTCACAAGTGTCTGGTCCCTTCCAATCATCATCTGCTCAACCAGAACCTGGACATTTTCTGAGACCTGATTCCTCATCAATGCTTATGATTCCTATGGCTAGTGCTGCAACTTCCTGGACAAACAATGTTCAAAGAGTCAGCTTATCACATGCGTCAAAAGGTGCATTTGTTTAATCATGTTATAACAGTAATGCCAACCTAATTAATGGTATCTGTGGCCTTTATATTAGATTTTAGACATGTTTCTTAATTTTGATATGTGCTTTGCAGGACCGGAAGTTGCAAGTAATCGTAGCAGTAGTACTGAGAGTACTCCAAAAGCACGAGTATCAGGGGAATTGACTGATCAAGGGAATAATAGCCATCCATTAAGAGGTGAGGCGTTCAACTTTCCTTTGTGCTGCTAGTGCTTAAGTACAAATTGTGCAATATTTGGTCAAATTTTTTTTGTTAGCACTATTAATGCCCTTTTGTTCGATGCAGTTCTGCCAGATTTTGCTCAAGTGTACACTTTCATCGGCAGTGTCTTTGACCCAAATGCTTCCAATCATGTGCAGAAACTTAAAAAGATGGATCCAATAGATGTTGAAACAGTATGTTACACAAAAAAACTTTCACTTTTTTTTTCATTATTTTCATATAAAAGTGAAGCTTTGCCGGCTCTCTAATTGCTCTTTAGCTTAATCTAAGTCCATCATTGTAGCGTTAGTGAATATTTACTTATTTATCTGGCTTCTATGCAGGTTCTATTGTTGATGAGAAACCTCTCAATTAATCTGACCAGCCCTGATTTTGAGGATCATGTAGGTGTCTTCCAATAAACTCTTAATTTGGTTATTTAAATTCACTGTTCATACTTTACATCCCTTTCTATTTAATGATACACCATGGTCTTCTAGCAGCTTAGGTTGTGTAGATAGGATTGTGCTCTTTAGCCTTAAGCATTGCTCTTGATCTTATCATCATGTGGAACAAATTTGCTTAAACTGTTCTCTGTTTCATTTGGTTTACAATATGGAGCATGCTTTACAAATCTTCAGTTCTGTAAAAAACTAATTGAGCTAAAATTAGTTATTATATTTCCTTATTATCAGTGTAATACAATTTCTTAATGTATTAATGCAGAGAAGGCTGCTGTCATCATATGAGATTGACCCGGAGACAGCTAACCATGGTGGTATGAACAATCTCCTCCTTAGTGATGGCCAATAGAAGAATGTTATTTTGCTTTGGTGGTGATGGGATACAAAGCTTCTCTCGCCTCAGGCAACTGTTCCTGGGCTGGGTTTTGATTCATTTTTGCATAAAAAGGCCCACACCGGTATGATGATATGTCACGAGAAAATGATTATTAGGGAGCTTCAAACTGTCCTACTTCTACTAAAGGAAGACTGTAGAGGTTTTTGCTGGTGTACCCTGGCAGTCCACCATTGTCTCCAGTCAGACAGTGAGATTCACTGTTCTGGGTTCGCGCGTGCGCTTGTGTGTATATACATAAAAGAGACGAAAATGACAGTTCTAGAGTGTATAGTTAAATGTAATTTGGGGATGATATTTCTGTAAATTGCTGGATTGTTTTGTATTCAAGTTTTGACTCGATATTGTAGTAAATGTATCTGTTATTTATGTGCTGTAGGCGCACTGTTGGGCATGCAGCTGTAATTTTAGTGAGAGCTAGTATGTTTACTAATTTCAATCTTGTGGACATTTTTTTAATTTTTGGGGTCTGTTAGTTATTTTGTGGGCCAAACAACATTGAAGCTGCTACAGCTCGAGTCTAGCAAAGCGGGAAAATTCTACATATCCACGGCACAAAAATTGTCATTCTATTTGTTGTGGAAATGTATCGACGCCCTTCTTTTACCCTTTCTGTCGTCACTATTATGTATCCAAGTTTTGAGTAAATACTGTTTTCAAATATACACAAACGAAAAAAGTGCTCCTAAGCTCATAGGCAGCATCTAGTACCAGCCGTCACAAAAAGATTAAACATCAATGCAAACGTGAGGTAAACTAACTGAACTCTATGCAGTACTTCCAAATCAGCTATTGTCCTTTCCAAAATCCCATGTCCACCTGTTTGCCAAAGTTTCCTGAACCACGACCAGCATTAGGTAAGGGATGCGTCTGTCTCAATCTCACTTCCAACTGAAACGGCTTAGCAACTGCAGCTGGATTACCGATAACACCAGCAATATGCCCTAAATTACCACACAAACTTTGCAATCAGTTATGCCATCTTAAAATCCACTTCCAAATCATTAAAACATCTGAAGCACAGCAGAATTTGATAACATGTCAAATCATAAGCTTAATGAGCCAGTTAAGGTATGCTCTACCAGAGTTTGGCATTCTGAAGGCCCCATAATTTTGTCGCTGATAATGGTAAGGTAAATGTTCAGGTGGGTATAGCTCCTGGCCATTAGAAGTCATTCCACCATTGGGATGAGAAGAAGGCGAACCTCTTGGAAATCCATGAACTTGGTGACGAAAAAAATTGTTTGGACCAGGCATTTGCTGTTGCAGGGGACTATTTGCAGGATGACCAAACCTTCTTAGATCAGCATGAGGGTGCCGGAATGGATCAGCTAGCACATTTAATTGGAAACAGAGTGGTTGAGGAGTGTAAATATTGGTCTTTGAATTCGAGGCCAGTATTTGAACTTGTTGAGCATCTGAAGATTTGAAATTAGCCCTCCCTGGATTCATTTGGTAGTGCCCAAATTGTGGGAAACAATGCTGGGTATGCAAAGCTGCATAGAAACTCTCTGAGCCCATTTTATCATATGAATCAAAAACAGGACCCTCCAAGCCAAGTTGAGTAGATATTTTATCACCAGGAAATGGGTTCAGAGCTGCTAGCTTGCTATTAACATCAACTTGGGAACCTGAGGTCAACAAATTATCTTTAAACAAACAACCAGCAGACATGAAAGTGGATTCTAGCGGAAGTATGTAGTCATCCGCTGTAATCAGACTATCCTCATCCGGTAAACAAAGTCCATCTGCTGAATTGGAATGCATACACGCCAGTTCACTTACAAGATTATATCCTATTTTGGTCTGGTTATCATCGGAGATTGATGGATTCTCCTCAATTTTACTTGCTACACTTTCCTTAGTCCGGGTTGAGAACATGATACCTTCACAATTTATCTTCATGGATCCAGATTCATTAGGAAACCTGTGAGGCTTCAATACATCATTCCTTGTAAGCATGCCAAGTGAGTCTCTTTGAATACCGGAAAATTCAGCTGTTTGCGAATCCTTTGGGAAACCTGTTAAAGACGGGTCATGAGTCAATTTCTTATGAAAATTCCAAGTATTGAATTATTAAGCATGTTATCATTACCTTCAATTTCAGAAAAACAAAGTTTATCTAAGGTTTCCCTGTTTAGCTTTGAGGATGTTCCTACGTCCGTTTGGTATAGCCCCTTTTTTTCCAGAGAGAGGTTCTGAGATGAAGCATGATCAGCAGCAGAAGTTGGATACTTTCCCTTTCTATTTTTAATACTCCAACCTTTCACAGAGTGATGGTTAGTTGACTGAAGTTCAATGGGATCTGGTAGCATGGATTGTTCAAAGTATTCATAAGGAAGAACTAATGAAGTCACATTCTGTTTATTCCTATAATGCAATTGCTCAAAGGTCTCATCAATGGCTGAAGAGGTGGTAGATGCCGTAAGAGTCTGAACAAGTTCATTTCTTCCTGAAGGTAAATTTGCAGAGTTCTGCGGGGCAGCTTCTTCATTCTGTGGAGCTTGCACTTCATAAACCTCTTTCAAGTAACCAGATAAGATGCCACCAGCTGGCTTCTTCTCTATTGAAATATGAAAGATTGATTTCAGATTCTCTAGAACTCAACGGGCAATAATTAGAAATTTGACTTTTACATAACATCCCCCAGTTTATAGTTAACATAAAATTGTTTAAAAAACTAACTACTCTGACTTAATTGTCCATCAATGATATAAGCATACCTCCAAGAAACTGATCATCTAAACGAGAAGAATGCAGCCCATAGCCCTTGATCTTATCTATTTTAGCATCACAGGGCTGATAAGGTTACAAAAAAATGGGGGCATTAGAAATATCAACTGTAACATCACCTAGAAACTCTGTTGGTTCAACTAAAATTTCCACTTAAGCATCCATTGAAGAGAATACAATTTTAAGTTATAGAGTAAATATGAAAGATTTACATTAACTTTGTTGCTCATATTTCCAACAGCTGCAGAATCAATTACCTCTGATATGAAGGTACTCATTAAGGATTTTGTAAGGGATCTGCTTTCAAGAACTGCAGGAAGAAGAAATGTGGATGCTGAAGTTTGACTGTTAAAAGCATGAACAGCAGGATCGCCAGCTTCAGCTTGAGAGGCCACAGATTCCTCTGGTTCATTGTATTTGTTTATAAGCCTCTCACAATTTCCATAAGCCTCCATAAGCAGGCCAATTTCTAGGTCCAAGTTTTCTTTACGCTCATCAAGAATTTTATTTTGCTTCTCCTGAAAAGCTTTGAGCTGTTCCTTTCTCATCAGCTCAAATGAATCTGAATGGAGGGATTCACATTAGCAATATAAGATCAAGTGGGAACATTTACTGTCTGGGTGACTGAACCATTAAACGCGAAAATGCACCACTGACATAAATCCACATAACAATAGAAATAAAAGGGAAGAGATTTGACCTCTTCTCCTTCTTCCCTCCTCTCCTTTCTCCTGACTCAGATTCTCAGAAGAACCAAATGTCTCTGTTTTATAGAAGTCCTCGTTCTCTGCCCTAGATTGTATTTTTGCCTGAAAGGAAACAAATTTCGATCATAAACCACACCTTTTGGATACAACTTTTTAAACTTATTCCTTATGTTTTGAATGCTCGACTACATTACTATCAATACCTTAAAGAGGTGCGGAGGCCGATAAACCCCATCACTCCTCTTGGCTAAATGATATTCACTACCTTTAACCACTGGATCAGTAGCCTCAGAAACACAATTAGATGGAATATCAACACTTCCGCTAAGACCACATTCTTGATTAGGGTGTAAATGTCGAGGCAGGTAGCCATGAAATGTGCCAGAGTCTGCATTGAACTATGAATATCTCAATGCCACCACAAAAAAATCTAGTGCAACTATGTAACTATCACAGGTCTGTCGTCAAGAGATCTATGTGGAAAAGCCATCATTATTTACAATGGATATAGCATAAGCAAAACCGTATAAAGCATATAAATAACCTACATGTCTATATTAATTCAACTTTATAATTTTAGCCCCATGCATTGCCTAACAGGCATATTTTTCATAAGAAATACCGACTGCCTAGGTAAGTAGGATGGTTACATTAATTGGGGAACACATTACATTCAACACTACACTACCACTACTAGTACAATCCTAATCTGAAAGCCAGTCGTAGAAGCCAGTGCTGTCATAAAATCAGGAAAGTTAGGTCTATTATTAGTGCTGCCTCAAATAAAAACTGACCAGTAAGTATTTATTTGGCTACAGGAAGAACGAGAAGTCGAGCCAGAGAGTACTGATGTGCCTTAATTTGTCAAGTTTAGCCAGAAGCTTTTCTTATATTCTAGCTACTAAGCCAAGATGAAAAGTTAAACAAACCTTCCACTCCCTCATATTTTAGGAATTGGTTGTAGAAAGATGAAGATTGTGTCAAAAAAATAATCAAGATTAATAAGGACAAAATGCATTTCATTTTGAGTTTTACTAACTGCAGAATACATCTTGGGGAAAATAAAAAAAAACACATAGGTACTCAATAACAAAGTACCTTCCCTGTAACAGAAATCAGTACAAATTACTAATTGATATTGGATTAATGACTCTCGTCACATAACTTCAGCTGACCAACTAATCATCTACAAAAGTTCAATCTCGTGAATAGCATCCATACAAATTGAGAGTACAGGATATCAGCATAATCCTTATATTCCAACTTAATGGGGCACATACAATGGTTTTTGAATATCATTCTTGGGGAATTAAAAATATTCCAAGTATAGGTATTACTTAAAAACATTGTTAAACAGAAACAAGAATCATGTATCAGAAAAACAAACAGATGATAGATTGAAATACTAGTAACTCAACCAAGGTGATGTCAATGACAGTTTAAAGTACCTGAATTATGACAAGAATGCAATAATCCAGTCCAAGAAATGCTAAGTTCACTGCCACAACAGCTTAGGAAGAAACACAATTAAGCAGCATTATAATCCAATTCAAGTACATTCTAATTCAAAAACGGCTCAAATGATTAGGACTGCTGATTATCACCAGTAGCATCTTATGGTCTTACCCTAAAATCGATTGGTCCAGGCCACTTGGTAGCTTTTGGCATGAATCCAACTCAGACAAAGAAATGAGCTCATTTCGTGTATACAGTATTTTGGACTTTCTGTTTAACAAAACAAAATAAATTCACAAACATTAATTGCTAAGGATCGTCTGTTTTCATTTCTTCATATAATGCATTAAAGGCACAAAACAAACTTTTCACTCTCCAGATGTTCATCCGTTTGTTTGAACTTCCACTAACTCACTAAAGCCAAAACAAACACATGATATCATTTCTTTCCATTTTCCACCATTTTCTCGGCAACCAAACAGTATAACTTTTAACAAAAAAACAAAAGCAACTTGATGCACTAAAAATAAAATGCGTTGTAAAAATTTACTCGCAGAACATTGAACTTGAAGTATCGTCGTCTGCTTTGGACGGGTCCTTTGAACGTTGATCCTCATCAGTTTCACTTTCTGGTCTCATTTTCCCGGGAAAAATAACAAAGTTTAAATGCTGAAATTTCAAAAATTTGAAGTTCAATTACTTATCAGACAGCTGTATTATTATTATTATTATTATTATTATTATTATTATTATTATTGTTATTGTTATTATTATTGTGTGCGTAGTACAAACCCTAACGGTGTTGATTATCACAGTGAAACTAAGTCGTTTTAGTATGATCAAGTAACAGCAAAAGAAGAACAGAGAAAAAAAGAAAAAGAAAAAGTATTTAAGTGATTGTAGGAAGCTTCACGGAAAGTTTGTGAGAAAAGCGAAGGAATATTTTTGTGAGTTAAAAAAAAAGGAGTAAAATGCGTGTGTTTGGAAAGGAAGAAAGTGTGGGAAATTTAAAACAAGTGGAGTTACCGCCACCAGCACCACCTTAGTGTGTCAGTCAATCGCTTTTCTTGTGCCACGGAGGCATTTGCTGTTTATGGTACGCTTGATATTTTAGTGGCCGTGTTGAAGAAGAAAGAAAATTTCCGGTATTTTATCATATAGGAAAATCTCTGGTATTTTATCATGTCGGCCCTTGCTTCTGTAAATTATCTCAAATAAGGTACACGCTTTTCATTTGTAATAAATAGATCCCTTTCTCGTAGGGTCATTCATGCAATCACATCATGTTCGTTGTTCTGTCAAATTTAAACAAACATGAACACAATCTATTTATTAATAGTATTGAAATATCAAAATATCAATATAACTCATTTTATTAATAGTGTTAATTTTATTGATCTATTTTACGTATTTGATATAAAAAATTTAAAATTAATATAAAATTAACAAATTTGTCAACGTTACTCTTAAAAATATTACTCTTAAAAATAGGTTATAAATAAGTTAGTATAATATAAATATAAAATGAATAAGTTTATAATGTAATTCAGATAAGATAAGAGCAATTACTAATAATATTACTACATACTAGTTTATATTAATTTTATAAACACATAATCTTGTTGAAGTAGTCTAATATAAATATGATATGATTATTATATCAATCTTTTTATTGATAGTGTCAATATTTATTAACATAAATATAAAAAAATTATATTATATTCGTGTCATATAATTATATCGTAACTCATTTTACCATTTCTATGTACTCAATAACTGTTTTTGAAAAAATTTGATTTATCTTTATATTAAATCATATGACATTGTCTGTCAGATATTAGATTGTCTATTAAATGATATTTTAAAACTAATCCTTAAATAGATAAATGTAAATATAAATGTTTGATATGTATTCATGTGATTCTCACTTTTATTAGATTTGGTGTATTAATTAGTAAGTTCTAAATTCTAGTGATGATATAAAAAACTTTGGTTATTGTTGTTCTAAAAATAAGCGCCACGTTATTTCAACTAATTTTGCATTTCGCAAATATAATTACTGGACTAAATAGTTGATGGGTGGAACGCACAATAGTTATTTGGTCATTTTAACGACTGTATGTGATACAAATGGAATAAAATATATTTTTGTTTAAGAAAATATAAATATTTAGGGGCCTAACTGATATTCCATAAAAGATTGTATATATTTTTGTAATAACAAAATATTGTTAAATCACGACCATAGTGAATTTGATCAATTAGTTTTTGATATTCTCAATAAGCTCTAATTCTCAGCCTTCATAGTAACTGGACAGTGGACTCCTCCGAATCACTGACAAATATGAATCTCCGTGACAATGCTGCGGAAACGAAAATAGTAAATGTCACAGTCTTCTTTCTTTGAATAATAAGTTCTTTTTTATTGGATTTGGTGTACGTATTGATTAGTACACTATCAAAAACTAAACATCTTTGCGCAGGGCGATTGACTCGATAATGTTTATAGAAATGTGATATTTTTCACGTAGGCACGATTTTTGTGTTATGATTCTTGTTTGCTTTCATCATTATAATATGACTTGCACACATAAGTAATTTCAACAATAAAAGTGTATTTTTTCGGGTCGTATGGGCAGAGAGAGATTTATTCATCACTGTGACAACTTTATGAAAAAAAAATGTAAAAAAAATTACTAAAAAATGACTAAGTATTGTATAATCTTTTAATTATTAACTTTTTTCTCGCTCTTAAATTTTATTTCAGTGAGGAATAAAAATAATACTTGATAAATAGCTAAACTTCAAAATAATTTGACTTATATAGAAAGGCAACAACTGATGCTTTTCTCATAACATGAAAGAGTAATGCTATGTGTACGTACTCTCGAATGAATCATTTTTTAATAAAATTGATGTGGCAATACATGATAATTTGAATAAAATATAAAATAATAAAAATAAAGTATGTGAGCTAAGTGATATCTTCATTTAACAACTCATATAAAGTAATATTAATTTATACTAAATAACTTTCGTAAAAGAGTTTGTAACTACGTTATTATTCAATACAAAACAATTATTTATCTTTGACTCTTTTCCTATAATAAAATACATTACATAATTTTATTTATTTAAGACTTACGCAGTGATGGAGTAAATGAAAATGAGCAATTGAATATATATTATCTATCATTAAAGTTCAATAATTTTCCAACAAATAGTAATTATCGGACTCATTCGCATTTGATTTAGGTCTTGTTAATTTTTATGATGTTTGAGCAGTTATAGTATAAAATCTACAACATTAAAGTATTAGATAAATACTAGTTATTTGGTTTGAAAACTAAGTTACCTCAACCTCATATTTATATGATTAAAATTCTATAATATCTTTAATTATTTTTATCAAATTTATTATTTAAAAGTTATATTTACAATATATTATTAATATTTTCTTTACAATATCTGTATTTTTTAAGTTATATTATCTCAATACCAAATGAGATCTTCATTAACTAAAAATATGAATAAAAATATAGATATCTCTCCTACTAATTTAATTGGGTAGGTATAGATATTTTTTATTAATGTGACTGAAACAGATTTTTAAACAGATTTTTCTCTAATATTAAGTGAATAAATAAATCTATACTGTATTATAATTGAATTTTATCTAAAGCAGCCTAACTAGGGATTTCAGATTATAAATATTAGTAAGCCTATCAAAAAATAATACTTTTATCCGAAAAAGAAAGTAAAGAAAATCATTTCTCGTTCGGGGGCCGAACTTAAGTGCTTTTAGATAGGCCCATCCCATGTATATAAAGCCCACTCAATTAAAAATGCCGGTTCAATCGAAATCACACCAATTACCCGGTCCAAAAAAAACCCCATATAAATGGACCACCATTTCTAGGGTTTTGAATCCCCAACAACTTGCCACTGAAACGAGCCATACGCTCCTCGCGCAGCGTGACGGAAAGGGCTAAGTCAATCTTTACTTCGCAAGTCGCAACCATGGTGCTTACATCTCTCTCAATTTATTATGCATATTATATAATTTGTATCCTATTAACCAACGTATTTGGATTTTATTAGTGACTTTTTTTTATGAAAATTTTCAATTTATATTATCAGATTATTCCAGAGAAGAACCGCAAAGAAATCTGCAAGTACCTCTTCCAAGGTGCGTGTTTCATTCTTTTCTTGTATTGAATAAAGGGTTTGGGTTAGCTTGATTTGTGTACACTTTAATCCGAGTGTAGTTTGTTTGAAATTGCCAGATCTTATATTTATCAAAAAATCATAACTATGTATTAAGTACTTGTGTTTGGCTCAAGACAATTGGGTGGCTTATTGTTTTGCCGAGAAATTTGTGTTTTTCTTTGATAGTTGCTAAGTAGAAAATGCTACTATACCTAGTGAAGTATGATAATATGTGAAATTAAGTGGTTTATTTGATAATGCCAGGTCTCATGCTTTTCATGTTCTATTAGAAGATACTTTAACTATGTTGTAAATACTTTTATTTGGCTCAATGTGATTGTTTTGTCAATTAACAATTGTACAGTGAAAACGCCTAACTATTATTGGATGCTGGGAAAATTATAGAAAATGATTGTATATCTAGTCTAGGATCATGATTGGGCTTGCATAAGAAGAACTTGATTCAGTTAAGGCTGAATCTGATAACATAATGTGTCATTGCAATTCTTGTTGGTTGAATTCAATTTGCTTTGAACCTACAGAGGGAGTATGCTACGCAAAGAAGGATTATAATCTTGCGAAGCACCCAGAAATCGATGTTCCGAACCTGCAGGTGATTAAGCTGATGCAGAGCTTCAAATCCAGGGAGTATGTTCGTGAGACATTTGCATGGATGCACTACTATTGGTACCTTACAAATGATGGGATTGAGTTTTTGAGGACTTACCTCAATCTTCCATCAGAAATTGTCCCTGCTACCTTGAAGAAATCTGCTAAGCCAGCTGGGCGCCCGATGGGTGGTCCTGGTGGTGATCGTCCAAGGTATATTTTACTTTATTCATCATTCCTATTTTGGACTTTGTTTGTCTTCTTTTTGAATTGATTTTTCTTTTTCTCTTGTTATGTGATTAACTTTTCTTAAATTTTGACTTTAGGGGCCCACCTCGTTTTGATGGAGACCGACCGAGGTTTGGTGACCGTGAAGGGTACCGTGGTGGTCCTCGTGGCGGTGACTTTGGTGGTGAGAAGGGAGGAGCCCCTGCTGATTTCCAGCCATCCTTCAGGGTAATTTTACTTCCTCCAAGTTATTAACATTTTCTATAGATGAAGTAAACCCTGGTTGCAATAAGAGTGAGCTTATTATTATGGTTTTGTGAATTACGCTGCTTCATGTGAATTGTTAAATGATTCAAAACTACATGAGTTGGGGGTTTTTTGTTGGGGGGGGAGGGGATGCTAGTGGTTGTTTGTAACTTGGTCTTCACTAATTCCACCTTTGTATTTTCACTAACGTGTTCTTTTTGTTTTGCAGGGTTCTGGTGGAAGACCTGGTTTTGGTCGTGGAGGTGGAGGCTATGGTGCAGCTCCATCAGGTTCGGGGTTTCCTTGAAGTCAAGGCCAAGTCAAGGCCGTTTGCTTCGTTCATGTTGGCTACAAATTAGTGTTTCAAGTCTTTAGAACAAGTCTAATGCCTTTGTTGAATTTTCTATAATATTTTTGTAAGCTTTAAAGTACAATATTAAGTTCATTATGAGATCTTCAGTTTTTCCTCAGCATGGCTGTTCATTGAAATGGAGTGCTCATCGGTGTTAGCGTTTTGGTTACGACAGTTGTATTTTGATATTCCATTTAAATGTGCCTGGTATTTGCACTTCATTGCCATTTTTGGTTTTTGGGGGGGTGGGGGAACCTGAATTTCAAGTGCCTCCAACTCGTTGCAGGAGTAACAATTCCTATTGACCCAGTTTAAGTACTCAGCACTAGCGAAAGGGATGGACAAGAAAGCTAGGGGGAGAGTGGCAGCATAGAGCTTTTCTTTTGATATTGGATACCTCCTTTTCAGCTCATACATAAAGTCCACCCGTCTCCTCGGCTTGGTGGTAACTAAGCTATGCCCGAATCCCTACTCCCCTTACTTGAGACTGTCTTTAGGAACCAGAACGGGGGGTGAGAGGAAAAGGGGATCAAAATGTCCCATCAATAAAGTAAGGGCTTTCCGGACCCCCCCGCTTTCGCTGGGAAGATTGTTAAATATCATTAGGTGAAATTGACCTAAATCATTATTACAGTCTCGAAAGGCAACGAAAGCATCCTTGCAGCAGTTTGCCTATGTCCAAATGTTAGCTTAGCGAAGGCGTTTCAGGCAATTAATCAAGGAAAAGATAACTTTTTAAGACGATGCCGCTAGAAATAGTTAACATTCTAATGAATGACCACTCGGACATGAAGTTACATGAAACTCACTTTATATTAACTCTATAAGCAAGATGCAACTTGGGAAAAGTCAGAGACAAAAACACCAAATATGACCCTGCAAATCAGATAAGGAGGACAAGACACTGACTGACAGACACAAAAGGCACACTTCATACCCAACCACCTAGACCCGAGTACTCAAGAAGGATATGACATATTTTATCTCCTTAATCAACCTCTTCCATCTTGCTCTCCTCAGCTCCATCTTCCTCCAAAGCAGGCATTTCAGTATCTTCGTCAGCATTCTCTTCTTCGTCAATGCTCAAACCCAATTTCAACATCCTGTGAATCCTCGAAGCAAATGTGTTTGGATCATCAAGGCTGAACCCAGAGGTCAAGAGGGCGGTCTCAAAAAGCAGCATTGTCAGATCCTTCACCGACTTGTCATTCTTGTCAGCTTCAGCTCTCTTTCTGAGCTCCTCCATGATTCCATTGTCAGGGTTGATTTCCATTGTCTTCTTGCTTGACATGTAAGAGCTCATACTGCTATCCCTCAATGCCTGAGCCTTCATGATCCTCTCCATGTTAGCGCTCCAGCCATACTCTCCAGTAACCAAACAGCAAGGAGAGTCAACGATCCTGTCAGAGACAACCACCTTCTCAACCTTATCACCCAAGATATCCTTAATTACCTTGCAAAGATTCTCAAAAGACTTCTTCTTTTCCTCTTTCTTCTTCTTCTCTTCCTCAGTTTCATCATCGAGTTTCAATCCTTCCTTAGTGGCAGAGACCAACTTCTTGCCTTCGTACTCCTTCAACTGGCCAACGGCATACTCATCAATAGCATCAACCATGTAGAGAACTTCATAACCCTTCTTCTTAAGCCGCTCCAAGAATGGAGAGTTCTCCACAGCCTTCTTGCTCTCACCAGTTATGTAGTAAATATCCTTCTGGCCCTCCTTCATTCTGGTGACATAGTCCTTCAGGCTTGTGAGCTCCTCACCACTCTTGGTAGAATGGTAGCGGAGCAGGTCAGCCAATTTAGCTCTGTTCTGGCTGTCCTCATGGATGCCCAGCTTCAAGTTCTTAGAGAATGCGTCATAGAACTTGTTATAGTCCTCCTTGTTCTCGGCAATCTCATTGAACATCTCAATGCATTTCTTCACAAGGTTCTTCCTGATCACCTTCAGAATCTTGTTCTGCTGCAACATCTCACGAGAAATGTTGAGTGGCAAGTCATCTGAATCAACAACACCCTTAATAAATCCAAGGTACTCTGGAATAAGCTCCTCACAGTTATCCATAATGAACACCCGCCTAACATAAAGTTTGATGTTGTTCATCTTCTTGCGGGTGTCAAACAAATCAAATGGAGCCCTCTTTGGAACAAAGAGAATAGCCTTAAATTCAAGCTGACCCTCAACAGAGAAATGCTTGACAGCAAGGTGATCCTCCCAGTCATTGGTCAAGCTCTTATAGAACGATGCATATTCCTCCTTGGTAATCTCCTCAGGCTTGCGCAACCAGATGGGTTTCTGCTTGTTGATTAGTTGCCACTCATGAGAAACCTCCTTAATCTTCTTCTTCTTCTTGCCTTCCTTTTCCTTCTCCTCATCAACATCCTCCACATCGCCTTCCTCCTCCTTTTTGGGCTCATCATCTTCATCGTCGCTAATTTCCTTCTCAGTTGTCTTCTCAGTCCAGAGGTAAATAGGGTAGCTGATGAATTCAGAGTGCTTCTTCACAAGGTCCTTAATTCTCCTCTCCTCCAAGTACTCAAGCTGCAAAATGATTACACCAACAAATTACATCAATAACATTGTTGTAGAACAATCAATACAAGTTGATTAGTTACTAACAGCAAATTGCTCAGTCAATTTTACCTGATCCTCCTTGAGGTATAGAGTCATCTTGGTACCTCTACCAAGGGGCTCTCCGCTAACATCCCTGGTAACAGTGAAAGAACCACCAGCTTGTGATTCCCAGATGTATTGCTCATCGTCGTTGTGCTTCGTAGTCACAACAACCCTCTCAGCAACAAGGTAAGCCGAATAGAACCCAACACCAAATTGACCAATCATTGACACATCAGCCCCGGCCTGCAAAGCCTCCATAAACTCCTTGGTTCCCGATCTCGCAATTGTACCCAAATTATTTACCAAATCTACACAATTCCAAAAATCAACATACATTCAGAACACTGCGACAACATTATGATATAATTGAATTTTTGGTCCAACATGCAATTCTGAAGTAACCAGACACTAAACACGTGACACAACTTCTTTGCACGTATAATATTATACCTGCTTTCGTCATGCCGATACCGCTATCAACAATCGTGAGTGTCTTGTTAGTCTTGTCAGGGATGATTCTGATGAAAAGCTCTGGTTGTCCATCGAGCTTGCTCTTGTCCGTGAGGCTCTCGAACCGAATCTTGTCCAAAGCCTAATAATACACCGTTACCGCTAATCAATTGAATTAATTCATTAACAATAATAACTATGATAGAAGGAAAACAAACAAGAAAAAGATATTAAAAAATACGCACATCAGAGGAGTTGCTGATGAGTTCACGAAGGAAAATCTCCTTGTTGCTATAGAAAGTATTGATGATCAAACTCAACAGCTGGTTGATCTCCGCCTGGAATGCGAATGTCTCAGCGTCCGCCATTGCTCCTCTTCACAACACAGAAAGAAATTTTTGAGGAAAACAAATTGGAAACAAGAAGACGGAAGAGAGTTGCTTTTGCTTGCGCAGAGAGACTTTTATAAAGCGAAAGGTGATTCGCCAAGAGAAAATCTATGTGCATTTATACAGAGCGTATGGTCCCCGAAATTGTTGAGGAAAAAGGGGAAGAGTGAGGTTCTGGAGTGTTCCATCAAACGATGCCGTTTCCTCTTCGGTTTCGGTTGGGCGTTTAAGCGGGAGAGTTGGTTTTAGTTTATTTTAACGATGGCCAGGAAAATTGGGATTCGCGAATGTTCGAACAGCTATCAAAGTCTCGAATGTTCTTTTTCGCTGCGTGACTGACCGTTGACGACGATAACCGATGATTTATAATAATAATGCTTACGGAGGAAGAAAGGCTCCGCACCTTTTTTTAATTTTTTTGTTTTAAAATTTTCTATAACATTGGGTTTATGGAATATTGGACCAATAGGAAGCAAGAGCACGGGACAATAAATTTTAAATCATTATAATTTTGTACTACTATAGTAATGTTATATTCCTAATGGATTAACTATTTGCGTGATTTTCTTTAACATTTCACATTCCACGTTAATTATAAATGTAGATGCTTGAGCTAGGGAAATGATAAGTGAGCCACCCATTCCCAATCAAAATTGCAACCCAAATTATAAAATGGTAATTTAAAATTTTACATGTGTTACACTTGTAACACGAGTTTGTCAGTCAGTTCAATTAGAGTTTTATGTCGGATAATAATATAGTTATAAAATTTTTTATAATTTTTTATATAAATTAATATAACATGATTTAATTAATTAAGTTAAATATTTTTTAGTTTAAATAATTTATTTTAATTATTTTATAATTTTATTTAATCAATAAATTAATATCATATTAATTTATACAAAATAAATTTATATAAAAATTTATAATTATATTATCACTCTTTTATGTCTCAAGATCAGCACTTGTTAAATTATCAAAGTAGCAAAGTTCAATGTATCAAATTTCAAAAACAATTCATAAAATTTGGGGATAAATGTAAATTATTTAACTTTCAGGGATCCCAAAATATAAAACCCTCAACATGATTTAAATTATAAATGTGGCTCTATGAATCCGAAAAAGAAGTTTTACAACCCGCACTAGCGGAGCAAAGGATCCAGACTATTGCAGGTCTTGACGCGGATCCGCCACCGGATAGAAACTTTGCAAGCAGCTTCGTAGAAATCACATGATTGTATTTGATATCCTGTTTTGGTTTTATCTTATTATTAATTCTCTTCGCAACATCATAACAAAGTGGCCCATGAAGTTCTCTAATTCATTAGAAAACAGTGGTATGTGTTCCTATAATCTTAAATAAATAACATTATTATTGGAAATGAAATTGTGTAAAGATTTTTGCCGCTGTCTATAAGTGTGAGGGCTTCTTCAAGCCTTGGAGAAGCTTGATGCCTTGAAATGGATATCCTCTTTTGGGCCTTCTGTATCTTGGGCCAGCCCGATGCATTCCGAATATTATGTTTTGCTCTGGTGGGTTAGTATGGATTTTACACAATTCACTAACTCATTAAGGCTTGCTAATTAGCACGGTTGTTCGTTTATCTGGCTTTGATATCAAGCAAGCCTGTGCATTCATCGGGACCGTATTATAGCGTCCAATAATGAATTTTCAATACAAAATAAAATTTGGAATAATGCCAAATAAAAATATCAAACTTTCCAAATACGAAAAAAGAAAAAACATAAATATGAACAACAAAATCCACTAAGGTGACATCTGGCTTGACTCGAGCGTTTTAAGTAGTTGAACGGCGAAGGCCGCGCCGCGCGTTAACTGTTACTGAAATGTACTGAAAAACATTTGATCATATATACAATAGAGTACATATCATGGCGAGCAGATCGCTAAAGAAAAAACTCAGCAAGCGTCCGGTTTCCCAATCGGATCGGCCCGCACCGTCACCATCACTATCGTCGTCGTCATCATCATCTTCTTCTTCATGCATGGCTTCTAATCATTTCTCTCGATTCCGTCACTACAACAAACGAATCCCGGCAGTCATGTTAATTTTGTTCATTCTCTGTGGGTTCGTTCTCTTGTGCATTTCGTCGAACATGTGGATCAGGTTCCCCGGCGTTGACCAGCCCCCCAGTATTTACACCATTCAAGTCGTAAACGAGTTTCCCCACGATCCCAAAGCATTCACTCAGGTAAATGAACTATGCGCCTTCCAAATAAAATCATAAATTATTTTAGTTTCGTTAATTTTATATAATTATATTTTTAATTTGACGTGGGGAAAAGACAAATTTGAACGGAGAATTCGAGGTTGGGATTTTAATTAAAAAATGCCGATCCCATCTGAGAACTCTTAAACTTGATATTAGTTAACCGTAGCTGTGGGAATCTACTTGTTGATGCATTAGCGGTAGAATTTGAACCACTTAAAATTGCTGATCATTTAGTTTGTTCTCTTATTGTTAGATTGTTATCTGAGAATTACCGACAATGCTTTTTGCATTTATCTCAGGGACTTCTGTATGCTGAAAATGATACCTTGTTTGAGTCTACCGGACTTTATGGGCATGTAAGATCGTCACTTTTCCTTAAATTATTGATTCCCTTGTTTGAACTACCTTTTCCTTCGTAAATCTTTGCTTGACTTTTTTTTTTTTTTTATATTCATTTGCTCTTATGATTACAGTCTTCAGTTCGGAGAGTAGCACTTGAGACTGGGAAGGTATAGATCCCAAATTTTGAAGTTCACATTTTTTTTTTTTTTTTGGGTTGGGGGTTTGCGCCATGCTAATTGAAATCAGTAATTAGTTATTGAGCTATTCTGTTCTCTGCATCACCAGACTGAGGAATTCTAGAATACATCAGTTTCTATTTAACAACTCATAATCATGTCTCAGTAACTAAATATTTGCAACTTGACAATTTAAAACAGCCTTTTCAAGTAAATACAACCAACTAATGCATGTATGATATGTGTAATTGAATTTAATATATCCACTACTTGCATGGTACCTTTGATGTATTCTAGAATTTCTCCACTAGATGAACCACTTTAGTTAGTGTCCATGCTGAATTGTAATGTTGCAACTGGGTAGACTTTAATGAAGTTCGTTGCCTTTGCTATGTGCAGGTTGAAGCTATTAACCAGATGGAGGGTTCGTATTTTGGGGAGGGTTTAACTCTTCTTGGTCAAAAGTAAGTAAGGAAGAATGTTTGGATGCAGTTCGTTTGTCTTGTTGATTCTACAAATCAGTGATTTATCCTTTCTCGTTACTGTTATTCAAACAAGTTTCTTCAGTCAGTGACATCATGGTGTCATCGGAAGAGCGATAGAGCTAATCTAGTCATTTCTCATTCTCTTTTGTAGGCTGTTCCAAGTGACTTGGTTGCAGCAAACTGGTTTCATATATGACCAAAATAATTTAAACAGAGTTTGTGCTTCGCCTATTTATCTGCTTAATTTGTTCTTTCTTATGATTGTTTGGTTGTTACAAGGTCAGCGTTTATATAACCTTGTAACTTCCATATCCTATACATTTGTTCCTCTATTGGGTTTGGTGAAATTTTGGGATTATGCATATGTCTTTTATTTTAAGATTCTGAATTGGCTTCATTTCTTTTGATTAATTGAACTTCTGTAGTGGCTGACTTCTTAGTTTCAACCTGAAACAACTTAAAATTTGGAGACTGGTATAAGCAATGTTAACCCACAAATATGGCTCAATATCATGTTTCAACAGAACAGTGGAGATAAAGTCTTCCTAAGATTGATAATGATAAAAATAATCTGTTTGTTTGTCTTGAGGAAAAATCAGTGAGCTTTAAATTTCTTGGAGGTTTCAGGGGTGTTTCAATGTAAATGAGCCTACATGGATTGAGAAAACAAGTTAGATACCAAACTTTGGTAGTGCTTATGAGAAAACCTGTAAATTATGAAAATATATCTAATGTGTTTGAAAAGTTCCTCTTCTCTGTTAATGCAAACCTGAGATGTTTTGCTGTTATTTGTTTAATGTTTCTCCAATGTAATATCTGAATTGTTTTTTGCTTTCTTCTTCATGATTCAATTGCAAGTTTAAACTTCCATAACATTTTACTGTTACTACTTGTATTCTTCTTTAATGGATTTTGTTAAGTGAGACATCCAGCTTTTAGCTGTTAGTGAAATTGATCTCTCAATCCAGTGCTGTAGTTGATGGTTTCATTTTGTTTCTCCTTGAAATGCTTTTTGCAATGAGATGCACCTTTCTTGGAGTGCCGGATCTGTAAAAATTTTATTTTGCTGAAAAACTTTGCAGTTGGAGGAATTTACGCATCAGATGAAAGATGGTTGGGGCCTGGCTACTGATGGAAAAGTTATGTTTGGAAGTGATGGAAGCTCCACGTTGTATCAGATTGACCCCCAAACATTGAAAGGTTTCTCTCATGTACTACAGTTAGTGCCAATTCCTTTTCTATTTCTTATTCTCTTTTGGCTCGTCGGCATGAAGAATGTCGTAGCCTTCACCATTTTACCATTATCTATTTAGCTCCACAACATGGTGATGATCTTTGTTTTCTGATGATTTTTTTGTTTTGTTTTTTTTTTTTTGTATTGTTGTTGAATTTGAGTTGCCTTAATTGCAGTCATCAGAAAATATATTGTCAGATATAAAGGTCGTGAAGTGCGGAATCTCAATGAACTAGAATTTATAAAAGGTGAAGTTTGGGCGAATGTTTGGCAGGTATGTCCTTGCATACCATATGCTCATTTACAAGCTTTTGGTAGTTTACTCGTACATTTAACAGCATGATAAGTTGGATTTTGATGATCATTGGGATACACTAGTCAGAGATGAAATTCTAAACATTAGGCATACAAGCTATTTTGGGTGTTATTAGCTAGCAATTATATGACATTCTCCGTTCTCACTGTACAGACCGACTGCATTGCTAGAATCTCACATGAAGATGGTGCAGTGCGTGGATGGATTCTACTTCCAAATTTAAGGTTTTGGCTTGAATTTCCTTTCACTTTGTATTAGATTGTCCAATTTTATCATTTTTCTTGTTAGTTGCTTTTAGCTTTTCCACTTTCTTTCATTCTTGTAGGGAGCGGCTGGTAATGGCAGGGTATAATGTAAGCATTTTAATCAAATGAGATGTGCACAATTTATTTTTATTTATTTATTTTTGGTGAAGATTAATTTGAGATTGCATCCCTTTGTAGGGTATTGATGTTTTAAATGGTATAGCATGGGATAGCAACAGAAACCGCATTTTTGGTAAGCTTCCGGCTTTGGCTCCTCTCCTCAGTTAATATTATCATCATTTATTGTGTGATTTATTTTAGGTTTTTAGGTTGAATACTTTTAAGTGAATTAGTTTCAAGGGAAGCTTAATGAATCCTTATTTAATATTGTCTTGCTGTAATCTAGTATAGAGTTCGATTTAATTTCTCTTTGCTGAAGCCGAGCAAGATTGCAGTCAATATAATCTCTTAGTCTTTTATTTCAACCACTCTTTAAACGGAGTTGGTTATGGCAAGAATATAGATATATATTTAACTTAATAGGCAAAAATGATTCCATATTCAGATTTTACATTAAATATGTTCCCTGATTTGATGTTTTTGCATGGTGAATTGGCGCCTGTTAACTCAAAACTCTTAAACTCTTCTGATAGTGACGGGTAAATTATGGCCGAAGCTGTATGAAATCAGCCTGCATGAAATGAAGAGAGAACGTAAAGATGGTTTCAATGTGGACACCATTATTGAGCAGCTTTGTCTGTTGGATGGAAGATTATAGGGATTTTAGTTTTTATCGATATATTCCTCCTGTACATCCAATTTGTTTCTGTAAGACACAAAGCTGTGAGCCTCAGATGGAGAAATGCCTTTGTGATCATTGGAGTCAATTGTATACTTTTTGGTTGTGTAAAGCTTGAATCAGATAAGCTGCAGTGATGTACAGAACCATGCAAAAAGGAAAGGGCAGCCACCTATTGTACTAGTAAAAATGACTTAAAAGAGGAAGTTATTATAGACCTAGTGGCCATAATATCAAAATTGAGCTCTACTGCTCTCATATAAAATCGTTGTCCTTGTATTTTTGGTTCTGATGAAGAAACTCTGATGGCTACAGTGCTTCTGAATTGTTGGTGTTTGCAATTGCAATGGGAAACCGTCAAAATTATCAACCCTGAGATATAATTAAAACTTCAAGCGCGTTTTATGCTTTTTTTTTTGTATTTTAAAATTTTAAATTTGAACATTTCTTTTATATATATAGCGATATATCTAAATTTTGAATGGTGTAGAAATCACTTTTAACATTGTTTTACAAATCCCGACCTGTAAGAGGGGGCTCCGCGCACTAATCTTTTTCTGAAATTATACTAACACTCTGGGGACATTAGCCGGCTCCCGTTATTAGATTACCGTAGTCGTACATTAACGGCATAATTTGGGGGCTCCGCCGAAATCCGTACAATTATAATACATATTGCAGAATTAGTTGGGTGACATTTTTTATTTTGTTCTCGATCAAATGATACAGATGGCTACTCACATAAATTATGTGTACTTGTAAGAGACCGGACTTGGTGGCCCCAGTCATAGGTGGGCACACACGATCGTCAGTTCGTCACTATCAAACAGTTTAATTTCTGAAAGACAAATACTTTTTAACATGGGGAATTTGGGATAACACGACGTAGTATTGTCTTTCTACAAGCGCTGCAGCCCCTTGATTTTAGTATTACTAATCGAAGATCGTTTTGGTCACCCCCACCAAATCCACAGCCAGATTTCCCGCTTCCTTTAGCAGTTAGTTGTTGTTACTTCAAGAGTTTGAACTATTCCAAAGAGTTTTAGCTAATCTCTTCTTCCTCCTACTAAAAACACAAAATCAAACCATGTCACTTGATCACTCGCAACAAACCTTAATCTCGCCTCTCTCTCACAAGCATGACCTCCTCTCTCAAGTACAAGCTCTCAAAACACACCTCCTTCTTTGGCATCCCCTTATGGATATTAATTGTCATTTTGACTTTACTCTTTTTACTCGTATTCATAGCCATCCTTTTCCTTTACGTGTTCATCTTTCATCGTCGCAAAAAGTCCTACATCAATGCTCATTTTCGCCTCCCGAAAAATCCCATTTCTCCAAAGAATCATATTCATCCTCACAGTACTTTTAGCACTTCATCTTTGGACAGGAGGCTATTGTCTTGCAATACAACGTCGGAGATTGAGATGAATCTTTCCAAGCCAGAGCTTCAGTTAATGTTCTCTGATCCATGGTCTAGCGGTACTAGTATCAATCGTTATACAAGGACGCAGGCAAATGGTAATATTAGACGTAGTGTTTCGGGGATGCGGCTAGGTGTCAGGATTAGTCTCAAGGAGATTGAGATCGTTACAAATGGCTTTGCTGAACAGAATGTGATTGCAAGCGGCGATAATGGTGTCGTTTATCGCGCCGTTTTGTTGGACAATATGCGAGCTGCTGTCAAGCTGCTAATGAGTAGCAGGTGAATATTAGCTCTGTGTAGGTTCATTTGAATTAATCATGGATGGTTGATTTATTGACGGTTTGTGATTGACTAGTGTTAGCGAAGAAGAAGACTTCATCGAAAAAGTGGAGGCGATTGGCCAAGTTAGACACAACAATCTAGTGAAGCTATTTGGATATTGTGTTGAAGGACAAAACAGGTATCAATTTTAATTTTGTTACGTATATCAATTAGATAATGTCAAGCTCTATGACTCAAAACTCTTGATGGATATTCACGTTTGATTAGGATACTTGTGTATGAATACATGGATAATGGCAATTTGCAACAATGGCTTCATGGATCTCTAGGAGAAGCCAAACCTTTAACTTGGGATACAAGGATGAAGATCATTCAAGGAACAGCGAAAGGGTGATTTCTATTTTTCATCTGTTGGATTACCAATCAGTTCATATAAATTAGATCGAACTAAAACAGAGTTCAGATCAGGGGAGAATCAAGTCTGATTGTGGGGAGAATTTGTGTACGCAGATTGGCCTACCTTCACGAGGACATTGAACAGAAGATAGTCCATCAAAATCTGAAAACTAGTAACATACTGCTTGATCAACATTGGAATCCTAAGATCTCAGATGTTGGTCTTGCCAAGCTTCATGGTCCCGAATGGAGTATCTCTACATCGTATGAATTGAGAAATTCCGGGTCAGTACAGATGCCTAATCAGTTAGCATATGAGCATTGTTTACATTTTCATTGACCATATTCAGATTTTGAATGCTTTTGCAGCTATTTAGCTGAAGAATCTGGCCGCACCGGTATCTTCAATGAGAAGACTGATGTCTACAGCTTCGGAATACTTATCATGGAGATTGTATCCGGAAGATTACCTGTAGATTACAGCCAACCCCAAGTACAGATTCCTTTGTTTTAGCCCTTTTATTATTCAACTTGATTCTTGATTATTTTTGTGTAGAAAATGACCTGTAATTGCAGGTGTTTTTGATTGACTGGTTAAAATCCATGGTTGCACAGCAGAAGATTGCATATGTGTTGGATCCTAAATTGCCAGAAATGCCTTCTAGAAAAGAACTCAAACGGATCATTTTAATTGCTCTGAAATGTGTTGATCCTGATATAAAACGTAGGCCTAAAATGGGAGATGTTCTTCGCATGCTTGAGCCTAGGGACTTGCTTCTTAAAGAAGTAAGAACAATGATTTTCCATTGTTACTGATGCTAATCATGTAGTTTTATCTGATACATTGTTCTACATATTCAAATTCTGTTTGCTTCAATAATGCAGGAAAGTGGGGTTCACAATGCAGCTTCTTATCACAATTATGTGCAAAAGAATAAGACCCTTTTTTCGTGCGATGCTGATACTAGTACACATGATGGAGAAAATAGAGCTCATGAGTCGGATCATGAAAATCCACCTTGCAAGAAGTTTTAAAGCCTATTAAATGGTCATCAACTATTTGGCTCAAATAAATGTCACCCACACATAGGCTAAAGAATCACATAAAACTAGCTAAATCTTAATGTCTGTTCATTCCTCTTTCGCGAGCAACAATGAATCAAGCAATTATCATATTATTAATACGAGACTCCATTACATGCACACTATCAAGCCTTGCCGATACTGGCAGAACAAGTGTTCAACCTAACATCATCAATTGGCAGCTTATCATCTGGAAAAGAGCAATCAGTAGGCTCTTTCTTAGGCAGCAAGTGACATGCTGGAGGTGTCACACGGCTTGTAATTCCTTGAATATTTGTGCAATTCCATTGCAACTCCTTCGGTTTCTCTGTCAACTTAATAGTCACATTAGAAATGCAGATTCCTGTAAAAGGGTCGTTGCTAATTCCATCAAGCTTTGCAGATTGTGTAACATTATCGGCCACCATATCTCTGTAATTTATTCCTGTAACCGTCGGAAGTGCTTTGGGATCAAAACCGGGATCTGGGTGTGAGCCATAATCACCAGTCATCCAAAACACGTACTTCATTGTCTTCATTGTCATTCTTCTTACATAAATTTCTTTCACATATGCTCCTCTGCCAACAGCTGTTTTGATTCTAACACCAGACTGAGTGTTGATTGCTGTTATGTCTTCAGCTCTCACATCTTTGATTCCTCCAGACATTTCACTGCCAAAAGCAATTGCAGCACTATCTGGGGAAATGCAAATTAGCCTTCTTATGATTAAATGTTGAGTTGGCATTCCAACCTTGATCCCATATTCATCCCAGCCACTTTTAACTGCAACGCAATCATCTCCTGAGACTATGTAGTTATCTTCAATTCGCGTGTTTGTGCAAGAATCTGGAAATAAAGGAGAGGATATTAGATTCTTATGATGGTATAGAAAAGTTAGCTATGGTAGCTTAATTTTAAAAGTGTAACAACTAAAGTGTTTGATAGAATGGCCTTAATCTCAGATTTGACACATTAATCCTAAAAGATGTTGGGATACTTTGTAATATAACGTGACATTATTCCATTAAAAAGTGTTGGTTGGATACAAAGATGTAAGAAACATGTACACTATAATTTTTGAATGATGAAACCCCATCATGCGCCACAAGTACACACAGCATAATCATTTCACAAAAATTTTCAATTATGATAAGCGAAAGGACAAGCAGGGACAAAACCCTAAGGCAAAAAACAAACCTGGGTTAATCCCATCTGTATTAGGAGAATCAATAGGTGCACGAATTGTCAGTCCTTGGATCAATACATTGCTGTAAATTTCACATCTAATCTTCAGAAAACAGGGGGGGGGGGAGAGTGAAAAATTGTGATGATAGTGGGACACGTGATGAGTCAAACCTGGAGTATACAGGATGCACGTTCCATGATGGAGAGTCAATTAAAGTTAGGTTCGAAATCTGAACCTTATCAGAGAACATAACCTCTATAAGATAAGGTCGAGTCACATTGAATTGCTTCTTCCTATATTTGATCCACCAAGGTTCCCCCTGGCCATTGATGGTAGCATTGCCACCTAAATTCAGCAAAGTGAATGTGATAAGTGCTTATTAGGAAGTACTTTTGCCACTAGACCTAAAACCATAAGCACCAGCATAAATTGGAATTTTAAAATATAATTACCAGTAACAACAACATCTGTTAAGTTTGTACCGAAAATGAGACTGCTGAATCTTCCACCAGGTTCATCTCTTCCTCTTCCATAGGAAGGTAATGGTGGGAGAAGGGGCCACTCTGATTCATCCTGTCCATTTGAACGTGAAATTAATTACATTGTGATTGTCAAAACTAGCAGAACCAAAAGAAAAAAAAATTAAATTTTTTGAAGGGAAACCAAGAAAAGGCAAAAAAAAAAAAAACTTGGAAACTTGTTAGTAGAGTCGGGGGATAAAACATCAGCATAGCAAGAGCCTTGTGTCAAGATACTGCTAGTCAAGTTTGATTACTAACATTTAGTAAACATCAGTAGTTCAGCGAGTAAAAACTGAACGAAAATTACACCTGGGATGCGAGAAGAAGAGCATCTTTGTGAATATAAAGAGTGAAATGGCTAGTGAGATTAAAGCTTCCGGTTAACCATTTCCCTGGTGGTACAATAAGCTGAGCCCCACCATCTGCTGCATATTTGCTTAGATTAGAAATTGCAGCATTAAAAGCCTTTGTATTGGAGGTCTTGCCGTCGCCGACGCCGCCAAAATCAGTCAAAACAGCGCTGTGTTTCCGGCAATTTAGTGCCTGAAACTCAATGGTGTATGAATTCTTGGTTGGTCTGCATTCTGCTTCTTGGGGACTAAGCAATCCCAATATCAATAACGTTGAGAGAATTTTAATAACCTGAAGAAACAATTAAATATCGGAGAAATAATTAATGCACACAATCGAAACCCCATTTTCTTTAATGAATCCGAAGTGCCAACAACCATGTACAAGTAATTCGGACATACGCACCCGGTGAAATCTAAGCAATACAATCATATTTTGAACCAATGAAAAAAAAAAATATTCATAGTTCTTAACTTCTTGTGGATTAACACTGTTTCTTTTTAAGAGGGGAAAAAAAAGTTAGAGGTTGGATGGACAAAGTTCAAATTACGATAATTATTATTTTTTCTCTATCTTTCAATAGCATAATTATGGCTCTTAAGAATTCAAAATCCAATCACTAATAATTATGTTTAGACACATGTCTATAACTAATGAAGTTTAGGCAACAAACCAATGCTTTGAACAAAAACAATAATAATAATGCACAAGAAAATCCCATTTCAAAAGCAGCCATAATTTTCACTTTGATGATATTTAGATAATAAGATAATTAGGAAAGCGAGACAGGGAGAGAGAAAGAGAAAATATGAGAAAATTTACATGGGAATGGGGATCATTTCTTGATTTTGGACAAAACTCCATCTCTAAAATCTGACGAATCAAGTTCTGTGAGTTTCCAATGGCCATGATTCAGCATAAATAAAAGGAGAAAATTGTGTATATGGAAAGGCATTAAATTGTCATTAATAAGAAAATCCTAGTGAAATTTTGGGATTGGGTATGGAGAAACAATTCAAATGTAACGGCTTGTTCGTTTTCCTTCTACTTTCCACCCATAACCGATCAACCAGACGACAGCCTCGCGCCTGCTTGGATTGTGGATCCCACTGGCATGATTATCCACGTGGCATGAATCCTATCGCCGTTGAATTGGCGGAGATAAAAAAGGACGTTCTGAGTGAGCCCCACCATTCGTGGTGGCTAAGTTTATTCGCAAGTTGTAACCTCGGATCGCCTTTATGGCAATTTGGCTGTTGCGTCAGTCACATCGTGATTTTGTGTAATAGGTGACCATAAATACATTAAGAGCTGCCCTAGAGATTAGACTCATCACATGTATCAACGGTGTAAATTAAATCTCATCTTCATCAAGTTAATTAGTTATGTGTCATATTCAATTATTGATTACCAACAAAATTCGATTGATTGACCCTTCCTCGTGAAAACCAAATATATTGCTGTGAATATATAGAACAAACTTTTTAACATCAAAAGAATAGAGCAAAATGTAAAAATATCACCGATCCCAATTCATGTCACATTTCGCACTATTCTTTCAGTATTAAAATGTTCGTTTTAATTATTTTACCATCATTAGTGTAAATGACTCTTTCCATGTATAATGGCACAATCTGAGACCTGAATTTTTTTCCTTTTAATTTCTTTTCAATTTTCATATCTCATTGGGCATATATTTTGTAAGTACAACTCTGGTATATACTAATCAAGTTGCCCTTGTCATATATTTGTGAGGACATTTAATTTTCATTGAAAAATGCAAAATGCCTTAATATTATGAGTTTGTTTACCGTTAAAACATTGTGCAACTAAGATTTATATAAATGGATATATGTGATTGCAACCAAATCAAATGTCCTCACTGAAATGGGCTTGCCTTAGACAAAAAGTCGATCTTCATCGAGCATGACTAACGATGCTTTTATCATTGCTGTGGTGTTTAATTTTGAAAGAACAACCATTAACATGTTTGATAAACAAACACTTTCATTCTACTAATGTTTACTGATCATCACTTGCCTTTGTGAGTGGTTAATGATTCTGTTTTAGATAACATCTGAAGTTGTGGCACCTCAAAATCTCAAATATTCTGTAAAAAATAAAAATGCTCTTGTAAAGGAGTTCGCTATTGAACTAATAAAGCAAGAACCTTGACAATCACTACTGCTCATGTTATAGCTAGATTTCGGAAAGCATCCATACATTGCTAGCTTAGCATATCACATGTTTACATGATTGATCATCAAAGTACAGACCAGTGCTTATTGATATGATGTTATTTCAAGTTTCTTCCAAACCCTAGAACACGGCTAACCATAAAAGCAACCATAGCTCGGGATTCACATCTGCCTTACGGGAACAAAATCAAGCCCGTATGTCAAGATTTACGGGGAAACACACTGAACAAACATACACACATACACACATACATACTCGCTTCTGATAAGACAATAAGTTGGAGACGAAGCCAACAGATTAATTAATACATATATATCACTTCTTGTCGTCTCCAAACAAGAACCCAAGAGATGAGTCTCCACCTGGAGCTGACTGAACCTTTGTTGTAGGACGGTCCTAATAATGGTAACAGGAGAGACGCTCAATTTAAAGTTACAAGTTACAAAAGTTATCAATTACAAAATTAGAAGAGCCTTAGTAAATATGAGGGATCAAATTAAGTGCATGCATATACAGAAATGAAATTTATTTCAGTACTCACAGTAATGAAGTTGCCAGAGTTTTGGCCCTGAGCTCTGTGATAATTGTT